>JADRCH010000177.1:1732809-1846608 GCA_019843965.1 Rhynchomys soricoides
CTTCTTCTTCTTCTTCTTCTTCTTCTTCTTCTTCTTCTTCTTCTTCTTCTTCTTCTTCTTCTTCTTCTTCTTCCTCCTCCTCCTCCTCCTCCTCCTCCTCCTCCTCTTCCTCCTCCTCCTCCTCCCCCTCCTCCTCCCCCTCCTCTTCCTCCTTCTCTTCTTCCTTGTCATCATCATTGTAATCTCCTCCTCCTCCTTCCTTCTTTCTTTCCTTCTCTTTCTTCCTTGTTCTTTCTTTCCTCCTCCTCCTCCTCCTCCCCTACCCTCCTCCTCCTTCTCTTTTGAAATATGGTTTCTCTGTGTGGCCATGGATGCCCTAGAATTTGTTCTATAGAACAGACTGGCCTCAAACTCAAAGATCCTCCTGTCTCCTGCCCCTGCGTCCTGAGGGCTGGGATTAAAGGCGAGCACCATCACTGTCGAGTTAAGTCAATGTGTTCTTCCATGCTACATTAGCACATATCACAGAGAACCTTTGAGCATTGTGATCAGGTGAGTGTGTGAGGTATTGGCCTCTGCCATGATTGATGGTACCACTTCATTTATGGGTCTGATTTTGTGGTTTTGATCACCCAAATATAATTTCTTGATGGAAAGATAATAGTTTATCTCTTTTCTATATTGAAGTTTTTCTATGTTAGGACTTTTTCATCCATTTCTCTATCACTTCATTTTTTTTGGTCAATTATTCATTGTCTTTTAAAAAGGAAATGTTAAGATTTTAAAGTGTTACAGGGTCATTCTCCCTAATCTGTCTTTCTCTAGTCCAATGTGAACCACCTGTATTACCGATTTAGTGTCTGACAGAATCAAAGTGTTTGATTTTGAAAAGTTCAACTAGAAATTTAGGAAGTTCTGGTATGCTTCATGGTATGCTTCAAAAGAGAAGCAGAAGTATTTTGAACAACCTTTAGAAAGATTCTTTGTTTGTTTGTTATTGACGTGGGTTCAGCCCTCAGTCATCATTGGATATTCTCATAATGATTTTTCACAGTATTTCTCCAAAGTGGGTAGGGTTTTTGGGTTTTGTTTTGTTTTCAACAAATGGGAATTGTAAAATATGTTCAGCGGAAATGCAGGAAGGCCCATGAGTTACTCAAGTGCTCATGGTGATAGCCACAGGGGAAGGAACACAGCTTGGCTGCTGGCTGCATTCAACTGACAGAAGGAATGGATGGCTGCCTCATTCTCCACCCTTTTCAATATTTCAGGAAAATTCTCCAGCAAGAGGAGAGCGTCCTGCTCTAGCATGAGCTTTCTGGGCTCAGGCCTGCCCAGAGCAGGACAAAAGCATCCCTGCTTAAGTAGGGTTTGAAGGGCAGAAGGAGTTACATTTTTTATTGCTGAGATAAAATGCCCTGACAAAAGTGACCTAAAGCAGAATCATGTCCCACTTAGTGATAATTATGTTCATCATTGTATCAATACCTTCTGAGAAAGGTGTTGACTATCATAGTGTGTACTTACTCAAAATAAGACGGCAGCAGTAAATACATTTTCATGACATCGTTGTCACATATATATGGTTTGCTACTGACCAGTATGTTATGCAGTAGATTACTGTATTTTTCTGCCTAGCACAGTCTCTCTTTGTCATGCATGGTCTTGAAATCCTAACCTATGACTGACATTCCAGCCATATATGAAACCTCACATTCCCAACTACAAGAGAATGGAAATCTCTCCCTTCTGTTTCTCTTTAGTGGATCTTTGTAAATCATTTTGGCCCCATGAGTGATTCTTTGGCCAGTGCACTTAGCTATACCCAAATGAAAGGAGCTGGTAAAGGCATTGATTTGGCAGTGGGGCACTTAAATACTTCCACACTTCTGCACCAAGAGAGGCTGCTGTCATGCAACTAACACAGTAGTGACAGTTGGATCCCTTTTGGTCTTGGGCTTCTGAGTTTATTTCCTGATTGTCTAATGTAATGCTATAAGCATGTTTGGCATCTGGCTGGGACCATATGGTAACACCAATGACCTGCTTCTCTCAAGATACTTGTTCATCAACATTTCAGCAACTACTCTAAGCTTTCTGTCAGACTTCCTCAATGATCAGGAAGGTCTGATGCTCACTATCACTGTCTTCTATGAACAGTCCTAGCCACTCACTTTAGTTTTTCCCTGGCCTCTTTCATGGTCAGGGCAAAGCTTTACTTGGCCTGAATTCTTGAGGTCCTAAGCATATGAATTAACAGACCTGATTGTGGTTGTGGTGGCTTTTGACACAATGGCTCCTGTAAGCTTATTTATTAGAATGTTTGGACCTCAATTAATAGGCCTATTTGGGAAGGATAGGGATGTGGCTTTGTTGGAGGAACTGTGTCACTTGGAGGGTTGGCTTCAAAGGTTCAGAAGCCCATGCCAAGTCCCAGTGGCTCCTTCCTAACTCATGCCTGCAGATCAGGATGTAAGCTATTACTCCAAGCCCATGCTTGCCTGCCTGCCTGCTCACCCACTCACCTGCCTGTCACAATGATCCTGAACTAACCTTCTGAAACTATAGCTAACCCCCAATTAGTTTCTGCACAGTAACTAAAACATTGATGAAAGTGAGAAGCTGCTCATATTTTTCTGTTCTTAAGACAAACAAACAAACACCAACCAACAAATATTTGTTGAGAACCCACCTTGTTCCCAACTATGGGAATGAGTAAGGAAGAGTCTCACATTTAAGGAGGTGTAAAACCTAGTGGTGCCATTTGACAAGTATTTAATGAACGTAGGCCTGCTAAACATTGTTCGTGGCCTCTGAACTTTCCTGGCAAATAAGAGCGATCTTTCTTCACTTTGGAGAATTTATAGTCCAGAAAAAAGTTGATACAATTGAACAGGTAATAATACCAAAGATGTGCTTTGATGGGGAAGGAGAGGTGCCCTGGAAAGGCCCTTCACAACCAGAGTGGAGTGACTGCTCTTACAAACATGGTCTTAAGCAGAATCAAAGGCAAGAAGTCAGGGGCAAAGGTTAGAGGATGATTTAGAGAGACAACTTTAGGAAGAAAAAAGGTTGAAATAGCTATGATCAGGAACTTGGAGGAGGAACTTTTATTTGTGTTTGTGTGGAGAAAATAGGGACAAGGACAAAGAAGTGGGGGACAGAGTGTCCCCAAGAGATACAGATGCCTGGTCTGGTTAAAAGTGCACAGGAGCGAGGTTACTCCAGGTGGGCTGGCAAACAAGCAGCTTCCGATGTATTCTTAAGATCTTCTCAGAAGCGATTCATATCTAAAGATGAGGTATTATCTGAAGTTGTTGAATTAGTATTATGGACTTCTATATGCTTACTCTTTTTGTTAGACTTTCTTTTTAATTTTAAAAGTTATGTGCCAAAGCGCATACGAAGGCAAGTGGCTTTAGGAGCCTGGTAAGAGCGCCTGTTCCCTTAAAGCTGGAGTTACCCGCAATCATGAGCTGGCAGTCAGGAGCTACTGGAAGCAAGTGATGGGAAGTCAGTTCTTTAGGAATAGTATATTTTCTAGTTGAGCCATGTCTCTGACCTTTCCGCCTTCTGTCAGATTTTGTATTCCTCTTCTTCCTCTTCCTCTATTCTTTTTTGTCTCCTCATCCTTCCCCTCATAGATTTGTGTATATCTTTTTACGTGTATACATAATTTTGTTATTGTTATCATCAAGCCATTTGATATAGTGTGGAGTGTATTCCTAAAACAATAGGATTTCATTCATGTTCATTCTCTCACCTAAAATACCACACTAAGCCAGCTCACCCTCCAGTCAATTATCAAGCGTTCTGCCTCACCCACAGAGTTTCCTTTACAGAATGTCCTCCCCTACTGTCTTGACTCCCTCTCCCCCTGAATCTTTCTGAGCCTTAAGAGGAGTGGCTGCTGAATAGCCAGGTTGCTTGGAGAAAAGAAACAAGTTTAAACAACTCCCAAGTTATTCACAGTCTCTGCTGGGTTGAGGCAGACGGAGCCATCGGGGCTTTTCGCTCCCACATAGCTCAGGACCTGAAAGAAAATGTTCTCTGAGGCTCCCGAGAAAATGACATAAAATGAATCCATTCTCCTGTCAGAGATCATAATGAAACTAGCGAAGAGGTACAAAATCAATTCATTCTTATTATAATTTTCTGATTGTCATCTTCCCGTTTGTTCGGATGCAGGTCTGATGGCTCAAATTGGTCTTTGGAGTTTTTAAGGTGCTTTTTTAGCCCCTTAATATTAGCTTATCAGTTCCAGTAATTTCACCTCCCTGAGTGAAATTGGTTGCTAACGCTTGGAGGAAATCCGTGCTGCATTTCTTGGTCGGTCCTGCGGCTTGTCACCTACTAGACTGTAGTAAATGTGCTTCGGTTGTTAGGGAGACAGCTGCCAGACTGGATGCTTATCACAGGAGCACTGGTCCTTCCGGGGGCTCTTCCCCAGCTGAGAGCCTTTGTGAAGCATTTACCTATTTTCAGCTTGCATATAATACCTTAGATCTTCTGTTTAGAGAATGTCTTCCCAGTTGGCTGTTAAGATAAAAGAGAGAATGCAGGCTTACAAGTGATGCTTTCATTTCTCCTTCAAGGCTTCATAAAGATTAAGAGAGAAGAGAACAAGACTGAAGGAAGATGACTGAGTTTGAAGACAATTGTCAACTTCCTTGTGTTTCTCTCGTGTTACAAAGTATCCTTAGAATATACTTCTATAAACTTTGTACAGAGGGTTGCTAGGTTAGGGGTCAGGAAGATGACCTACTGGGTAAAATCATGTATCCCTACAGCCTGATAACTGGAGTCCAGCTCTGGAACACATGTGCAGAAAAGGATGAAGCTGTAATCTCATTTCTCCCACCGAGAAATAGAACTGTCTCCTAACCACAGATCCTCCAGTGTCTTGGGAATCTTTCTGGGTCAGTTAGCCTGGAGCAGGCAGCACAGAGGAAAGCCATTAGAGAGACCCTGCCTCAAGCAAGATAGAAGGCAACTCCTGAACTTTGCCCTTTGACCCCCCCCACCTGTGCACATCTATACTGTCTTCTCTCAGGCCTGCATCGTCTACACACTAAAACACGCACACCAGTCAAGAAAGCCTTCTTGTTGTTAAAATGATGCAGATTATTTTTAACGCCATTAAAAGGAAAATTGTCCACAATTTTACCAACCAAAGATAATGACTAAGGATTTAGTGTTTTGTTTTTTTAAATCACTCTTTACTTTGTGAGTTTAAAACAGTGTTGAGAATATTTTCCACATAAAAACTTTACAGTGACCTTTACACTTAGTGCTACATAAACTTTAGTAACCATCTCTGTCAGAGGCTGTCAAGCAGCCTCTAGATGTGCCACAACTTATCATTTCTCATTCAGGAAGCTATTTTTTTTCCTCTCTCCTTTAAGGATTGTGGCAAAAAGCTTCCACATACATAGCAGGTCATTTTCCTAGGATGGACTTCAATAAGTTAAATTACTAGGTCAAAAGGTAGGAACATTTTAAAGGCTACCTGTATTTTCCTTCAGAGATTTTAAAAATAAGAACAATTTATACTTGTAGCAAAATGCTTATCTAACTGAACACTTGCCAGAACCGATATATATATATATATATATATATATATATATATATATATACACTTATATATAGACATATATATGTATGTGTTCGTGCGTGTGTGTGTACAAACATATATGAATATATGTGTGTGTTATATATACATATATATTAATTTGATAGATAAAGAGAAATATGCTAGCTTATGTTAAATTGTTATTCTTTGTTCAGTAGTGAGGATGAACAGTTTTCCATGTATGCTAGCTGTGTGTGTATGTGTATGTACATTTTCAGTTTATGTCCACATACATTTTTGACTGCTAGTCTTAATATTTTCCTAGATTATATCAGAAGTAACAATCTAGCCTGCCTACACTAGTTATTATGTTTGCTGTTTGAAAACATTTATAATATTTTTACATTTTATATGGGTAAATTTTCTTTCCTCCCCCTTTTAAAAGTCATTCTTCCTGATTTTTAGTCTTCCAAAGCTTTGTCTTTCCTAAAAGCACATCGTACGTTTTTATTAAAGTTGATTTTGTATTTCTTCTTTTTTTTCCCTAATTTTATTCCTTTTGGTTTCATTGTCGACAATGAGGATCCAGATGAACTTCTCCCCAAATAGTTAATCAAATAATTATTCCACCAATAATTAGTGATTGGTTCTCTCTTCCCAGTGACACTGAGAGGCTGCCTGTGTTCTATCCTAAGGTTGTCCATAGACTTAGATGAGGGTCAGGGTTCATGCTCAGCACCACTGGTTTGTTTGGTATTAGAGGCTTCTAGGAACTTGGACTTCATCTAACACCTACTGCACGACAAAAAAGTCACCCCTACCCCCTTCATTTGCTTTATGTTAAAATTACTTTTAACTATCTGCCGTGGCAAAGAATAGGAGAATCAGTTTTTAAGTTCCAGAGATAAATCCTCTTCATGATTTGATTGGACAGATTAGTTTAAACCTGCACAGAAACCTAACCTCATTCAAGGGTTCAACTTGTAAGCCTATGTCATGAGCAGAATTCTTATTCCTAAATATTGACCTTTGGATCGCTTGATGATTTTCAGTCATCTTTAGTGTTTGGTGACAACCATAAAATGAAATGAGTCATATTGCTTAGAATGTCCATTAGTAATTTATCACTAATGAGAAGGGCCGTTTGGAGACTATGCTGGACAAAGCATAAAAAAGTCATTGAAAGTAAGTCAACAATGAATGGACAGATGGATGGACACATAGACAGATGGATGGATGGGTGATTATTGCAGATGGACCACTAAAGCAAGAGATCTGGCCTCCCCAAACACAGTGATGACTGTAGCTTGGAGATATCTTATATCATGTCTAATAGTATCCATACATTGCATAAGGAAACTGAAAGTTCATTGGGTTATACTAGACATTTTATTCAAACTTTGTACTTATTATCTAATAGAAAAATAATGTGAAAGGAAGGAAGAGACTTGCCCAGAGGTAACAAAGGTAATGGGTACACCCAGATACAAATTCATGTCTCTTGAACTCAAGGTCTTTGCTATCACTTCAGTTTTATGCAGGGCAGGTCTAATGTATAAGATTTTAAAGGAAAGATCATGTCTATTGTCCCAGTGTCAACATGTCAGAGATAGTGTAGACAATAAAGTTTTAGAAATGGAATCTCACTAATGATTATTTACCCTTGTGAAAGAAGTGTAAGGTTGATTTCCTCCCCTCTATTTCATGGAACATGGAAATAGGACTGCAAAGTCTCATGGCATGAAGAAGGCCACTGATGTGTGTTTCAGGATAAGAGGTTTTATTATGATTAGTGCTCCTTCTCACCCCCTCACCCCCCGTTCATAGTCCGTGTCAATGATAATTGCATAGACATTCCTCTCAAAGACTTGACCTGGCATCTAGTCTTAACAAGAACAACCCTGCTTTAATCCACTTTCCACTCCACCACTCTCCATCCCCACAAGATAGTCTAATTATGGCAGATGCAGGGTTGTGAACTGCGGTTTACTTTTCTTTAAAAAAAAAAAAATGACATTAACGTTGCTGTAATCATTCTTTAGCTGCATATATTAGAGATTCCTTCCCCAGAGCCCCCAAACACTTTGCAAATATGATCTCATTAACCCACATACCAACCCTCTGTGGTGGGTCAGCCGTCTTGGCAGCATTTGGGAATTGAATTATGCAAAGAGAAAGTGGTCCTTTCAGAGCAGCTTACCAGCTGGGGACGGGCTCAGGATTCACATGGAATCTTAGGACTGTTCAGGGCCCTATATATCACCTGGCCTGACATCCTTATTAAACAAACAGGAAATTGAGGTGGAGAGTCATGCTAAACCCTAAAGTTCTCAGCCATGGATATAGGTTTTTATTATATGAGAAGCCATGAAAAAGTACCATTGTCCAGATTTTGCTTCAGATAGGTTTAATCAGAGTTTTTGCATCTTATCATATCAATGGTTTTAAAGGCTTAGGTGAGTCTAATAAAGAGCCAATGTCAAGTTTTGAATAGATCACAGTTGACCCAAGAAAAGTAGCCCATGTATCACCTCAGCATAGTGTCTCTCCATGGCTTCATATAGCCATTCTCTACCATACAAGGTAGTTTATGCCTCATATTCTCAAGGTCTTAGCCAGGCTGGTATCTTTCATATAGGTGATGATTTAGGCTGATCTCTTCACTTTGCACTTGATTCTATCAGCAAAGGTATCATAAAGAAGAGGCCATATGGCCAACTACAAGCCAGCTAGCTAGAAAAAGTCAGCCTAGTTAGTTGCTAGGCTGATTTAGTCATTCCAGATGGAATGACCTCCTGGTGGTCTAAATGGGATCATTGGTTTTGTATAGATTGTATTTTTTGTTAAGATGTTGATTCGAGATGATATTTATTCTCTGCCATAAACTCATGTTTAGAAGTATTAGCCCTGTTCAAAAAAAAGTGAAATCATTTCCTCTGGCATTATAAGGATTACAGAATCAGTTGTTCATCATGGCATCCATAGCAGGTACTCCATAAATGGTTGTATGTATGAAGTTCATATTACCTTGGGGTAGTGAAACATCAGAGACAGTGTCGGTGGGCATGGATATACATATTCATAGATAAACACAGCCACTGTGCCAGTATAGAGCATTCCATAGACTTTGCAAAACTTGACTACAGTGAGAGTGGAAGGAAGAAACAATCAGGATAACTCTCTTATCCTTAGACACAAAGTGGCACCGGAGCAAGTAACATTGGTTGAGGGGAAACATAACACAAAGGATATACCTAAACTTGATCGTTTTCCCCTTTGAGAAGAGAAACACTTTTGAAGCTTCATATCAGGTCTATCTATAATGGATTTCTTGGGTCCTGCTTCCTAGCCCTCTAGGTTTTAAGCTATAGACTTTTGATATAATCAGGGGCCTCTCCGGACTCTTAGGTCAGTAGGTCTGTTTCTTTTCCTTCTATTATTTTTGACAGTGAATCTGTCTTACATGGTCTAGCCTGGGCTCACTTTGAATACTCACCCCTACACCTTTTGTTTGGGAGCTGAGCTTGTATCTAATTTCTGGCTCTCCTGACACACGAGTCCCTGAGTTCCTTTATAACTATGGAGTTCTTCCAGTCTTAGGAGTCTTGCTTCTGTATCACACAAATCAGAAAAATGTAGAAGGAAACAGAGTAACTATGATACAGTCCCTGGGGTAATCTGTTGGGAATCCGTCTAGACAGATTTGTACACTAGACAAATCAACCCCTCATTCCTGCCTCCTATAGAAGGTACCCCTTCTTGTGGAGAATACTGTCACAATAGGTGTTGCTCTGCATGAACAGAGCAGGACACACCTTGGAGGTACTCAGCAAGTTCATCACTAGTCACTTGAATCACATCCATACGGATGGATGAGCTAAGATATTTCTGTTATCTGTCCCTAAAAATAGCACCCAGGTTAAAGACCAGATAGGATGCAATCAGGCAGATCCCCCGCTTTCGAGGGCTCTTGAAAGCCAGAAGTCGTCAAGAAATAATGGTATTTTCATTCCTACAACATTCTTACATGCCATACCCAATCATTACTTTCATACAGTACATTTTAACATGTATGTTGTGAGTATATGCACATTTTCCTTTGTGTGTAGGTACACATAAGTGTGGGTACTTATGTACCCATGTGTGCATGAATACATGGAAGCTCAAGGTTGATGTTGAAAATCTTTCTGAATGGCTTTCCTGCCTTATTTATTGAGGAACGAACTCTTAGTCAAACTCAGAGCTCCTCATATGACTGACCTTGTTAGCTAGCTTCCTCTGGGAATCACCTGTCTCAGCCTTCCGAGGTTGAGCCCACTTTGCCTCCTTATGGCTTTCTAGGGATTAGAACTCTGTCCTCATGTTTGTACACATGTTTAACTGCTGAGCCATTTTTCTAGCTCCTTAGACTACACTTGATATAAGCAGAAATTCTATATAGATTTAATGCGCTTTACCATATTTATAGAAGACTTCCAGAAGTTTATTGGTGGCTATGTTTCCATTCTTAGGTCTGAAATATAGTGAGTCATCAAGTCCCACCAACATTTCACCATTATTTCTTGCTTCTTGCTCTGAACACTATATAAACTCTCACACACAGAGAGAACAGTTCCTGCTGCTCCTGTTCCCTTTCCCTTTCCCTTTGCCTTCCTGGGCAGTTCTTACTGATCTTTTAAAACCCAGACCACACCTCAGTTCTTAAGTCTTGCTTTAATTTTTTCAAAGGCTACTTTTAATGATGGTTCTTAAACGCTTTAACCTCCCTTCTAGCCCATCACCCACCAGAGGTAGTGGGAAAGAAAGGATACGGGGGAAGTGGACCTGTTTGGGAATTGTTCTTTGGAGCAACTCTGGTCTGTGTGGTCTGTAAATCAACAGTTCATTTCCCAGGTAGAAGCAGCAGCTTGATCTACTCCCAAACACTTCGTGAATATATCAGCAGTCTAGTTCAGTAGCATTGGGTTACCAACAGCAGTGGCACAACCTAGCAGAGCCAGCCAGCCCTCAACCTTGGCACAAGTCAGCAGGAGAGACTAAGAGGGATGCCAGGAGAAGTTCTCAGCTGTACCTCTCACAGTGAAGCAAAGATCAAAGACTCGAGATCAACAAGCATTGCATAGCTAGCTCTATAAGCAAGCCTAGACCAGCCTCTGTCATGGTCCGTTGAGTCCTTTTTATAGCTGTCCAAACAGTACATGTCCTTCATGGGTTTTGCCTCATCACATGAGTCTATCTCAGCTGACGTCACTCTGCCAATCAGCCCAAGTCCAAGGAAGTGGCAAGAAACTGCAGCATACCACCAGAAGTTTATTGGAGAGTTTCTCTCTATGGAGTCCTGACATATGAAGCTCAACTACACAATGTAAGGTGGACCAACACATGCATGTTGTTAACAAAGAATTCTTCATCACGTGTCTTTTTGTGTGCTTGCTTTAGCAGAACATCCTTTCACTTATATCCACTTCAGTGAAATGTTCCTTCATGAGTCTGCCTTAGCTTTTCACCTGTGTCCATTTCATGATAACACTCCTTCAAGTGTTTGTCTCAGCAAAACACTGCAACTGACTTTCCAACCAACTCTTAACTTTCGACTTCACACTTCAGAAGATGGAAAGATCTCCCATGTTCATGGATTGGCAGGATTAATATAGTTAAAATGGCCATCCTGCCAAAAGCAATCTACAGATTCAATGCAATCCCCATCAAAATCCCAACTCAATTCTTCATAGACTTAGAAAGAGCAATTCTCAAATTCATATGGAATAACAAAAAACCCAGGATAGCAAAAACTATTCTCAACAATAAAAGAACTTCTGGGGGAATCAGCCTCCCTAACTTCAAGCTATACTACAGAGCAGTAGTGATAAAAACTGCATGGTATTGGTACAGTGACAGGCAGGTAGATCAATGGAATAGAACTGAAGACCCAGAAATGAACCCACACCCTTATGGTCACTTGATCTTTGACAAAGGAGCTAAAACCATCCAGTGGAAAAAAGACAGCATTTTCAACAAATAGTGCTGGTTCATCTGGCGGTCTACATGCAGAAGATTGCAAATTAATCCATTCCTATCTCCCTGTACAAAGCTCAAGTCCAGGATCAAGAACCTCCACATAGAACCAGATACACTGAATCTAATAGAAGAGAAAGTGGGGAAAAGTCTCGAACACATGGGCACAGGGGAAAAGTTCCTGAACAGAACACCAATGGCTTGTGCTCTAAGATCAAGAATCGACAGATGGTACCTCATAAAATTACAAAGCTTCTGTAAGGCAAAGGACACTGTAAATAGGACAAAACAGCAACCTACAGATTGGGAAAAGATCTTTACCAATCCTACATCTGATAGAGGGCTAATATCCAATGTATACAAAGAACTCAAGAAGCTAGACTCCAGAGATCCACATAACCATATCAAAAAATGGGGAACAGAGCTAAACAGAGAATTCTCAACTGAGGAAACTCGAATGGCTGAGAAGCACCTAAAGAAATGTTCAACATCCTTAGTCATCAGTGAAATGCAAATCAAAACAACCCTGAAATTCTACCTCACACCAGTCAGAATGGCTAAGATCAAAAACTCAGGTGACATCAGATGTTGGCGAGGATGTGGAGAAAGAGGAACACTCCTCTATTGCTGGTGGGAATGCAAGTTGATACAACCTCTCTGGAAATCAGTTTGGTGGACCCTCAGAAAAATGAACATAATACTACCTGAGGACCCAGCTATTCCACTCCTGGGCATATACCCAGAAGATGCTCTAATATATAATAAAGACACATGTTCCACTATGTTCATAGCAGCCATATTTATAATAGCCAGAAACTGGAAACAACCCAGATGTCCCTCCACAGAGGAATGGATACAGAAAATGTGGTTCATTTACACAATGGAATATTACTCAGCTATTAAAAACAATGACTTCATGAAGTTCGCAGACAAATGGATGGAACTTGAAAATATCATCCTGAGCAATGTAACACAGTCACAAAAGAATGAACATGGTATGTACTCACTGTTAAGTGGTTATTAACCCAAAAGTTTGAAATACCCAAAAGTCATTTCGAAGCAACAGTGGGGCTGAGTGTGAGGTCCCAGATGGAGAACATGGACAAGGGACTGAAGGAGTTGAGGGAGTTCGCAGCCCCAGGGAGGCAGCAACAGTGGTAACTGGCCTGACCCCTTGATACTCCTGGAGACTGATTCATCAACCAAAGAATACACATGGAGGGACCCATGGTACTGGCCACATATGTGGCAGAGGAGGGTCTTGTTAGCTATCAGGGAAAGGAGAGGCCCTTGGGCCTGAGGGTGTTAGATCCTCCAGTATAGGAGAATGCCAAGGAGGGAAGATAAGAATGGATGGGTGAGTGGGTGGGGGAATACCCCCATAGTGGCAGGGGGAGGGGGTAGGAAAAGGGGAAGTTCCAAAGGGGAGATCTGGAAAGGGGGAAACATTTGAAATGTAAATAAAGTATGAAAAAAAAAAGTTTCTACTTTACCATGAACCACCAATACTGCTTTGAGCTATCCAAAATTTTGGATGTTTCTTTTCACATAAATAATATATATAGTATAGGTCCACAAAGTGTTTTGGCTCAATATACAAAGTACAAACATGGGCCTTTGTCCTCTTGTGCTCCTGAACAGATATTAAGTGGTTTGAGAACTAAGTCTTGATTAGGTAGTTCATCTTTGCATCTCCCAACTTGTATTTCACATAGAACATAGAACAACTTGTATTTCACATAGAACATAGAACATACTAGTATGTGTTACCATGAATGTATTTTAGGTGAATGAACCACCACCAGATGGATCTCTGTGGTGCCACCTTGCCTTATCTAAAAATCTTATTTGGTTGGGTTGGATTGAGCCAGATATGGAGCATGAGGAAGAACTAGGTATTGGGAAACATTTTTTTCTTCCTTGTTCAATGGGTTCTGCCCCCTCCTGTTTAAAAGCTCCTAGAGAAACCCCAGAGCATCTTTCTGTTTAGAATCAAAACTATTTAATTTTCACCTGTGTTATAGATTTCTGACATGGAAACAGAACCATCTGATCTGGGACTGTGGGCTTTTTTACTCTGTACACTGATTTCCCAGCTTAGTGTGACATACACTAGTGCTTTCTAAGTGTTGATGCAGTAGATGGCCCCAGAGCGGTCTCAGCATCATTCAGGGAAGTCCTCTCGGACCATGTCTTTTCAGATAGTTTGGCCTAACATCAAACATTGTGGATACTATTCCCCCTCTCGAGAAGTTATTTGTTCAAGTGCCACTTTCTTGCCTTTGCACTGCCCTCTACAAAAAGAATTCTAGGTTTTGTGTAGATGCTTTAGTTAAATGGAACAAGGTGGTTTCCATTCTTACATTATTGGAAATGATCACTTGTGTTGTCTGTGAGTAATGTTAGGGCTAGGGAGGAGCCCTTGTTCTTTCAGGGCTTTGTATGTGGTACAGAAAATGTCAGGGAAAGAAATTAAAGATTGAATGGAAGATCGTGGGGGGAAGAAACTAATCTATCTTTAAAAAAAAAGTCAAATATGAAATGGAGTTTTCCAAGGGAATTGGTGGCACTCATCATTAAAAAATAGGAGCCTCAATCACGTATTGAGTCTCATTTTGATTCTATTGTGTGTGAGTGAAGGCAGCCATGGAAATGGCTATGGTGAATGACTTCCTAAAGCCATTTACACATCAACACTGAATAAGGAAAGTCTCTAATTCCAACTTGTGATGGCAGAAGAAAATCTATCATTTCTGAACCATTTTTCTTGGGGATGGATAAAATTCCCATGCTTTCTATTATAAATGGGCTAGGATGTAGTATTCAGAGCCCACAGAGAAGAGCAGGCCAGATGGGGTCTTGGGTTGGAATAGGGGTGCTCATGGGGCAGGTCTGCTCTTAGGGAATGCATCTTTCCATGGCAGACCTGATTTTCAGCCCTGTCTGCTTTCTCTCTGGGTTACTGCCTTGACCTATCCCGATAGGGATGCCTTCCTTCTTGTTTTACATATTTTTTCCAAGTCACATGGGCCCCTACCTGTGTAATTCTCCTCTCTAATGCAAGGCGGTATGAAAGGTTACAGACAAATGGAACTTTTGTAAATCTAATCATCTTTCAAATGTACTCTGGAGCTTTCTATTTAAAAGAGGCCAGGCAGAGTCTCAGACAAAATGAAACTGATTCTCTCAATCTCACTCACATTCTAGCTTGTCTCCTTTGAAAGGTAAGTTATCTTTTAATCACCAATATTTTTAAAGCTGACTTTCCTAAAACAAAGACTAGGTGTCTGCAATTTGCAAGACAGCAGCACCCTCTGCCATAATTCTCCTCCCTCCTCCCTCCTCCCTCCTCCCTCCTCCCTCCTCCCTGTCAGATCAGGAAGCCACTGGGACAGAACTTTTCCCTGGTTGTTATCTAAATCCTTGAACTAATACCAGCTTGTGTGCAGAGCTAGAAGGGAGACAGGAAGGTAGTACTGCGCTATGGGATTAATTCATGGCCAAATTTTATACCTAGCTCTCATGATACCTAAAAGTCTCTCTTCATTACACTGTCCCCTCCCACCCCCTGTAGGATTCATTCTATAGCATATTGCTCCTTGTCAATGACTAGGACAGTTCATCTTGACCCTGTATTTCTGTGTCAGGAGCATGCTTATAGCTGTGGATGGATGAAGATGCTGGTTCTGGTTACACACAGCTCTCCAGGATGAACTTTGTGCTATAGAAAGCATTGGATGTGTCATGTAGCAATTGGGAGGAGGACTTAGGAGACCGAGACTGGGTAACATGGTGGAAAGGCTGGTGTGGGGTCTTATTAGTTGATGGGCAGGTTATTTATTTCACTGAACCTCTCTTCTGTACCTGTAAAATAGACATATTAGGACTTACCTCAGAAAGATGTGCATATTAGAGATGTACATACAGCATGCTGCTGCCAAATAAATGGAAACTATAGATGTTATTCATTGTTAGCAATGATGCAATTGCTTTTCTCTCCATTCTTTGTCTATTATCTCTACTCTATTTTCTGTGTACATGTGTGTGTGTGTGTGTGTGTGTGTTGATCTAAAGATATTTTGCTCTTTTTTTCCATTCTTTTCTTCCCCACTCTGTATGTATGTGTGCGTGTTTCTATTTGTCTGTCTCTGTTACTGTCTATCTCTGCCACTCTGCAGTTTAAGAATTACTCAGCTCAGGACTAAAATAGCCCCCAAAGTATCTCAGATACAGACCCTGTGTTTGAGATGATATTGCCCCTAACACAAGGGTTTTGATATCTAACACAGACAGGAATAGAACTGAAGAATCCGTGGGAAGCCTGGTAGATGCTCAGTCTACCTTCTATATTATGACTCTTTGTCTTTGTATGTGACCACACGAGAGACATTTATCCCCAGGGGACCTGCTTAGGACCGGGGTGCTACATTTCTCAGCCTCCATAAAGGGGATTTTTAAAAAAACACTCTTTCCTTCTTAAACCCTCAGGAACACTTTATACTTCAAAGCTCTTTGAGAAAATGTCTAAACCAGCTCATCTCCAGGGCCAGTACAACTCAGCTAAGATTTCCAATGAAATTCTCTTATTGTTGGATCAGATTCCAAGTAGTTTGATTTTTTTCTAACTTAAAAAAAGTTCTATAGTTGCTCAGCACGGCTAGTACAGCATGAATGAGCCTTTGATCTAATTTTTGTGTATATGTGATTTCTCAAAAATAAAATGGGCTTTTGTTGGAAGACAGGTTGACACTGGGCCGGATTTTGGTCGGTCTGTGGTGAGTTGGGAGCCAGCTGCAGCTATGTTCTCTTTTCTTAGTCCTATAGTAAAACTGTGACTTGACACATAATTGAGCATTGTTATGTAGGCCCTTTCAATATTCCAGGCATTGAAGAGAGAGAGAAAATTGTGTTCAATCCAAAAGAATAGCATCCAAACGAATGTCAGGTGACAATTTAGCACAGTCGTGACTGATGTGATCCATCACAAAGGAGAGAAAAACTATTGATTATGAGGCCCATAAAAGAAAAGTGCATCCTTCAGAAGAAAAGCAAGGAAAAATCGGGAGCCTGCAATGTAGCTGGCTGTCTTTAAGTCACTGCCTTTGAGTGACAGAAACGGCCCTGCACTGGCTGGGTGTGGAGACCAATACCTTGACCATCAAAAGTAGAAGTGATGTTATAGACCCCCGTTTTGAGTAATGTTAATGAATTGTAAAGTGGTTTACCCACCAGGAAATCCTCCTAGGTCAGAGTGCAGAGGGTAGAATGAGAATCAGGGGAGAGGAATTCTACTGTGTGTGGTACTGAAAGGGAAGTAATAGACAGGGGTGTGTGTGAGCTGGCTCTGGGGAGTAGTCACATTGGAGCTTTCCATTTAGTGGGGTCACCAGTTCAGTTCAAACCCTCTCAGCCAGAAACTATCTCTGCTTGATGACTGATGGGAAATTAGTTCTTACTTTTCAATTGTTTTTTGGAAAATATTTTCAATAAAGAAATGGTTCTCCCTTCCTAGATGGAGGACAAAAGCTAGGAAGGAAAATAGATGCATATGGTAGAGGATTCTTCTAGAACTTGGTTTGGGTAATGTGTCCTAGAAAGCACACAAAGAGGAGGCATGAGGGTGATGTGGATCACAAAGGTCAGAGGAAGGAATCACAGAAGAAAATGCTTTATTCCTTTAGTGTAGCAATTCTCAAACTGTGGGTTACAACCCCTTTCGGGGCTGAACAACCCTTTCACAGGGGTAAGACCATCTGAAAATACAGATATTTACATTACAATTCATAACAGTAGCAAAATTACAGTTATGAAGTAGCAATGAAAATAATGTTATGGTTGGGGTCACCACAGCGTGAGGAACTGTACTAAGGGGTCACAACATTGGGAAGGTTGAGGAGCACTGTTTTAATACCTCATATGAAGGACACAGGGTTCCAGGTGTTAACTAGAAGGAAGATCAGCTTGAGAAACTTCAAGATGAACTTGGTCTGAGTTTCATGAACCAAACTTCTCCCTGGTTCTTGAGGACACAGTGTCCCTTTCTCTGGTCCTCTTTTGGCTCCCTGGTTTGAATCCTTATCTAATCTCAGCACAAGAGGGGCTTGTTTATGGGCTGACTTCCAAAATTATGTTAGAAGCTTTTGTGCTTCATATTTTAGGCTATATCAAAACCTAAAACTCTTGAGAAGCTGAAGTTGCATTCAGAACTGAATGACTTTGTTTCTTCCGAGGTCACTTATTCCCTGAGGCAAAGAAATGGAGAATGTATTGTCTCCAGGTAAGAGGAAAGCTATGGGAGATGCAGCACATTTACTAATATCTATCAATCCTGCCATAATTCATAGTTTGTTTTGCTTTTGACACTTGCTCTTGAATGAACTTTAGAAGCCTCCACTTAGGCCATCTGGTCAACCTCCAGTAGACCCAAAGGCTTCTTGCTAAGAAGAGAATACACCACATGCAATTTCAAAGAACCAAACTTACTAGGGAGATATATTTGTGGGGTAACATGGAAACAAGGACAAGAAATGGGAAAGAGCTCATAAAAAATGTGACTAGAGAGATTTTCTTTTTTGGTTCTACTAGTTCTGTGATTTGCAGAACAGGATGCTTGGGAGTGTTGGATTTAATGGTGACCTGAGATTTTTTTGATTCATAGTTTTGGGTCATAGGTTTTGGGGATGACCAAGAACAAGAACTCAGTGCAGCTCATCATTTTTACTGTAGTAGGTATGTAGCAGCCTTTCTATGTAGATGACATAACTTAGTAGCTATGCAACGCCCGTTGTATATGAGTGATATCACTCATTTGTTTTGCATAGTGTAATGATTAGATATCATGTCTCTGAGTGTCTGCTTTTAATACAGTGTGTCTGGAGGATCAGTCATGTGATTGCTGGCATGGATCCTCCTCCCGAGCCTTGTGTCTGACATGAAAAAATCCTCAGGAAAGCAGCATTCTAAAACTATGAAAAATCCAGAGAATGGCTTCTACTCATCTCTGGAATATACCACCTGTACAAAATGTGGGGTACAGTTAATGGAGGAGATACTACTGGTAAGAAAGAGGATGGAATGGAAAATGAACCAGTATCTGCTGCTGATGTTCTACCAGAATGCTAGAAGTTACTAAGGCTCAGGCTCAGGCCCAGGTTCAGGCCCAGGTTCAGGCTCAGGCTCAGAGTAAGTGAGTGTGTTTTAGTGTGTATAAGCTCTTCCACCCACCTCTTGAACTCCTTAGGGAGAGTACCTGAACCATCATTGGCCCTTCATCTCTAGCAGTTAAAGAATATAGGGGCTTGCTTTAAGAATGAATGAGAGGTAAGAGTGAAGCTCAGGGTAGTTGATTCTTTGATTAGTATTTTTTTGGTTCCCAGGGCATATGTCTCTTCAAACTATACTTAAGCAAACAGGAAGTTATCTAAAAATATTTTGCTGAGCAAGGTAGGAACAGATCTTAAAAATGAGAATTTAGACCTCCTCATAATGAAAAGATCAGAGCTCAGTCAAATGAAAAGATGCTGGATATATTTGGAGACACATTACCTGCATCACCTTCTTTACCCAATATTGGCTCTTCACTGTGACATCTGCTACCCCAACACTCCCTGTACCAGCTGTTCAGTGGAGGATGTTGCTCAGATCTCCTTCCCATGGGAGTTTACAGATTGCTGTTCCTGACCTAGCTTTCTTCTGCACATTCCTGAGTCCATTTGGCCCTGTCATGTTGCAGTTGGGCCCGATCAATAGTCTTTTTAAAGAAACTTTGCCCTTTGAACACCATCCCTAAGCATTTTGCATTCCATTTTGCTTGAAAAGTTCAGTTTTGTTCTATGTTAAATTCTAAAAATACCTCAGTGAGTGGGAGATCATTGTAGTAGTTTAGCCATTCTTATAGGTGAGGGTCTTCTGTCTTGACAGTAAGCTGTTTTGGGTGAGTTCTTCATCACCTTCACACTCTCAGGAAATAGACTAAGTTAAAGGTAGAGTAGGGAAATGATCACTCTGTCACCTGATTCTCTCAGCTCCATACAAGACAGGAAAGCACTGTGTAGCACATGCGGAAGCAAACAAGACCCTGAGTGTTGTTGAATGTCCACATTGAAATGGCCGTGACATGTTTAAAACATTTTTTCCCTTTCAAGACAAATGTGTGTAGACAGTATTGACTGCAAGTCAATTGATAGTCTTCAGTCTGTGTTTCTGAGTGTGCACGTGGAGATCCAAAGTCGATATCCATTGTCTTCAGGGCTTCGATGCTTGATACACAATTGATGCTGGTTGTTTGGTTCTCAGTATTCCTAAGATCAAAGATTGTTGTCCCAAAGCCCCATAAATGCAAGATGATTTCTGGATATGAGTGAAATGATATACATGTTCCTTTTGCTTAGAATTGTCCCAAAGTGGCTAACAAAGCCCTAATCTGTTACCCTCTATCCTTAGAGAACGAAAGCACAATGAGATATAGGCTGTTCAAGCACAAAGCTTTTTACACTGTTTATCTGATTCTTCTGTCTAATTAAAACTACCTTCTACACTTGATTGGTTTTTAAAGCCTAATATTTGGCAATTAAACCTTCTTTACTATAACAATAGGATGGCACTTCCCTGAATACTTTAGCACAGATAATGTTCTTCACGGAACCAAGAACTAGCTTCCTTGGGGAGATTCTTCTCTGTGACCAGGGTTTCTCAAAATCATCACCCATCCTAGACATAGACCCCTGCAGGGCTTTGTGGAGACTGAAGAGTAGCTCATGTCAAACCAGGTAGAGTCTTTGTCCTCAGGACTACTCTCTGTAATTCCTCTTGCTAGCTGTTTATTTTCACCAGTTGCTAGGTACCCTGGTCCTTCTGTGACCCAGAGGCTCCAGAGTTAGGTATCTATATGTCAATTCCTGCTGGCCAACTTTCTTACTTTTTACTTTCCCAAGAAGAGGTGGTTGAGTTACCTTTCAAATACTATAAAAAGGGAGGATGCTAACCAAATGGTGGCAGAATATTTTTTGTTTTTGTTTTGTTTTGAGAAAGAATCAGTGTCTATTCATACCTCAGCATATTTATGCACACATGTGCAGTGAGCATGCAGGTTTGTGAGTCTGAGCATCTCAGAAACACACACATTACTGCCACACTCTGCTATCCTGTCCTCTCGGTGGTAGAAAATGCCTCCTCTGTCTCAAATGCTAGCATTTGAGCTAGAGTTTACTCTATGCCAGCTGGCCCTTCCCGGAAGCCCAGTTTAGTCATGTAAGCCATTCTTTATTTCTTTGTGAGTGTTTTTAGTCTTTTATCCTCCCATATGAGTCCAGAGCGATGCTTAAGGAAGGCTAAGTCACTGCCACCAACCTCATCAGATTCACCCTGAGGTGATTAGCCTGCCACCTGCCACCAAGGACTGCAGTGTACATCCTAATGTATTTGTTTTTTCCTGTGCCAAGAATGCAAATGATTTAAGGGGTTCTTCTAGGCTTTTAATTCTTTGTTGAAGACATCCTCTGGGAGATGACTGGAGCTATTGAAGATCTGCTATAGTAATCACACTGTGTTTGTAAGCCTTTTCAGGGACACCTCTTCCTGGGGCCAAGGTGTCCTCCTGATACTTGGAACATTTTCACATCTAAGCATCAGTGTTTGACCAGGTAGAGGCTGAGCTGCTGTGTGTGGATGATACAAAGGGCAAGGGGCCTGTGGGAATGATTTCCGAGGTGACTGGAACTTATCACTGACCTGGACCTAGACTGGGTAAGCTCACAGGGGTGAGGTATCGTCTGAATGGATGTGTGATCTTTCTCTTCACAATATAGGTCAAAGGTCACAGAACTGCATTGTGGAGGAACTCATCTCAGACCCCAGTCTTCTCAAATGCTGAGTCATAATCTGCATTTTAACCATATTCCAGATGATCTATAGATGTGTTGAACAAAGAGTCGGCCCACTATGTTTTTTTGTTTATTGTTTTTTTTGACCAAGGCAAGTCATTTGGGTGTTCTTTTTGTCATTGCTCCTCTGGGATACAATATCTTAGTTACTTTTCTGTTGCTCTGACAAAACACCATGACCAAGCCAATTTACAAAAGAATATTTAATGGGGCTTATGGTTTTAGAGGGTTACAGTCCATGATAGTAGAGCAAAGACATGGGTGTAAGAACAGCTGAGCATTCATATCTTCATCCATAAACAGGAGACTGAAAGGGCTAACTGGAAATGATACAAATCTTATCAAACCTCAAAGCTCACCCTGGTGAAATACTTCTTCCAATGAGGTCTTACCTTTTAATCCTCCCCAAATAGTTCTACCAATGGGGACTGTCTTAGTTAAGGTTTTATTGCTGTGAAAAGACACCATGACCAAGGCAACTCTTATAAAAGAAAAGATTTAATTGGGACTGGCTTACAGTTTCAGGCCATTATCATCATACAGGAAGCATGGCAGCATGCAGGCAGGCATGGTGCTGAAGGAGCTGAAAGTTCTACGTCTTGAGTCAATGGCAGCCAGGAGGAGACAGTTCCACAGTGGGCAGAGCTTGAGTACTAGAAGACCTCCAAGCCCACCCCACAGTGACACACTTCTTCCAACAAGGCAAGACCTACTCCAACAAGGCCACACTTCCTAATAGTGCCACTCCCATATATCACACACTCAAACACATGAGTCTATAGGGGTCAAACCTATTCAAACTACCACAGGGACTAACTATTCAAACATAGGAGTCTATGAGGCCATCTCATTCAAACCACCATATATAGGGAACTAAGAGAATGACCCCTTAGGGAAGGTTAAGGAAGATGATTGGCAGAAATTGGCATATGGGTTCATGACAAGATACTTTGGACAGCAGAAAAACCAAGTTACCTAGCAAGTATCAAAACAATATATAACTTGCAAGGGAAGGTACAGAGAAGAGGCCTTGAATGGACAAAGATCCCACCTGCTTTATCATGCATTTCTTTTTACCTCTGACACCAGCACCAGCTGCCCCTAAACTCCTGTAAGCTACCCACTTCTAAGTTGGAGGGTGGTTTTGAGAGACCCTGGTCACTAAGACATTAATTCAGTGGCCATCTCTATACTCTTGGCATAAATAAAACTTTAAATGGTAACCATAAAAGAAGTATAAAAGTGTATTGACATTTTAGCCCTTCCATCATGAGTACTTTGACCTTGTTTTGCCACAGCAAATACAAATGTCAAATGGGAGATGTACTGTGCTGGTCCCTTCCTCACAGATTAAGGAGACATATTTTTGAGACTAGACAAAAGTGCTAAGGTTCTATCCCTTCTGCAAAAGTACCAAGGCCATCTCCCAGTTACAGGCAAGCTGTAGGTAGATTGAGACCAAATCCTCTGGTTTTAGACCCTACTCAAGAGATACTACCTAGGATAAGGCAAGGTCTTCCTCTGTGTAGTTGATGCTTATGAAAGTATCTCTTGATTTCAGATCTTGATCCAAGTAAGCTAAGACCCTATTTTTCAAAATAAATAAATTAGTTTTTGCAAATTTCATTCTGGTATGTCATGTATCTTGATCATGTCTGTCCCCTGCTCCCCTCCCCAATTCTCTCACTAAGATCTCCCAAAACATCTTCCAAATTCATGTTCTCTATTTTAAAATTTAAATTATTATCACCATTTTAACTACCCTGGGTTTAATTAGTGCTGCCCATGTGCTCACGAGTGACTGGACATCCACTGGGGCATGGACAATCTACCAAAGAAAGTCAGGCCTAAGGAAAGTGTCTGTCCCTCATCAGCCTCCCAAAGCTCCTCAGCTGTGGCTGGAATCTTAGTAGCTGCCCCCCTACTCCCATCCATAGTGGAATTTTATCTTTTATTTTGTTTTGAGAAAGGGTCTCACTCTGTAGCTCTGGCTGTGCTGGAATGTTCTCCATAGATCAGGCTGGTCTCCAACTCACAGACATCTGCCTGGGATTAAAGACATGTACCACTCTGCCTGGCTCCATATTTTTAAGTGGTTTGGCCTTGTGAATTCCTGAGTGCAACAGCCATGCCATGTCCAGAAGACAATGTTTCACAGCATCTTCCCCACCCTCTAGCTCAGTGGTTCTCAACCTGAGGATTGTAGCTTTTGGGGGTTGCATATCACATATCCTGCATATTAGATATTTACATTAAAATTCATGACAGTAGCAAAATCACAGTTATGAAGTAGCAATGAAAATTTATGGTTAGGGGTCACCATAACACGAGACAATGTATTAAAGAGTCACAGCATTAGGAAGGTTGCGGACCACTGAGCTAGTTCTTACATGCTTTCTTTCTCTTCTTTCACAATGTTTCCTGAGCCTTGGGGAGAGGGTTGATCTAGATGTCTGTCTAGGCTGAGTACTCTTAGCTCTGAGCACTTTGAAGAGTTTTGAGTCTGGACATTAATCACCACCTATTGTAATAAGAAGCGTCTCTGACCATGGCTGAAGCACAAATCTAAGCTATAAATATTTAGAAGGTGGTTTGACATCTTGACTATTTAGCAAAAGGACAACTTTGGGTTCCCCTAGGACCTACTGTGAGTCTGATTACATCTTAGTCTCTGGGAACTGGTGATAAACAGACCTGACTCAGGTTTGATGAAACCAGTCCACCACTGTGCTTGTTAAAGAGTCAGAGAGGGCAACTGGCTCCCTAACAATTCACAGAAGGTCAGAGTATCTAAGACAGGAAGGGAGAAACAATCTTTCCAAAGGCCATTCTCACCTTACCACCAGTGGCTATTTCCTAAGCAACAACAGGTCGGGGTTGGAACTGTAAGGAATGAGCAAAGGGTTTAAGAAGCATTGCTGGTTTTGACTTTCAAATCAATTTTTAATGAGCCTCTTCCTCATCCATGTTTAAAGAACTAGCTTAGTCATAACCTAGTCTCACTGGCTGGGAGCCCTCTTTTCAGAAGTCTCTCTTAAAATTCTATTGCCTTTTAAAAGCTTAGGTCCAGCTATATATTAGAGTTATGGATGTCAGGTTCTTTGTGGAGGGTCTTCGTGCTTAAAGGTACAGGTGATCCACACATATCAGATTCAATGAAGGAATTACGATACCATCAATAGCATGATCACTACTCGGAAAGTAGAAAATAAATCATCACTGCCTTGCAACCCTAAGAGACCTGAAAGTCCCCTGAGTCACCACAGATGACTTTCAGATGACCAAGAATTTATGGAACATCCTGTGATCTAAGACACTCACTGTTTTGCCATAACTTTTTATGGTTTTCCTTTAAATGCAATACTTCTTGTGTATGTGTGTGTGTGTGTGTGTGTGTGTGTGTGTGTATACCACGTGATGTACTTTGTGCCAATGGAGGCCAGAAAGTGTGCTAAATATTCTGGAACTGGAGTTAAGGATGATTGTTAGTCACCATGTGGATGCTGGGAACAGTACCTGGGTCCTCTGTAAGCGTGGCCAGTGCTCTTAGTTGCAGAACTATCTCTCTAGCTTTCTCCCACACCTGTTCTTTGAGACAAGCCTGCACACTGGCATGGCACTTGCCAAACAGGCTAGGCTGATGCATCCCTGTCTCTGCTTTGCCAGCACCTAAACTGCAAGCTCACTGCCATGCTTGGCTTTTTTACGTGGGTTGTAGGGCCTGAGCTCAGGTTTTCATGCTTGCATAGCTAACACTTTACCAAGCAAACTATCTCATCAGCTCCTTTCTCAAAAAAAAAAAAAAAAAAAAAAAAAAAGAGGTGAATTGCACTTGCTTCTTTTATATTTGTTAAGTGATTCCTGCCCCACCCCAGTCTCTCTATAAAGCAAGGACTTTACTCAACTAACTAGAGCATTGCTTGCAATGGGCTCTGAACAGCTGCTCTTACTTCCAGGTCCTACAGGTTAAGGCACTTTACAAAGGTCATGCAGATGGCTAGTGGGGAATCAGGAAATCAGACCAACAATTAAGAATGGTTTTACAGGCCAACAGTTTTCAGTCTACGAGGAGAAATTCTGAAATTTAGCGTCTCAATCTTCTGTGACAGGCAGTCATTTAGCATGTATTTCTTCCCCTAATGCCACGGCTCTCTTCAATGCTTTTGCTCAGCAAACTTGTTTTCCTTCAGGCCAAATGTTTAGTTCAGAGGAAAAGTCAACTTCGGTGAACTGTTACCCCTACTTTCTAGTTAGTGGTTTTCTAAGAGTTAACAAAGTCCTATGACTGTAAAGAACGCTGGGTGGTTAAAAGCATCACTGCCCTTGCAGAGGACCCAGGTACAGTTTCTAGCACCCACGCTGGGCACCTCACAATAGCCTATAATTCCAACTCCAGAAGATCTATGGTTTCTCTGGGGAACACCACAGTACACACACACACACACACACACACACACACACACAGAGGCACCTGCTTGCTCAAACACAATTTCATACTTTAAAAATAACAAAAGTTGACAAAAGAAAAGATTCCTACGAGTTAACCAAGCCCTGTGAGTTTGGAGTTTAAAAGCCCACTTACCCAAATCCTCTCCTACCTTTGGATTCCTTTCATAACCTTCCACAAAATATCACTTATTCTCATCAGCTAAAGCTTGGCTTTCATACTTAGAATGACAAAATAAAAGCATTTAGAAATAAAACCAGGGAACTAAAAGGGGATTGTCAGATCAAAGGAAGAGGGTACAGGGAAGAGAGAGGGGAAGAAAAATTTGGCTTCAGCTTTCATCCTTGACTGGTCCACAGAGCAGTGTCTTCTGTGTTTTCTTGGGAGGAATTTCTCAGAACCATGCAGTTCTATTTTTACCTCCTAGGCCCACCTCAGAGTCCAAATGTCAGCACTTTGTGGAAAGAGAGCTAGGCCACAAGCCAAAGCAATGAAGTGATTCCTGGTTTTGATTCTGCCCTGGGACCTTAGTCAGGCATTAACCTTTGGGAATCCTGGTTTCAGCCTCAGAAAATGGGCATACTGCCATCTCTGCCCTTGAGGCAACGTGTGGCAGAACATTTAATGCACAGTGAGGTAGGATGAGATATTTGCTAGAAGGCAGTACTACAAGCCTCAGCCCCACAATGGATTCTTGTTTATCCTCCATGCAGATGGTCTGGGAGGAGTCATGAAGTTGCCTTGGAGTTGAACATTCCTGTCAGTCAGAAATGTGTCAGTCAGCTTCAAAGCAACAGGGGGCAGAGAGTGAGCTGACAGTCATTTGCACATGTTTAATGAACATTAATGAAGCATCCTGTTTGTAAATAGGACCAAAGATAGTACCATGTAAATCTTACTGCTATTTCAGGAGGCAGTTGGCAGCATCAAGAACTGAACTGTTCTGCCATCACTGCTTCTTGCCACCAGTGGCTCTGAGTACTTGCAGATGTCTTATTTTGATCTTTCAGACATGTTATTCTCATTTGGAATAGCTCTTGGTTGTGTATTGTCCTATGAACTTACATTCTCAAGGTGTGTGTGTGTATGTGTGTGTGTGTGTGTTATATGTGTGTCTACATGTGCAGGTGTGCTTGCCTGCAAGGGCACATATAGGTACCAGAGGCTATGTTGGGTGTCCTTGTCTGTCACTCCTCACCTTACTTTTTGAGGCAGTGTCTCACTGAGCTGGGGGCTCACTGATTTGACTAGGTTGGCTGGCTAGCCAGCTTCTCTCTGGACTCAGTTTCTCCTCACCCTCAGGGCTAAGGTTACAGATGGGCACATACTACCTCTCCAGGCTTTCCTGTGTGTACAGGGGGTCTGGACTTGAGTAAAGTGCATGAACTTGTGCATCAAACACTTTCCTCATAGCTCCACCTGCCCAGCCCCACCCTCACATTTCTATTAAGCTGGTGTCAGCTCAGTTCTAAGACTGATTGCAAGTAGTCCTCATTCAGAAGATGTCATCAGAGGTCCTCCCCATCCCCGTGCTCCCTTCAGGATTCTAAATCAATCCTCTCATTGGAGTCCCCTTTCCTTGATGCTTTTTGAAAGGGGCAGAATTTCATGAGAAATTTCATCCCAAAATGTAGATAGTGCTTAATGAGTTAAAACATGTTTCCAGCCTTCCCAGTAGATGGGTGCTTCCCCTGTATTTCTCTGGGAAAAAAAAAACAAAACAGTCAATTTCTCAGTTAATAATACCTCATTTTGTAATAGAAATTCTGTCAGAATGAAACACGTGAATACGTGAGTACATGATACGCTTTTTGGTCATCGGTCCAATTGCCTCTGAGGGAAACTTACCAACAATGTTAAATGTGATGTCAAAATCCAGATTGCCCTGAATGGCAGGGACTCTTCCTAAGTAACAGAGAACAAAAAGGAGCTCATAGGAGCCACTTCCAAAAGCATGGGTCCCAGGACATTGTTGTAGACAATTTTGTTTGTAGTCAATATTTTTCCATTCCTCACTCTGAGCAATAGCTGTAGGTACATTGATGAGCTGATGAATGTCTGACCTTTTCTCTGAAAAGAAAAATGTAGCTATGCACTTACCACACATTATAAAAGACATACACTGTGCCATTCATAAATGACAGCAAAGCACTCGGGTCTTGAAACTTGAAATGGATTCCTACAGAGTGTTTTTGCTGATTTTACCAACTTTTTAAAATTCATTGAGAACATATGGTTATAGTTAGCGAATGAGTCTAGATCTGACATTGGGGTTGGCTGATATTTTTGTTTATATTAACAAACAATACAAAAGTGAACTGGCATGGGTGCATGTAGGAGCTCCCATTTCTCTGGAATTCTGAGAAAGCCATGCCTCTCCCTGAATCCCACAACACCTTGTAGTTAGCAGCCCTCTGCCTTAGCATGAGCAGGACAGGGAAGCATGATTGCACCTTTCAAGGGGAGAAGACAGAAAATGAAGACTCACTATTTCTTTACCTGGACTATCTTGTCTCAGTGTATAGCTGCTCATAGTTTTAAAAGGACCAATGATAGATGAAAGAATTGTCACAAAACCCAAAGACAAACAAACAAACAAACAACAACAAAATCCAATAGTGTATTGCCCTTCCTTCTCTGTTTCCTCTTACTACAAAGTGTAGAGTCCGCTTCTAATTCTTGTAGTTGACGCTATAGGCACAGATCCCCAGCTCTATTGCTAGTTTGGGAAGTAGGGTCTTAAACATTATCTGTGACTTCACTATGACAGGTGAAGAATAATTCCTCTCATGCTCTATTGCCCCTGACCTCACACACTTGCCAAGCCATGCTTCTCTCTGCCTTCCCCTCCCTAATAGAATTACAGTTTAATTTTGTTTAAATCAATATTCAGGGTTTATATTGTATGGCAATGCAAATGAGATTCATGTCTAAGCCTTCTCACTTCTTCCTCCATGCAAAATCTTTTATTCTCTCTGGAGATTTGGTTTGTGTGTGTGTGTGTGTTTGTTTTGTTTTATATTTACATGTAGATTACATTATATCCTTTTATATTAGCTTAGTTTCCTCCGAATTTATCAATTTTCTGCTCCCCAACTCCCTGCCACTCTTTGCATCTTCTCTCTGTACCAGAGGCTTCTGTTTTCTCTTTCTCTAGTCTCATGTTCAAACTCTCTCCTGGGCCAGCTCCTATAGACTGACAGACTACTCCCTGGCATCCTGCCTTCCCTGTAACATCAGCCCAGGAGACCCCGTGTCTTACTCCCAGAGCGAGTTCCTTCCGTGGTGTCCTATAGACCCTGGAAAGCATATTTCCAGCTTCCCTAGAGAGGAGAGAGGAGAGAAAGCATAGCGCATCAGCGTAGCTGATCAAGACATTTATTTGGCCTTCTTAACAACACTATCAGCAGCTTTGGGGCTAGAGTTCTAAGCTGGAGGTCATTTCTCTTCAGGTTTCTGAAAAGATTGCTCCAAGGTGTTCTGTATTCTCGCATTGCTGCTGAGCAGCCAGCCCAGTTTCACAGCCTTTAGAATAGGCTCTGTTTTATCACTTGTCTACTTCTTGACACCCAGGGCCCTGGACTAAACACACCCTCTACCCTTGAATCGCACTCCTAACCCTGGAAGCTTGATTTTGGCTTTGTTCCTTGCATTTTACAATTTCATGTCACTGCACCTTAATTTTATTTCGTTTATGTTGTTGTGCGGATTGGCCTCCTTTAGGGAGGGGCACAAAGGCTCACTATACAGCCTGGCTGGACTACATATTATGTAGAGCAGGCCTACCTCAAGCTCTCCGCAATCCTGCCTCCTCTGTCTCCCAAGTGCTAGGATTAAGAGCCTGAGGCACTAAATCTGGATGTGTGAAGTCCTTGAATCTTGGCAGTCCATTCTTCTAGTGTAGAGATATTTCCTTGAGTATATTGTTTCTATTTCTCGGTGTATGAAGGGGAGTGCTGGAGGGAGGGAAGGAGGGAGGGAGGGAATGAATGATAGAGTGATTGATGGAGGGAGAGAGGGAGGGAGGGAGGAGAAAGCATAAGAGAGATTTTCAATTCTGAAGCCATTTTTTGAGGGGGGTAGGTATTTTTGATTTCTGAAACTTGTAGTGTTCTTGCATGCTGGGTTGACTGTGTGTCTTTCTTATCTTTTCTTGCCTATTTTCTGCCTCTTTATCTTCTACCCTCTGTTGACTTTCTCCATTTCTACTATACTATTCTTAATTTCCCCAGCCCCGTTTCGCTATCTTAATGCTCCTCTTTCTGTTATCCAGTTCTTGTTTGTGTAATTGCAATGCATCTTCTTTTATGCCTCTCAGGATATTAAATATATTCTGAATATAAAATATTTCCCTCGCATAATTCCTATTAGGTTGCTTCTATCCTGTTGGCATGATTTGATTTTTATCTTTCATGTTAGAGGTTTTCCTTGGGTCTCAGTGAATTGTAGTCACTGCTGTTGAGAAGTGGATCATAAAGCTGTTTGCAAGCTCTGAGTTTACCACTGGGGACTGCCATATGTGAGCTTCACTGCAGGGTATGGTTGGGCTATTTTAATGGACAGCCTTGATATTGGTATCTTTAGTTTTTTCCTCTGGAATGGTTCAAATGCCCTAGATGATTTTCCCAGCTTTCCACTCTTGGAGGTTCAGGCTTGATGGTTACATTTCAGAAATGCACCAGGGAAGGAGGCAGGGCATGCTGGCATTTGAGATATAACTGTTCCCTCCTGCCCTCTTTCTTTGGCTATGCTTGGTGCCCAGACCAAAGCATTTCTGCTATTCTCATTGCAGCAAGAAGACAAACCTCTTCTCTCCTGGGGGTGAGGAGGAGTTTCTTGGAGCCAGTGCATGTTGTATGGACTTGCCCAAGTCTTCTTTGCTTCGTTCAGCATCCATCCCACCATCCTAGTGACTGCATAGTCAATTCCTGGTCCACTTCAAGGGTTCTTGGAAAATGGGGCCATTTCTAGAAGTCTAAACTATTGATGGAATGCATAGCTTTCTGAGATCTCTTAAATAGCAGCTATCAACCTAGTCATTCATAGCTACGCACTTTCTGAAGAGAGGCTGTGGCAGCCTGCTTTCTCATTCCCTCTGTCCTTGTGTGTTATTACCCTGTCCCTCCCACGGCATCTCAGCACATGACTGTTTCATGGCAGCTCTTTTATGTGTTATGGTTTATCATAAATCTGTCTGATCTCTCTCTGGAGAGGGAGCTTCTCAGAAGGAAGGCTTGTATCCCACAGATTCAAGTGCCCTCTGCACCTCTTGGGGAGAGATGGCTGAAGTCTACCTACTCTGAAGGCAGTTTGGTGACTGACAGGTTCTAGTTTGTGCTCTTTCACAGGTTCATCTGCCCTCATCGTGTCGAGGGAAAGATTGCTAAACGCCAGTTCAGTGGCCCAGGAAGGTAAGAATTTGTACCACTGAACTTGACTGATATGTTTCAGTCTAGGCCTTGAAAAAAACTCATGGTTGGAATTGTAGGGAGTCTAGTTCTGCTTCTTTTGTTGTTGGCTATCTTAGTCAGTGTTCCTATTTCTGTAATGAATCACTATGGCCAACAGTAACTTGGGTAAAAAAGGGTTTATTTTGTTTACACTTTTACATCACTGTTCATCACTGAAGGAAGTCAGGACAGGAACTCACACAGTGCAGGAAGCTGGAGGCAGGAGCTGATGCAGAGGCCATGAAGGAGTGCTGCTCACTGGCTTGCTCCTCATGTGATTGACCTTTTATCATATCCTTTCCATCAGCCAACTGTGATCCTTTCTCACTTTTGTTTGGAAATTTCTGGCACCCAGACATTAGTGAGTGTTTATGTAGTCAAGATCTCCTTGCTTCAAAATAAGGAAATTAGACTAGTACATTCCCTAAATAGAGACAGAGCACACACATCATTATTTCTGGAAAGGACTTAGCTCTTTTTGAAGTTGGCCAATGTCTAATTCTATAGCTCCTGTGTACTCCAATTCATAAGGAAAGCTAAGACATCACCTGAAGATGATGTCCTTTAGTATCCTTCATCCTCCCGCTCCCTTACTTGGTACATTCTTCTCTTTTCAACCTCTCAGAAAGGATGGCCAGGATCACAGAAGGAATGCCTGTGGCTCTGCCAAGAACCACAGGCACTGTTATCAGACTTTTAAGCTATGAAAATTTCCCTCAAGCCTCTTAGAATATTCCAGCTACATCCACTTTAGCTTTAAAGTCCTAGGATTATCCCAAAGCACTTGGCAAGACAGGAAATGGCCAAGAGTACTCTAGACACAAGCTGACAACTGGACAGTAAGAAGTCATTTTTTTTCCCCTTGTAGCTACCTAATGAGTGATCATCATGACTTCCCTCAGATTGGGGCAAGGAGACGAGTCTTGTTTCTTGGAGTTATGTCCTTTCATCTTGCCTGTTTGACATCTCTGTTGACAGGACATGAACTGCGAGGCCAGATGGCTCTGAGAACATTCTACAGATGAATGGCAGGAGTCCAGGTGTGCTGAGGGGTGGGGAGGAGGTAGGAGACGCTGGTCATTCCATCACTGGAGTGTACTAGAAAGAACAGTTCCAGCTGGGGTCTGTCTCTTCCTGAGAGCCTGAGTGATTGATGCTCTGAACTGCTTCCGGGATGCCAATTGCACAGAGGGCCCAGGAAAGCGAACACATGCATCCTAATGACTTCATTTTTAATTTTTTTTTTTTTATTAAGACCCTGTGAAGACAGAAAGTACAATTTGTGGTGGAAAGAACACTATGCTACAAGTCAGAGGACCTCTACCATATATATGGTTATTTATTTTTTAACAGTTTTGAAATTAGGCATGGATTTTGTTATGGTATTTTTGTATGTCCTTACCCACCCACTTCTCTCGCTTCCTTCTTCCGACCTTCATCCCCAGCCTGCAGTAACTTTGCACTCTCATTAGCTCCCCTTCTCCCTCTGTGACACATGTATCCTATTACCACATTTTAAACTCTCTTCCCGTAAGATGTCTCTTCTTCCACGGTCTTCTGTCAAGTCTCATGACTCACACCCCTCCATCCACACACACATTAAATCTAGGTTCTGCATATGAGAAAAAACATGGGTTATTTGCCTTTGTGTGTCTGGATTATTTCACTTAATATAATAATTTCCAGTTCAGGCCCTTTCCTGCAAATGTCATGATATCAGTTTTCTTTATGACTGAATAAAATTCCATTGTGTATAGGTAGCACATTTTTATTATCTATTCATCTGTTGATGGAAATCTAGGCCAGCTCCATCTTAGCTGTGGTGAACAATGCGGTAATAAACCTGGATATGTGAGTATCTCTGTGATGAGACTTAGAATGCTTTGGGCATATGCTGGAGTAGTATAGCCCGGCCATACACTATTCCTATTTTTAGCTGTTTGAAAAACATTCATACTGATTTCCATAATGGCTGCGCAGGTTTACCTACTTAGCAGTAAGTAAATGTTCTACCTTCCCCCTGTGATGTTCAGCATTTCATTGTGTTGATGATAGTCATGCTAACTAAGGTGAGACAGAATCTCAAAGTAGTTTTAATTTGCATCTGTCAGATGGGTAAAGATGGTGAACATTTACTAAAATATTGGAAGACCTGGGTTTAAATCCCTTATGAGGTGACTGGCCATTTTTGTTTATCTGTGACTGATGAGTTTCCCCTTATATTGGTGATTTTATCTAAAATCACACCAGCTCTCGGCAAACTGGGATGGTTTCCTTATTTAGCTTTTTGACCTTAACTTTGCTATTTATCCTGTTGGGCACTCTTGTCCTTCCTCAGTCTTTCAAGAATTGAGTCAGAATCAACAATGTCCTAGGAGACAGAATAAGGAACAAGGTGTGGGGGTTTTCTTCAAGTCAATTAATCGAGCCTGAGCCTACTTCCTGGTTTCTATAATAGAACATTAGTGAATCGATTCATGTGAGATTAAAGTGAAAAATGAAAATTTAATGTTAACTCTTGTGTGGTGCCTAGCATGTCATGAGCTCTACTAAATGCTAACTGTGGTTCCCATGATCACACATGTAGAAAGAACATTTATAAAACTAAACACCATGGATGTCATTAATAGTGGAAGAGTCACTGAATTTAGGAAAGTTAATTTTCCCCTCTTTGTGTTGAAACACCATTTTCCAGACGGCCATTTGTTGTTTCCAGAAGGCTTCTAAAATTTCTTTCAAGGTAGGAACCACACTTAGACATAGCAAAATTGTGGCTTTTTCCTAGAACTGGTTTCTGTTGGGGAAAGATCTGTGTGCCATATTAGACTGTAAATATTTTAGAAAAAGCCAGGGAGGGAGGGGTTTGTTCAACAGTTTGTCATGAAGTGTCAGTCTGGCTCTGGAACTCATACTAGTTTCTCTGGACAGAAAAATGAGGCTGACTCAGCTGCTAACTCCTCTCAAGAGGGTCACCATCTTGTTGAGTAGATACAGTTCACATATATTTATTTGGGTTATGTAGCTGAGGTGTGTGTGTGTGTGTGTGTGTGTGTGTGTGTGTGTGTGTGCAGTGCTGTGAGGCTCCACTACATTCTATTCACCAAATGCCTTGAAGAATAAGAGGGGGGACAAGGAAAGTTCAGAAGATCAGAGACTACACCCAAATGTATGACAGAGGATCTGTATGGAGCCTAGGAATGATAGATGGTAGCCAAGGGAGAAGGTGGATTCATGTTGTGAAATCCTAAAAGCCAAGCTTTCTGGTCTGTGAGATCCCCAGCAGGCTCTGAGGTGCTGAACATTCTCTGAAGAAGTTGAGTTTTGCCAAGGAGATTCACTCCAGGCACTTCAGTTTGAACCACTGATTTTTCTCTAGGGATTTCTCTGCAATTATGTTTATATTGTTTGTGCTATCAGAAATTAGAGGTATTTGGTACAATTGTACTGAGTCAACTATGCATTGATAGAATGGAAATCTATCCAGCTATTTAACATTGTATTTTTGACATGTATGCAGTGGCATGTAAAGACTGTGAAGAACGGGTTATAAAGCAAGATGTGACATTTCCACATTTCATTTAAAATTATATTTTTATCTCAGAGTGGCATACTGAGGAAGCTCACATGAACTCACAAGAGTTAATTCATTAGAATTTCTTTCCCAGTCCATGTTTAGTGATATCACATTGGTACCCTGAAGTTAGCAAAGCAGAAATATTTATCATGGAAACTGGCAAAACTACGAATTAAGAATATTTTTAAAAATACATAGAACCTCTTATTAAATATCTACTAGCATACCACTGTGTGTAAACAAATTCATGGAAAAAAACTTGGGTGGTGAGATTATATTAGATCTCTCAACAGTCTCCTGTCTTTGAGTCTTTAAATTGGTTTGCATTACTAAGCTAATTCTTGGCCTTAATTTAAAAAGGCCAATCATAGTCTGATAGTAGAAGCTCAGCAAGGTTTAGGAGCAGCAAGATCAATTGGGAACTTCATCCAGCAGCTCTGGATACAACTTATAAGAACTTGGGATAGGGCACTACTGCGTTGAGGGAAAGCCAGAAATTTCCATTAAAATTTCTGACAGAGGCCCTCCTTATACACCTGAGACATGGCCAGCCACACCCAGCTGGACATCTGTGCGACACTCTAACAAACAACCCAAGGACAACCAGAAGTAGTTCCTAAAACATAAAGTCTGAAGCTTTGAAGGTGACATCCTCTGTTCCAGTCTGACATTTAAAACCCTCTAGGCACCTCACTGGTAAAACACCTATGTCCAATTCACAGTTACAAGTGTGGTCTCTGAACTTGGGGCTGGGAAGGGATGAACCCAGTGGGTTTTGGGGAGCCTGAAAGAATCGGGTTGTTTCCCCCAGCACTGGCTACCCAGGCAGTCAGTTGGAGAACACTGCTCTGGCCTCAGCCCTGCTGCTATCCCAAGATTCTGCCTGACTCTATGGACATTGACAGGACCAAGTAACAAGGAATCTGCTGGGACTTGCATTGAGATAGAAAGAATTCTGGGTTCTGGTGACAAGTGACAACAAGGGGGAGGAGTCATAGGGTGCCCTCGGGTCTCTGTCTTTTGGGTATGAGTAATTCACCCCACATACATTGTCTATCAGGGCATGGTAGGTAAGTGTTACTGAAGAGTGTAATGGCGATCGTGTTTTCTTCTATCTTCTTTATAGTCCTTTCCTCACACTCTTCTCCATGTTACCCTGGGCTCAATGTGAGACCTAGACTCCCTTTTAGTGTCCTGCATAGGAGACATGAACTAAGGAGTCAGGGATCTCAAGGAGCTGAGACACGTCCAGAGTTACCAAGCACCATCTTCTAAGCTGTCTTAGAAGAAACAGCAGGTCTGCAGTCTTAGACTTGCTGCCCGGCTTGTCACGAGTCAAGCTGGGCAAACTGGTCTCTGTCACATGGGTGCTCTGCAGTTCTCCAGAGGTGACTGAGTGTCCAATAACCTATACACACGGAGGCAGAGCCTGGTTTAATGGGAAGGAATACTTAATTTCCTGATTCATGAAGCACTTGTTAGTTTTATTAACTCTTCTGTTTTATAAGTCCTTATTCACAGCCTGGGAAAACCCCTGCCCTTATGTCTCTCAGGGCCTGGCTCTCCATCCAATCAGAAAGATGCCTAGGGCCCAAGTAGCTTAGAGAAAAGCCAGTTCTCGAACTGAGTAGGAGAATGTTGTTATTCACATTTGTAAAACTATCTGGGCGCCTTCTATGGGGTCCATTCTTTACCAAGACCACGACTTTACCCAATCCTCACAGCAATCCATGCAAAGAGATCCACCACCCTTATGGTGCAGATGAGGAAATCAAGACTTAGTAAAACAGTGCCACGGTCATGTCCTCCGGAAGAATTCCATTCATTCACCACCATTAATTCTCACAGCTAGGTAGAGACTTGGATCCCTCCAGCCTCTATTTCTAGATCATTGCTAAAGCCTCCCTTCTCCCCACTTGATTCTGTTTTGCAGTTCAGAGGCACAGTGGGATGTGTTTACGCTTCCGAGAGAGCTGGTATATTTTAAGGGCTGACATCATCTCAGCCATAACTGAGTTTCAGCCAGTCCTTTATTATGGTTTTTTTTTTTTTTTTTTTTGTCTCCTCTCGTCCCTGGAACAAAAGCACAATGCTTTAGTCTTGTCAGATGGACTGAAGGCTACAAGTTGTCCCACAATATATACTCATGGGGCGACTATAGAAAGCAAGACACTGCTCAGCTATTAAAATAAGCTTCCCTCCATAATGGATTGGTTATTTCAGCAATGAGGCCCATTTGAAGGGAGATCATGAGATAATTGACTGTCAAACAGTTGAGCAATGTTAAGGTCAATTGTAGTGGAGGTCAATTTATTTGAACAATGGGCTTGCATCTGACAGACCTCATAATGTTGATAATAATAACTTTGGTTTAATGGAAGTGTTCAATGGTATCCGAGTAGAATGAACTATTAGACATTCAGATTAAGTATTGTCTAAACTCTGAAGGTTTTGGAGACACTTTAGCCAAATACAAAATCCTCAGCTAGGGAAAACTGGCTTCAAAGAACAGCTGGATCTAATGTCAAAGGCAAATGATTTTCTTTCCCCTTTACCGATTGACTTGAATTTACACTGTGCAAACCGTGATTATTCCCCGACTCAGTATTTATAGCTTCTCATTTGCATTTTCCAGAATAATTAAGAATTTAACCTAGAATGGGCCATTTTTGAGTAGAGGTGAATGCTTTCTGATTTTTAAATGAACCATACAAATTAGCTACTAAATATACATTGTACTCTCCTTGCCTCCTGTGTAAAGTCCTTTGAAACTTCTGGACTCATTATCACAACCCAAAGGGAAAAATTTGCTCACCCCATCCTGAAGTCTGTCTTTGTCTAGGAAGGTGACTCGCATCTCCAGAAGACAACTCAGTTTGCAGAGATGACTATGTCCATCTACGTAGAGCTGAGTAGAAGCACATGAGGGTTTCTTTAAGGGATAGGCACCAGAGACCCCAGTGCACGCCCAGCAAAGAACCAGAGGTGGGAAAACAGCTCTAGTTTTTGTTTAAACATCACTAAGACTCTTTTCCAACCTACTTAGCTTTGCATGCAAGTGCTGCCTCTTCCTGTCTGCTTTTAAAGACTTTTGCTCCAGGAAGAGGGCCCCTCTGTGCACCCTGAGGTATGTCCTTGGATCATGCTGAGAGTGGACAGAGTGAATCTTTAGGAGTTCCTGCTTCTCCAAGCTTTGCCAGTTCATGGCCAGATGCCTCCATTAATATAGGAGGGCTGATCCATGGGCCACACAACATGTCCTTCAAAACAAAGTGGCTGGAGAAACTGAACACTTGACTTGCATCCCTTTGTCTGGCCTGCATCATCTATTTCATTGCCACCTCCTGAATTTGTGAGTGGGGTCCCACTGGCCTCTTGAGTCTTCAGTGAGGAAATCCTGTGTCTTTTCTTTCCTCTAAGCAAATGGGTGTTCCTCCAAGGTCATGCTGGTCTTGCATTCGATGAATCCTGCAATGTTACTGCAACAAGACTCTTAAGGGAGGACACATCCCTGAGCCTGCATGGGCAGAACTGCAGAGGCAGAGGACTCATCTGGGATTTCTGGAAAATCTGCAGCCACAGACAGTTGTTTATTTCCTCAAGGATATCACAAGCCTCTAGATGATCTGGGGACGCAAATAGCCAGAAATTTCTACAAAATTCTGCCATGCAGGCTCTGGGGAGATGGTTCAGTTGGTAAGACACATGAAGACCTGAGTTGGACCCTCATTCCCCCAGAACCCATATCAAAAAGCTGGTCATAGCAGCATAACAGCATGTGTTCATCCCAGGACTGAGGAGGAAGAAGCATGAGGATCCCTAGGGCTTGCTAGCTAGCCATTCTAGCCAAATTGCTGAGCTCTGGAGTCAATAAGAAAGACTCCCTTAAAAAAAATAATGCAGTCAGCAATTAAGAAGACACCTGATGTTGACCTCTGGCTTCCAAACACTTGATGAATACACATTGGATTCCCACATACACATGAACACACACACACACACACACACACACACACACACACACACATTGTGGTGGTTTGAATATGCTTGACCCATGAGAAATGGCACTATTAGGAGATGTGGCCTTGTTGGAGGAGGTGTGTCATTGTGGGAGTTGGTTTTGAGGTCCAATGTGGAGAGAATTTTCTCCTGGCTGCCTTTGGATCAAGATGTAAAACTCTTAACTCCACCAGCACCAGGTCAGCCGGCATTATGGCATACTTCCCACCATGATGATAATGGACTGAATCTCTGAAATTGTAAGCCAACACCAATTAAATGTTGGCCTTTATAAGAGTTGCCTTAGATTGAAGAGATGGCTTCATGGTTAAGAGCATTGGCTGCTCTTCCAGAGGTCCTGAGTTCAAGTCCCAGCAACCACATGGTGGCTCACAATCATCTGTAATGGGATCTGGCACCTTCTTTTGGTGTGTCTGATGACAACAACAGTGAACTCACATATATAAAATAAATCTTTAAAAAGATGTTAAAAAGTAGTTACACTATGGAATGGTAAAGGCACATTAATAAAATATATTTATTAAAAAAAGAATTGCCTTGGTCATGTTGACTCTTCACAGTAATGAAACCCAAACTAACACACACACACACACACACACACACACACACACACATACACACACACACACAGACAGAGAGAGAGAGAGAGAAAGAGAGAGAGAATTCCATGATGACGACAGAGTACATGTAAGTACGTTGAGGACAGCTCACCTGGTCGTACTGTAAGCTAATGAGTTATTTGTTAATGTGGTTGGACAGTTGGACTCAATCATCCAGAACAAAATTACTACTGCTCCTATAGTGATGTCTGTTGTAAGAATGTCAACTGCCAGTCAAACAAGGCAAGGCATGTATCCTTTAATATCATGATGGTTAGTTTTTGTCAAATTGACACAAACCTAGACATGCCTGAAAGAAGGAATTTCAGTTGAGCAGTTTCCTCTGTTAGACTGTCCTGCAAGCTTGCCTATGGGGATATTTTCTTGATTAATGACTGTTGTGGGAGGGTCCAGCACACTGTGGGTAGTTCCACCCCTAGGCAGGGGTGGAACCTATAAGAAAGCAAGCTAGATTAAGCCATAGAGACAAGCCATTAACCTGCTTCTCTTTGTGGTTCTTGCTTCTCCTCCTACCTGAGCTCCTATCCTAGACTCCCTCAATGCTAATCTGTGATGGAGATACAAAAGCTAAATACAGACTTTGTTCCTCAACCTGCTTTTTGTTATTGTTTTGGCACAGCAACAGAGATCCAGATTAGGACAGCCACTTCTCTAGATCAGCTGTCAGTCCTAGGTAGAAAAGAGTGGGGATTTATGGAATGACATGGGTCCATTGTAATGTACCAGAAAAGGTGGGAATTAGTAAGACTCTGTACTGGAGGAGCCTAACTAATATAAACAAATAATGATCCCTGCATCTATTAAGCACTTGCTGAATATCAGGTAGGAAAGCCAAGACTTACACATGAATCTTCCACTTCATCCAGTAAGCATGTTAAGTATAATGATTGTCTGACATATTACACAGAAAAAGTTGAGGCTTAGAGGGATTAAACATCTTGTCTGAGATTTCCCAAATAATCAGTGTTGATACAGGGAATACTGCCCAGGCCAATGGGTCTAGGGACAAGCTGGGCATATGGAAAGGTGTGTGTGTGTGTGTGTGTGTGTGTGTGTAAGCAAAGAGATTTTTCTAGTTCACCTTTTTACTTGAGCTGTGTGATGTATTCTTGTAACTATTTAGAACTAGCTAGAACTATATTTAGGGGAAATCCCTGTCTATGTCATCAGGAGGTCTAGACAATTCTCAGTACATATGGCTGCCCCGTCATTCCTATGTGGCTTCTGATAATCTAGAAGCTGATGTGAGTGAACATCATATCGGGAGTAAAGTGAGATCAAAGCTATATCTCTGGTATCAAGGAAGAAAGAAAAATCCACACAAGCTTAGCAAACAGACCCACCTTGAAGACTTCAACACAGTTCTCCTTTAGATTTTGTGCTCCCAGTTTGAGGTTGGACAGAATGAGGCCAGCATCTTACCTGGCCTGAAAGCCAGAGCAGAATGGTAGCAAAGGAAAATTCTTAGTCATATTTATTAAGACAGAAGCAAGCAAGCAACAACATCAACAAAATATAGCTTTCACCTCCATGAGAATGATAGGCAGGGACTTAAAAAAACTTCCTGTAATACTTCCTTTGTTTTGGCTTCAAACATGCTGTTGATAGCAGCTGTTACCAGTGTACAGTGTGTTTATTGTTGAGTAATTATGTTTTGCTTTCATATTGGCAAAGCTATTATTTGCACCCTTAGGAGCAGCGGACATCTTGTGTGCATAAGTGAATTAATGTGACAATGGCTTTCGACTCTGGAAGTGGTGACTTATTAATCTGCGGTGTTGTTAAATAAATATTCAGATGTGTTCATCACGGTGCCAATCACTAATGGGGTTTCTCTGGCTACAATTTCTACAGCATTGTGCAGCACAAAGGCAGGGGTTGGAGGAGGGAAAGAAGGAGAGAGAGAGAGAGAGAGAGAGAGAGAGAGAGAGAGAGAGAGAACATCACTTTCATGATGATTTTGAAACCTATCCAAAAGCAAAAGAGTGTTTCTGATTTAAAACAGCCAGACACTGGAAAGTCCCTGGAGAGCATGTCAAGGGGAAGATTCCTGCACTGCATCCTGTCCCTAGAAGACTAAATCAAAATGACATTTCCCTCTCTGGACCTCAGGGTGCATGTATGTGCATGTGTATGCAGTGCTAACGTGCGCACTCGCACACACAGACACACACACACAAGTACATCCCCATGCATACCAGAGGATCTTTCATTTCTCTAGACTTTCCTAAGTACCGAGGGATGTCTCAGTTAATAGTACAGCTTGGAAGTTTTATCATTGCTCACCATTTCCTGCACATCAGGCACCATACAGTTAGCTAAATCACCCACCAAATTGGCTAAATGGAGAGGCAGACAGAAAACCTGAGTTAGGTGAAGGATGATGAATATTCTACAGGAACAGGAAGGTACAATAATGAAGAAAGAGGATCTAACAGACTTGCATTCAAATGGGATAACTTCAGAAAAGATGTGAGACTGCAGAGCAGGGAGGAGCCAGTTTAGATGGAGAGAGAATAGGGCTAGAAAAGAAAGAATTCCACTCTCTTGGCAGGGATGTTTTAGCGAAAATTTTGTGTCTTCATTACTTCCTTATGTGCAAGGTAAAGTATAGGGGTTGGGGAGGGAAAAGAGGGGAGAGAAGTGGGTAGGGAGGGAGGGAGAGGAAGAAAGAGAAAGAAGGAGAGAGAGACTTGGCTTTTAATCCCTGAAGAAGAACTGTGGAATAAGGTCCACAAAGCACATAAAGAGGTGGAGAAAGTCTTGCCTGTGAGAATCTGAGTAGCATCGTGAGAAAAAATGGAGGAAGGATTTTGCCTTAGATGCTCTGGAAGAGTTGAAGGCCTGACGGAAGTGGGAATTTATTTTGGCTGGAGCCTTTTAATTAGGAAGAGAAGATAAGGAAAGAAGCAGTGAGAGGCTGGAAAGAATATCACTCAGGGAGGGAGGTGATGAAGAAGGCCAGAGCTCAGGGCACAGCAGGAGGAGGGCAGAGGAGTCCAAGATTCAAACATGCAGAAGAGGAAGCAGAAAGGGACACGGGGTGGGGGTTGGGGGAGGGATTGATCTAGAAGTTCAAATCCTGTTCATTCTATGAACATGGAGACCTAGCGATCAGGTCACTACTTAGAAACAAGGCCAAGCTAGGCCACAGAAAACACTTGAACAGTGTCACTCAGGAACCATGGAGGGAAAATTATGAAAAAGTAAGAGAAGCCAGTGTCTGGCTGTTCCTCTAGTCACTGTAGACTTTAACATCACAGTCAAGTCCCTGCAGGCTCCTAGAACACAGCATCATAGATTATAAGAATTTCCCTGGCTACACACACATACACATACATGTACACACACACACACACACACACACTCACACACACACACTCACACACACCCATGCATGCACACACACACACACTGAATACACACACACATCAAATACATATACACTGCACATACATACACTTACTGCACACACATACACAGGAACACACCACACACATTCACACACACACACACAACATGCATGCATACACTGCATACACATTGCACACCACACACACACACACACACCAATAACACATGCATGATACCCACCCAATATTTTGGATATACTTATACTAAAACATTCCTTGTTGTTTAGCCAAAATTCACTGGTAACCTATGTACAGGATATAATGACTGGGTCAGCAAGGGTGTGGGCTCTAGGATCTGACTCCTGCTCTGCACGCGCAGAGCTGAGTGGACAGTTAACTTTAATATGCCTCAGTTTTGTCCACTGCAGTGCCAGCATGATGCTGTGTCCTAGGACAGCTGGAACAGTGTACAGCACTTAGGAACAGTGGGCGGAGTGGGCGCTGTTGTTGTGTCTTCTGTCCCCAGGCTATACCCTGGACTTCACCTCCTGTGATTACTGTCCACCTCCTCTATCTCATTCCAGAACCCCGCCTTAAAACCTTTGCACTCTTCTGCCTATACTCACTCTTCTTCCCGGTGTCCTGTGTTCATCCCCCTGTACAGATGGTGCTCAGCTCCCTTGCTGTCTTCTGCAGAGAACATCTGTACTACCAGTTTTCTATATCCTCTTCTCCTGTTTCCTATCCCCAGAGCTTTCTCACCTCCATAAGTAATGTGTCTATGCTTCTTGCTCACGTTTTCCTTTGAAACCATGGAATGTCACTTGCCTGGGGTGCCAACTTATTGGCTGTTTGCATATTGTGCTCTTAATCCTGAGCATAATGGCTAACACCGATCTGATGAAAAAAAAGAAAGGATGAATGAATGAATGAATGAATGAAGTGTTTCCATAAGGTACCCATTTTACAGTTAAGGAGGCTGTTGCAGTGACAGCAGTACATGATTAGAGAAGTACATGCTGAGGCAGAGTGGTTCACATGAGGTAGGACCCTTGCTGCTCTTAGGGTTTCCAGCTGGGCTGGAAGAGCAGTTAGAACACAGACATTTATGGAAGGCAAAGTGCAAAGACTGAGAATGACAGTCAATATAAGGTCCTGGGGATCTAGCGAGCATTCATCAGGAAGACCAAGCCATGAAGTAATACCAACATTTAGCCAAACGAGAAAGGGACAGAAGAGCAGTGGAACTGGGAAAATGGCACGCATGGAGGTTAGAGCAAGCACGGTGTTCCAGAAGCAGAACAGAGCCCAGGAATCCGAAGGGATCGTCTTAGACCTGTAGAATCTTTGTGTTCTAGCCTGCTATGTCCGTTAGCACAATGGACGTAGACTGGACCAGCAGCCTCCGTGTACGAACTTTTGAAACTCATACGTATTATTCTGAAGCATATTTAGCCCTGGTGGAAAGGGAAAGATCTGAAGGTTAATTGGGATCAGTGACTTTGTGAACATGATAATGGTCGTAGCCCATCACAGATGCAATCAGCTATGGCCATACCTGTGCAAACTTGGACAAATTGGCCACCTTCCCTTACCCTCCATTCCCCCACATATAGAATGAGGAAGGGGTTTCAAAAAGGACTTCATAAATAAGAAGATGAAATGAGAGTGGACATGGACTCGCATTTTTCACTTGTCACATACAGAGAAATCAGGAATGATCAGGCTGTCTCCTGCTTTCTCCTTTTTCTAACCCAGCCTTCTTCTACTTGGCAGAATCTGATCTGCCAAGGGAAAGGGAGATTCAAGGCTAGCATTTCCTACTGTGTCCTTTGAAATCCTACTTTTCTGAGAGTCTGTCGCAGTAGGTATTATGGTAAAAGAGGTCCATGGAGGAAGTTTTTTCCCCAGAGACTCTTTCTCAAAGCATGTCCCAGGATTTTTTTAAAACCACAAGGCTAAGGGATATGTATGTGTTTGATATTGGAGCCTCCTGGCAAAGTCACTTTATGATGTTACATAGATCTTCATATAGGGCCACTTACCTACAGTGACTCAAATCCCAGGGGTGCAGGGTAAAGGGCTCACAGCAAGATGATGGCTGAGTCCCTGGGGAAACAGGGACAGGAAACAAATAGCATACAGCCTGTGGAGTTGGCCACTAGCTTCTGGGATAAAAATTACCTCATTGTGGGAGACTGCTGGAGGCTGGATCTTCACTGCTCTACCTCATAAAACTGTCTGTTCACAGATACTTCTAGGGCTGAGGCTTAACAGAGGAAGGCTTCCTATCTACACGCATGCAGAAACTCAGTATTTCCTAATATTTTATGCTTCTATACTATGTTTTCTTACATGGGTTTAGAAGTGATTATGCTTTAAAGCATGCAAACTCAGTGGAAAAAAATTCTTCTTATTGATAAATAATAGTGCTAATAAGTCAGAGCTGCCAACATGCATGGGTTGGCAAAGGTATTTAGCCTAAAAAGAGATTTTCCTTCCCAGATGGATTTGGAACACTGCTTTAGAAAATTTAGTGTTTACTCACCACTAATGAATAATTAGAGCCAGGAAATAACTAGTATTGTGCCTTTAGTCAATACAAATGGATAGAGGCTGTGACACAGTAGCTTCCATGCCATAGAGTCATTTTCTGGGAATCTTCCCTGCTCTCATCCGGCTCTCCTTTGGAATGGAGATGCAAACAGAGGAGAAAGGATGCCATGTTCCATACCCTGCTCAGCTAGCCCATGCTCCCTGAGGCAGGGCCTGCATTTGAGGACCAGTTTGGCTTCATGCCTTTGTTCCTGCTGAAGGCATCCCATCCCAGTTCAAAGTACAAGAAAAGAGCATTAGGAGTCAGCTCAGACACTTGTTATACTGTGTTGCCTTGGCCGTGGTTTATCATTACTAACTGTGGAGAACCACTGCTCTAAATGATAGGTAATCAGCAAAGGAGCTATCCAGGCCACCTTCACTGTGATGCGATTTACAGCTACAGGGCCGGCAGATCCTTGAAATCAGGCCGGCAGATCCTTGAAATCAGGCCGGCAGATCCTTGAAATCAGTTCTTTGGTGCTAAGCAACCCCTTCAACCTTTGTGGTCGCTGCCATTATTGAGCATTGTTTCTGTTTGTTTTGGTTCTGGTACCCAGTTCTATATGGTGGATTAAGAAGCATCTTGCTTCCTTTACAGAGATGATACAAAATGGCGGGAGGTAAGACACTTCTGAAAACACAAAGCAATTTGGCCGGGTTCACACTTACTTTCTCATGTTCATGTTCTATTTCTCTCTGTACGTGTGGCATCAGAGCTATGACGGAAATTGTCAGAAACCAAGCAGAAAAACTTTCTTGAAGTCCGTCAAGGGCACCCAGTTATGGTTCCATCGAGTTTAAACCTTGGGAACTTATAGGAAGAAATTGGAAATCGTCCTGGGTAATGGAGAGCCAAATTGGGCCTTAGAGTAGGTAGCAGGGTGACTTATTTTTTAATGTTTCCAACATGAAAGAACACAATTGATTTTTTTCCTCCTTAATCCCTCCAACTCCCTGGCTTTTATTGTTTCTAAAATAAGATAAACCAAGCAGGTGTTATTTCAGCTCTGTAAACAATCTTTATTTTTCTGGCCGATAGGAATAGAAATGTAGCCAGAGACCAGGCTTAGGAAAGGGGAAAGCCAGGCAATCAAGGAAATCATTGATCTTAACTCAGCCGGCTCCTTCTACCTCTGCAAAGGCTCATGGTGGTCATACGCCCCTCCCCCATAACTCACCCTCTGGTCTTTGTCGATACCTCATGAAAGTGCAGAGCCTAAGGCAGAGAAATCTTCAAGTGTGTTGGTTCCTCTCTCGGATCAAATCACACTTGTTATTTTTTAAGATTAGTGGCATCTCTGAAATGACTCTACTTTCTCAAACCAGGCAAATAATTGTCAAATGACTTTATTTTAATGCTTCACCGCTGGGAACATTTGAAAAGGTCTCTGTTTTATTATACACTCTGACATTCCCGACCTGTTTTCTCTTTCCTCTGTATGTGTCTGCCATGGGCATAACCAGGTTAGTTAGCATCAAAGGCCTTTTCTGAGTTAGAAGACAACCTGCAGGATGTAGACAGGAGAAATGGCCTTAGCAAGAGATGGACACTTGATTTGGAGATGAAGAAGAGCAAGAGAGCTAGAACATACTGCCCCAAGCAGTGTGTTTTTATCTGGCCTCAATCGTTTGTGGCAGGTGTGTATGTGTGTGTGTCCCCTAGAGTAACCTTTTGCCTCCTCTTGCAGACCCCCAGTTAGCTGCTGCTGGAACCCCATCCCTTTTGCTCGTCCTGAGTCTTAAGGGTCTTGGCCTTGAGATGGTCTCGCTTGTCTCTAGGAAGTTAGCTTTAGATGTCTGTTTTCCTTTTTCCTGCCTTCAGAGATACTCCTCAGTATTGGTGTGGTAGTGAAGGCAGAGGCAACAGAGCACACAGAGCACACAGAGCACACAGAGCACACAGAGCACACAGATCACACAGACCACACAGACCTCACAGACCACACAGACCACACAGACCACACAGACCACACAGACCATACAGAATAAGGTCCTTAGTGATACCCCTTTTCAAAAGTAGCTGCTGTTTTGTCCAAAGAAAACTATTTCCCCAGATTTCAAGAGGCAGAAGGGACAAATGGTTATCTGTGGAATCTATCAACTTACCAATGTGCATGCTGGCCTCCAGGCTCCATTAGCATCATTAGTACCTACTGCACATTTCAAAGTCTATGCTAGCATCCTGGCTCTTCTCACCTCTTCCCCTACCCTAAACTCCTTCCTGCTCACAGACTTGAGTCTTCTCCCTCCCCCACTTCTCCTTCTCCTTATGACCCTGCTATTTTAGCTGTGTTCTTTCTCTTGGTCTCCCTCTCAACCCCTATCTCTCTACTCCCTCCCCTAGCCATGCTCAGTCTACTCCGGACTCTTCCAGATGCATCTGGCTGTTCTCTCTCATATCTACAGTAAAAACCTTCCTGCTAATCATACCATGGAGTGTCACATCAACAGTTTATTTCACCAAAGAATGGCCCTGATGCTTAAACAAGAGAACTGCATATTTGAGCTTCAAAGTGTGTCAAATAAACAAATCAGGAAGTCACAGGGCACTAACTTTGCCTCTACTTTACCCAAAAAGTAGTTATGGCCTCAGAAGTGACCATAACAATTGGAAATGCAAGGCTTTGTATAGACAGGAGCCTGGGGACTGAGATTCTAAAGGCTGTCACAGGAACCAGTCACCTGATTTGCCCAAGTGACTCAGATGGGTCAAAGGAAAAAGGAGCAGAATATACAGACTTTATTAGGACTAAGGAAGCATCAGGGAGGCATACACCAGCAGTCACGGCTCTCAATGCCCCCACTACCACTGAGATCATGGGTAGGATGAACCTAGATAAAACTTCTTCTGGGTCTCTGTGTCAAGGCCACACACCCTTAGTATTCTATGCAGAGCTTGATGTTGGCTCTTTCCTGAAACCTTGGAAGCTGTCACTTTTTTGCCTTGGCTAAATACAGATTATGCTCATCTGGTTGGGATGTTTATGGACCATGGAAGAAGCCAGGACTTTCTTTTCTTTGGAACTAGGAAGTTGGGGAAAATCCTGCCAAGTGTGCTGGTTAGTTTTTAACAACTTGACACAAACAAGTCACCTAGGAAAGAACCCTCAATTGGGGAATTGCCTTTATCAGCTTGGCCTGTGGGGTCTCTGTGGGACATTTTCTTAATTGCTAGTTGATGTAGAAGGGTCCAGTTCACTGTGGGCAGTACTGTCCCTTGGCCATGGTCCTGGAGGATATAAGAAAGCAGACTGAGCAAGCCAGGAGGAGCAAGCTAGCAAGCAGCACTCCTCCATGATCTCTGCTTCAGTTCCTGCCTCCAGGTTCCTCCTGTTTGGCATTTCCTTCTCAGACAGCTTTTAAAGGTGTTTTATCACAGCAACAGAAAGCAAAGTATAACTCGGAGCTTCCTTCCCATCAGCTCAGCTGTCCAGCAAAGTCTTTTATTGGATTAGAGTCTGAGAATTTCTTCAAGAAGGCACAGCATGTTGCCTCTCCTCCCTCTGCCTGTTTGGTTAACAATCTCAGGAGAATTTCAGTATCCTGGGACTATATTTATTTAACTCTATTTATTCTACACCAGGAGACAATTTTCATTGGTGTGTTTGTTCTCTGAGGGGGATGTTTAGCACTAGGAACTGATTTAAAAGAGCTTCCAGCCCTGGATCCCCAAGGCACATCATATTGAAGGTGGGATAAATAGCTCCTCTGGCAATTCAAAATGATTACCCATCCCCTAGAGCAGATTGTCAGTGTATCTTTCTCAAGAGCAAAGTCAATTTCATTTGGAAATGTAGTATCTGTGTAAAAACCTTGGTTCCAACCCACCCATTGAATCCAACCCCATCCACTATATCCCACCCCACCCACTGGATTTCATCCTTCCCCCTGGATCTCATCTATCCTAATGAATCAGCATCATGGGCATGGTGTTACCACTTTGTACTTTAACATATTTATGTCTCTTAAAGTCTAAGCCAGGGTCCTAGGTAGTCTGGAGGAATGGATGTTAAGTGAGTTATTTCTGTGAACTAGTTAGGGGAAGCTCATCAGAGATGACCACTCAGATACAGTTTATAGCCAATTGAAAGTCTTTATTCTAGCTAGTAGGTCCACACCCAAATATTCTTCCAGATATTTGGGGACTTAGACGTGGCCCTAAGTGTCCAGAACATAGTTTTGACCCAAATCCTGGCATCTTGCTCAGAAGCTGCAGTAGGGGGTAGGGGACAGGCTTCAAAAAAGCAAAGGTTTAATGAAGCTAAAACAATCGATTAGCTGGAGGGGTTCAATATAAACAAGCAGTTTAATAAGCTAGGAGAAGTTAACTGGAGCATCCTGACCTTGGATTCCTAGAAAAGAGTTGAGTAATTTTTCATAGGATTCTCCATCAAGGAGATCAAATTCTGCTTAAACCTGAAATGTCCTTAGCAAAGTTACAAGATGGAGGAGCCTCTGCACTGTCATGACTGGTCACATTCCCCACTGGTTCTATGGGCATAAGGGAAATTGTTGACTCATTTTGTTTTATGGGGGCATAGTTGGTCCTAAGGACCAGTAACTTAAATGAGTTGATTCTCTACTTGATTTCATTAGCCATGCAACTGAGGATTCAGGGTCCTATTGTTACCCTGATCAAGGTAAGAATCAACAGGTCCAGCTAATACTATCAGTAAGGTATTCGGCCATAGGGACCAGGTAAAGAGAGACCTGTTTCCTTTCTTTCTTTTTCCTTTGAAGTGTTCTCTCTCCTTTCTTTTTCCCTTTCTCCTTTCTCTTCACTCTCTCTCCATCTTCTTTTATTCGTCATTCCCCACTACTTCTTTTCTTCCCCTGCTTAAAGCAGTTGCCTCTGCATATGGCACTGGCAGCCAGTTCCCACAAGATCTTCCTTACCTCTGATTCCTACCTTAGAGCAACATGGAGCAGAGCCCCAAGAAAACCTGCTGAAAGCCAAACTTGAACCAGGCATTGGCCCACCTCCTCTAAGCAGGTTCATTTCCTGTACATAGGACCTAAGAGGCCTCTAGGGGAAGAGTCAGAGACCTGAACAATCACCCCATAGGGTTCCTGTCCCTTGCAGCTCTTTTGTTGATAAAACTGGACAGACCCATGCCAAAAAAATATTTTGAAATATAATCAACGTTTTGTTCCTTCAACTCAGGTCATAGATCCTGGGATCATCCCCAGCAACCAAGACTGAGATGCCTACTGCAGTTGCAGTGACTTTCCCTACCCCTGCTTGAGTCAGGACCAGAATTGGGACCCTTGTGGCCTTTGTTCATTAACGTTGGGTCAAGGCTGATATGAGCTGTCCCCTCTTCTCTATTAAGGCATATACCTGGAGAACATATATGGTGTATGTTATCATATATAGAGAGCGGAGTATACATAGAGTAGAGTTGTGAGCAGGCATAAAATTGTAATTCTTAAAGGCCTTTTTCTAGACAGCCTTTCCTATAACCTGATTTACTGACCCCTGTCCCTCCCCTAGACCTGTATGGTCCTATCTCTGGAAGGGATGTAAAAGAGCAGAGGTCTACTCAAAAAGTGCACCTCATTTCCCTCAATTTCTACATCCAGGTTTGGGGATAATAGAGATTGTGTATTCTAGGTCAGTAAACTCTGATCAGTCTTATCTTTAAGGGATCAGAGGTCATCTGTCCTGTCCTCTGAGGTTAAGTGGTGTAAGGTTGTGCCTGCTCATCATGCTTCCAAGGAACTCCTTATGTTGAATACATGTGGAAATGTACTTCATTATTTCAGCATCTTCATTACTTAGGTGCTTGTTATAAAGGCAGACTACCAGCCTCTCCCCCAGACATAATAAGAATATGCATTTTCAGTCTAGTCCCTAGGTGATTCATATACACATTCACATTTGAGAAGCATTTCTCTGGACCATATGCCTGAAGCATCTGCTGTGTGTGGGCAGTTGATTCATAGTTTATTCAACAAAATCTTAAGTGGAAAGTGTCATTTTAAGATAGACCAAGGGCCTTTCAAGAAGTATCAGTGTCTCCAGGGTCCTGACTCAGATCTACTGAAGCTCTCATAGTTAACAGTCTAATGAAATCATTGCAAAACACCACAAATGAGTGTCAATTGAAGGGTACCATGTGGATCTTTTTTATTATGAGTTTTACATTCTCGTTAAGAGGAGAACTCCAAGGGCAGAAAGGATGGATCAGTCAGTAAACTGTTGGTCTTGCAAGCATGGAACTTGCCTTTGGATCCTTATTGTCATGTAAGAAATTGTGTTCAGTGATAAGCACCTCTAATTCCAGTCCTGGGAGGTAGAAGCATTCAGCTTCTTGGAGCTTGCTGGCCAGTCTGCTGGATCATTGAGCTCTAAGTTCAGTGGAAGGCTATCTCAAACAATAAGATGGGCAGTGATTGAGGAAGACTCTTGAGATTGACCTCTGGCCTTCACATGTACATGTGCATACATGAACACATATACAGCAAACACACACACACACACACACACACACACACACACACACTGGCACATGGAGGAATGTCCTAGAAAATACTCCTCCGTATTGTCTTTCATTTTCCCAAAGGAGACAGGTGGGCAGTCTTGTTAGTATATAGATCTAGCCTAGCTCGGAAAAGCATCCAATCAGGATTCCCATTATTCATTCCTGTCTTGTTAGTTTAATGTGAGTTTCCTGATGGTCCATTGAGAATCCTTTATACTTTAGTATGAGTTGACAATAATTTAGCTTTTCTTTGAGTCTTACCACTTTAGGATGAAAAGTTGACCATTATGTTCTATGACATGCTCTTGTCTTCTGTCAAAGGAACTATAGGCAAAAATAGATGAAAAGACACAGTGATGGGCCTGGGGTTCAAGTAAAGAACCTACAGAACTCCAGAGCTGTGGTCCAGTGTACCTGGACCTAACTTCTGAATATTATGGTTTGCTACTGTTTTATATTCTAAGAAGAAAGCAATCGATCTGGGGGGTCTTTAAGGTGATTCCCACTGCTGAAAATTCTTTGTATTATTTACTGAGTATTTGGGTTGTGCTAGGCTCCATGCAGGACATTGAGCTGGTAAGAAATGTAAAGTGATAGCTTGTTTAAAAAGATCATTAACATTCTCTATTTATAATTGATGCTGGGAGTTAATACAGTGACAGTTATTCCTTAACCAGCTAATTCCCAATAACCACCTAGAGACCTTTTAGTATTTCAAAGCTTAGGTCTTAGCTGGGCAGACTCTCAACTAGCTCATTGAAATTTATGCTACCACCTAGCTCCATCCAGCCAGGTAGCTAGATGTATCTTCCACGCCCATACTTATGTCCACCTCCCTTCATTCTCCTGGTGAAAAGGACATTCCTCCTTCCTTTTCTTCCCATAGTTCCTTTCTCCCTCCCAGGAAGTCCCACTTTCCACTTCCTGCTCAGATAATTGTCCATCAGATGTTTATTGAAGCCAATCAGAGAATGCCTTAGGTTGGTAAGGAAGGACAGAGATACAAATTCACACCCTAACAGTACCTCTTTTGCTCTCGAAGGCTGGGGTAGGTTCAGGAAGCAGGACACTTCTGTTTTTATTGATATGTAGAAACTCCTTCATTCAAGCATGTATTTTAAGTTTGTCTTCTGAGACAGGGTCTCTTGAAGACTGGGCTGGTCCTCATTTCATGATGTAGATGTAGCCTAGACTGGCTTTGAACTTTGGATCCTCCTGCTTCCAGCTCCCTCATGCTGGGATTACATTATCACATGCAGTTGCATGCATTTGTACTTTAGTTCATTTACTGGAAGAAGTAATTTTAATATCCAATACCTATAGATAACTCTTCATGATATTTGATTTTAGGTTCAAGTATGGTAGCAATCTTTCTCAAAAGAACATGTTCCAAGATAAGTATTTTTTTTTAAACCCAGTGTGGAACATGTTGTGAATGGACCACTGATTACAGGGAGGGAACAATCTCTTTTCCTTCCAGTTCCCCAAAGGATGATAAAATGTGGTCAGATTAATTCTAAATAAGGAATACTCTTTGTTTTTAACCAGTCATCACTGGGCACTCGTGAACTAGTGTTACCTCTCCCCCACAATACATGGTATAGGAACGATCAGCAGAGTACTGTCTAAAATAGTGGTTCTCAAATTGTGGGTCTCAACTCATTTTGGGGTCACATGCCAGATATTTGTATAACAATTCATAGCAGTAACAAAATTGCAGTTATGAAATGGTAACAAAATAATTTTATGGTTGGGGTCACCATAACATCAAGAACTGAATTAAAGGGTTACAACATTAAAAAGGTTGAGAATAGCTGTGGACTTGGTACTGTCCTCAGCTTTCTTCCAACCTTGAGATTCTATAAGTAGGATGGGGATGCCTGAGCTTTCTGCTCTAAGGTCCACCTGGTTTATTCCATCATGCTTCTGCATAGACATCAGGTGTAGAGAGGTTTGCACATGCAAGTTAGATTCTCAGCTTCTCTCCAGGTAAAAATAACCTCAGAGTATAATTCTAATGCAAGAGATGGACAAAAAACATGAGGGCCCCAGAATATTGCAAATATCTCAAAGCTAGTGCTCAAAAAATTCACAAGATCTTTCTCAATTGGGTTAAATGGGGTCCTGAGTCTGCCCCAGGGCTTGGGCCACTGGAAGAGGTGAGGTGTGGGAAGTTTGACCGAGCTTACCCCACACCACTGCCAGGTGGGTGTTGGGCTGTGAGAAGCCTTGGGACAACACCCAGGGCTGGGGAAGCTAGGCCTGAGGTCCCTGGGTCTACATGGAGCTGGGATCTCAGGCCTGCAACGGGACCAGGGCAGTCTGGTTCTTAGGCTCTTGGGCATCCCAGGCACTGTGATGGATACTGAGGAAGATCTGAGAATGGAGTGGGGGCCCGTGGGCTGGATCTAGCCTAGGGCAGAGGGGGAAGGGTGGGGAGGAGAGCTCCGGCAGGACCAAGTCCTTGGCTTATTGGCTGGCAGCTTGGCTTGGTGGAGGCCATGGCTGGGAGCACTGAGAGGCCTTCTGTGGGAGACTAGACACGGCTCTTTAGAAGAAGGCTTGTTCCATTGCTCCCCATGGCAGATCCCAATGAAAACACACAGTCCACAGTTTTAAGGCATTTATTGTCATGGCAGAGAGTGGCAATGAGTAGAACCATACCCCACTTTCTCAGGGCAGGCCTGAGGTTAAATACCTTTTGCAGGGAGGAGTGTCTGGGAAGGGGAGTTTATTGGCTAAGTCTCTAGGTACCTCATTAAAATGGAGATCTGTCTTGAGGCTATGTGACCACGTGTTCTCTACCTGTGGAGGGGCTTGGAGCGTTGCCCTTACGTGACTGATGGCCATAGACCTATAGAGAGCTGTGGCCTTGTGTCAGGAGCCTGGGGCCCAGGAGCATGGCAAAACACCTACCATCCTTTGCCAGGTTATTCCCTGCTGGGGACCCCCTGCTGGGTCACAGGGGTTTTAAACCTTAGCTCAACCAGAAATCAGGCTGCCTTTCATGGTCCTACATTTCTCTTCTAAACCGGTTTAAAGGCCTAGAATATGGAGGAGCCAGGTCCACATCAGGCTCCTTACTAACCTGTCTCCAGGGTGCCTGGGTTGTTATAACAGGTAGAGAGGGATGCTGATGTGAGAGACACAAGACCAAGTGCTGCATTAAACCAGTCCTCGGATGGGAAGCTGAGAGCTCAGAGAAAATCAGATCAATAATTTCCTTATTTTAAGACGTCAAGCCAAGCTGGATCCTGTTGTACCACTTCTCTTCCTCTTCTGATGATTTAAGAGTCAAGAGGCTCGTAAATGCTGTACCTGTAATTGGGGTATCCATCACTAACATGCAAAGACCTGGTCTATATACTAACTTAATGCCAGGAATATGCTGAAAACTCTTAGTGAAGGAAAGGATTTATTTCATCTTACATGTTCTACTCCATCATTGAGGAAAGCAGAAACCACAGAGGAATGTTGTTTGCTGGCTCACTTTGTGGCCATACATAGCTAGTTTTCTTATTCAGCCCAGGGCCACCTGCTTAGGGAATGGTGCCAGCCCATAGTGGGCTGGACCCCCCTGCACCAATTAATAATCAAAATATCGTCTCATAGATATTCCCATACGTCAATCAGATCTGGGAAACCCTTCAATTGAGAATTCCTTCTCAGGTGACTCTAGGCTGTGCCAAGTTGACAGAACACATACTTTAAAAAAGCATGTTCTAAGATCTAAGGTCTATATGTCTGTCTTATCAGAATGTCATTTTTTCTCATCTGTAAAATGGGACTAATTCTAGTGTCTGTGCCACTGGGTGATTGTGAGGATTCCATAACCTGCTGGAAACCACTAAGCTCACAGTAATTATTTTGTGATACTCTCTGGATTCTTCCATGTAGGACCTGCAAACATGAACCTGTGGATCTAGCATTCTGAGATCAAAAGCAAAAGTTCCAAATATTTCACAGTCTTGGACCATTTCTGCATTCATTTGCTATGGACTTTATTCCAGCCACAGATACTTGTTTAGCACCTCTCTGACAGACAATGCATTAGGGGTCAGACATTTGAACCGAAGATAAATAGGTATATAATTACAGGCTGGGAGAAACACCACAAAAGAGGCAAACGGTAACCAGGGATGGGGAAACATACTTTAATAGGATATTTAAGGACCCTTTAAGGGGTGATGTTTCAGCCTTGCCTAGACTATGAGAAAGATCTTGCGGGTTCAGGTTCTTCTATTCACAAAAGGGTACACCCACCTTCAGCATGAAATTTCTTCTTCAGGTCAGAGTCTCAAGTTTTTTCTCATCTGTCTAAGAAGGAGAGCTTACCAGCTAGCTAGAGGCCTCTCCTAATCTTACCTTGGAGGGTGGAGGGTCATCATACAAACTTCTATAGACATCATCATTTCCAAGGATGATATAATTCCTGCTCCCCACTGTGGAAGTAGAACTTGTCACAAGAGAATGGTGTGAAGGGCCACAGGTTGGGTGGAAGTTGTTACTTTGTTACTTCCAAGTTGAGTGAAGAGCCACAGGTAGTGTGGAAGTTGTTACTTTGTCACTTCCAAGTTGAGTGTGGTTAGTGAGGCATACCAGCTATTTTCTTGGGTTTGGTCTTTATGGTAAAATGTGAACATGACTTCTGTTGTCAGGACTGATCTCAAAATGAGATGCTACCTATAAAGCATGCAGTGTATACCTGTGAGGTGACAAGGCACAGGAATGATGGAAAGCTAACCCCCATTTTCCACATCATGCTGAGTAAAAGAATTTTGTGAGATATATTGTATTTTAAAAAATTGCCTCGGCAGTCTCTTTGGTATATTTTTCAAAGGAAAATCCAATTCTCCTTAGCTTGATTATGGCCTTGCCTGGGTGACTCACTCTCAAGCACCTGATCTCAGTGGACATGACTCTGTGTGGCTTCTGAGACTAAGTTGGAAATGTGAAATTTCCCTGGACTCTCTTTCTGTATGTCCATTCTGGGAAACCAACCACCATGCCATGATAAAGCCAATAGCATGTGGAAACACCACATACAGGTACCATAGCCTTACATGGAATCCCAGCCATAAGCTGCTATCAACCATCAGGCATAGAGTGAAAATACATTCTGTTGTCTACAGACCCCAGCCTGATATGCAGCAGTTCCCACATGGAGAAGAAATGAGTTGTCCTATACCAGGCTTTGCCAAAGCTGCCATGTTGTGACTTAAATAAATGTAGTCATTGTTGTAAACTCTAGATAGTGAGGTAATTGACTGCTTAGCAACAGATAGGTGGAATCCTTTTCTGTCTTGGTGTCACTCCTACAATAGTGTGGCTTCTGTCACCCTGGTTCCAGAATAGTAGAGATATGAGGAAGGGCCCTGAAATGTAGTGGGACTTTCTTCTTCAAACCATGTCTTGCAATGTGTTGGGCAAGTATTTCCTCTCCTATGGCCCTCAGATATTAGATGTCCAGGTGTCTGCTTGTCCCAAAGTCATATAGGAAACAGATGTGTGTGGAAACAGGATGGAGGATGGGGGGAGGGTGGTGAGAAGCAACAGAGTCACATGACAAACTCCTAGAGACCAGCATCAGGGTGCAGATCTGAGTTTATTGTGAAGTGTATAAGTTTATGTACAGTATTTGAGCCAATCCCAAAGTCTAAATTCTCTGTCAGTCCTATCTCACCACACTGTCACCGAACTCCAATGACAGCCCTGCCTGATGAGGTAACTCAGAAGGAGCAGATAGTAGAGGAGTGGGAATGGGGATGGGGAATGGGGACTGGGAGATGAGGAGTGGGAGATGGGAGGATGGGTAGAGAGCATTGTCACCTGTTAGGATTTCTATGAAGACAGGGAAAGCAGAAAGCAGCCACCACCCTGACCTCTGTTCCTTTTGGCTGCCTTACTAGTGTTCCAGGACCCATCTTAGATCTAACACGCTGTACAGCAGACCAGGACTCTTGGAGAAGTCACAGGAGCCAGTGGCACTTCGCTATCCATCCCACTGTTTGCTTCACAAGGCTGACATTGGAAAATGTTTCAGTAGTTTATAATGTAAGTCTAATTTTTGCATTATACAACAGTGTAGAAATCTAGTGCTCTCCAAAAGCCTTCTCTGTACATTTTTGATTAAACAAGACATGGCATCCATGACTTTGATTTGAGAGGGAGATTTTTTTGTGCCTCGAGCCCTCAGTATGAAGGATGAAATAGGCTTGGTTGGAGACTCACAAGCATACCCTGGTCTATTCGTTTGGCAGTTTTCATGAGGGTTACCATTAGAACCTGTGCCATGTAGGGGCCTGAAGTCCTAGGGGTCCCTTTAACACCTGCAGTTCTCTCTACGTTTAAATAAAGGCTGCCATGTTGCAGGTTAGCTGGGCTTTAAGACCTCATCTGTTGGGTGGTTTTTGGCATGGTGTCGAAGGGGTTTTATGTGTGTTTTATCATTTAAGTTTCTTCTGAAGAGGGATTTAAAATCAATTTAGAGGTCATGTTCAGGGACTTTGTCAAAACTGCAGGTTCCAAGTCAAACAGGAATTGGTCCTCAGGGGCTCACTAATGACTAGTGGCAAGAGAACAGGCTATTCCACAAATCCATGTTCTCACCCTTCCCCCCTTTTGCTGAGGCACTGGCTTTTCCTTTGAAGTCTATTGCCTCCTTCATTTCTTCTTTAATTTCATATCACTGCAGCAAGTCTCGCTCTGTCTAGTGTATGACATAGGCTGTCCTGGGGTGGACTTCTCTGATGAACAAAAGCCAGCCTCAGAGAGAGATTGTTCTGAAAACCTCATTTCCAAGTTCAACATCACACATCTAAATGAAACAGGAAATTCTTCTCATTAAAGGAAACTTCTAGACACAGTATGGACTTTAGAGATCTCAGCTAGCTTATGGAATATCAATATGCAAAGATAGACTGTTTCTCCACCCCCAGCCCTACCCATGGATAGGCAAATTATGAAATCACGAGTCAGAAAAACTTAATGCCAAGAGCTCAGCAAGAACACAGCTTGTTTTTCTTGGTCTGTTTAAGGCTACTGAGATTGGATTAGATTGCTAGGCTATTGGGTTTTCTCTCTTTCTACTGCCTGGAGCTCAGGCATTATTGTGATATTTGGCTGAGATGATGCCAAAGTGCAAGAAACATTTGTGGTGATGAGTCACTGGCTGAAGGGCAGCCAGCACACCCAGGACCCTTTTCATCCATGGGTTTTGCAGCTGTTCCCTTGGTTAACATTGCAATGGTGTGAGGGAGACCTCACTCAAGGCTGATCTAATTGTCTCAGAACATAAGAAAAGGAAGCACTGAGCCCTCTGGTATGGTATCTCAGTTAAGACAGCAAAAGAAAGTGATTTTGATTCCCTTTTGGAGTGGAAGAGTGGTGAGGTTTGACATCCCCGAGGTCTCCTTGGAAGACCCAGACCCCAAACTGTGGTTGCTGACTTCTGCTGGCTAGAATACCAGGCTAATAGATCAGTGTCTAATATTGGGTCCTTAGAGAGGTAGCTAGGTAGAGGACCTAACTTATGGGTGTAGGATATGGGGAAAGTCAGGAAGGGCTTTGGTGATCAGGTTATCGATCTCTTTGTATGATAAATGGAGATTTGAGCCAGTAGTAGTGAAGTGGTTTGCCAACACAAACTGTCACAGAGCTGCGGCTGGCTGCCTCTTCTCCTGATTCTAGTTCAGGGCCCAGCCTAGATCAAATAGCCTAGAAATCCCAGGCTCTTGATTGTAGTGGTGACCAGAGAGGGAGAGATTCTCACTACTAGTTCCTATCTTCTGTGGGGGTGGAGCAGGTAGGGTGGGAGTGGGAGTGGGGAGCAATTTAGAATGTTTACCCTGTGGATATTTGTTGGCAGCACTACCACCAGATTACAGATGGCACCTGGCACCTACCATAATGAGCCCAGGCCCAGCGTTCTCACTTCAGCCACGGGCAAAACAAACCACCCTGTTTAGTTCATCAATACTCATGCAGGCCCTGCCTGAGGTGAGGTACAATGAAACCAAAGACCCTATCATGTGCTGGAGGTTGTTTCCGAGTCTCCCGGGAGCCCTGTTCACTGTTGCTCCTGTGAGTGACCAGTGTGCACGATGATATGGCAGGTGGACTTCAGGTTGTGTAGCTGAAACAACTGAGGTCTTTTTATGGATGACCAAACTGTCCTCTGCCCCAGAACGTGCTGTGAGTAACGCCCACTCACTATTGCACCCCACTCTACCTCCTATTCCAAACCATGTCTAGACCCCAGTCCTGTAACTGCAGGCCTTGCCTGCTGTTAGCTATGTACCTTTAGTTTGAATCGTACGTCAAAGACTATCAGGATTGCACCTTCTGCATGTCCCAGAGATTAAGAGACCTGTCTTGGCAGGCCCGCCATGTGTGATTCACCAAGCCTAAGAGAGGGCTAAGTTGTTTGCTGTCAGGTTCCTGTGACAACTGGATGTCATAAGAAGACCAGAGGCTAGCTTAAACCAACAGTTCAACTTAAAAACAGAGTGGACCTGAAGTTTTGTAGACATTTTGGTCAACACTGATTAACTTCAGTATACAGTTTATAGAAATGCAAAGTTTTAATTATAGTACAGTGGACTTGATTTTTCAGAGCAGTCTTAGGTCCAAAACAAAACTGAGCATCAGGTTTGGGAGTTTCCCATACACCCTTTCCTTTAGATGTGCACAGCCCTTCTTGCTGCCAACAACCCTTACCAGGTGGTGCATTTGTTACATTGTTACAACAGATCACCATACTGACACTCCATTGTCAAGCAAAGTCCATCATGTTTACATCAGTGCACCTCAGATAGATACTTAGGGAGACTTAGGGAAGTGTATGCTGATGTATGTGTACAGTTATAGCAGTACACAGACTCCTCATCCATCCAGTCCCCCATCCCAGACCTCAGGAACCAGTGATCTTTGCGGCACCTTTATGATTTCCCCTGTTCTAGAGGATATGGTTGGGAGTCATGAGGACTGTGATCTCTTCATCATAGTGTGTCGCTCTTAGCGCTGTGTACTGACGTTTCCTCTCTGTCTTTTCATGGCTCAATGTTGCGTTTTAATGCCGAGCAATACTCCATTCTCAAACTGCACCCTGATGATAGGAATTTTTAAAAATCAAATAGACTTCTGTTAATAGAACCTGTCTGTTTTATTTAGTGCTTAATATTGGCACCATTCATTATCATTTAGTCTAATATTTTCTCTCGGTTGTTAATTGGCTCGTTTCAGTAGCCCTGTGAAGCAGGTAAGAATTTCATGACTAAAACATGAGAGAACAGGAAGATTAAAACGACAGTGTCTTTCTGTCTATTTGCCTCCATGGCTCTAACTGTCCCCTTGTGGGTCTGTGTGTGCTTTTGTCTGTCTTTCTGACTTACACTCTCTTCCTCCTCTCACAGGCCTCTCTTCCTCTGTCTCCTTTTTTTCTTTTTATCATCAAATGCCTATTTACTCTCTGACTAGTTGGACAAAATTACCTTATGTTAATTCATGAAGCGCCAGTCTTATTCCTTTGTACTAGTGTGGTAGTGAGCGATGGTCAAGCAAACTGACTGTGCATAGTTGGAGACAGAAAACTTCTCAATGTCAAAACCCAGAGACCTGAAGAGGGAGAGCAGACTCTGACCTCCCATCAAAACGCAATCGTGCTTTGAAGTTCTACTGCAGGAGAGAATGAATATGTATGGTGCAGGCATCCAATAAATGTTTGCTGAATTGAATGCAGTAAAAATGATAAAAGTGACATTACCAAATACATTTTTAAAAACTTCATTACCTGTGCTGGAAGGTATTTTTGACATTTTGTCTACATCTCTAGCTGCAGCCCCAGTGCCTGGCTCCTCTGATAAAGTTCCTTACACTGCGGCCATGTTATGAATCAGTAGCTGCAGCGTGAGGGCCTGAGCTTGCCTTCGATTATTGGATTCTAATGTGGAAAGTGAGTTCATTTTAAAACAGCCACTGGAATGTGCCTATTGGTTACCGTAGGCATCTCATGAAATCTTTAACTGTCATGTAAGGCAAAATCGTCTTTCTCATCACATTTGGCAACAGATGAGAAAACTGAGGCTCAGATATATAATCTACCTCGACTTTATACCTAGTAAATAGTACGATAAAAATTTAAATCCAGTTCTATCAAAACTGATAAACCATCTCGGCATGACTTTCTACTTTTCTGCGCACACGAGAAATTGTTTGTCATAGGAATTGCTGCTTTGTTGTGTGTGTGTATGTCCACGCATATGCATGCATGTGTGCATGTGTTCCTGTGTGTGTGTGCATGTGTGTGTGCATGTGTGTGTGTATGCATGTGTGTGTGTGTTCCTGTGTGTATATGTATACACTCACATGCGTGCATGTGCATGTGGAGACCAGATGACAACCTTGGGTGCCATTCACTTTTTTCTTTTATAGTAAGTGTGAGATGGGATCTCTCACTGCTCTAGAGCTTGTATAGTAGTAGCCCAAGCTGCCTGACCAATGAGCACTAGAGGAACTGCCACTGTCTCCTCAGCACTGGGGTTATCAATGCACTAACAGCATGCATCTCTCTTACATCCAGTGTGGTGATTGAACACAGGCCCTCCTCTTTGCAAGGTAAACATTTTTCTTTTTTTACCAACTGGGCCATACCCCAGCCTTCTTTTCTTTTCTTTTCTTTTCTTTTCTTTTCTTTTCTTACCAGCACTACATATCCTCGAATATTTTAACATGGGCTCCATTTTGAGTCTTAAAACGTCAGTCATATTTTCAGCATCTTGAGTAGCCCTTGGAATAGAGGCAGTGTAAGGATCACCTCCAAACAAGGTATTTATTTAAACAAGGTCCTCCTTCTAAGGCTCAGGGACCACTGTGGGAATTCTGGGTATTGTAATGGAGTCTGTAGAATGTCGCCCTCTACGTTGACATAACCATTGCAATTAGTGACTCACAGCAGCCACCTAGGCCTATCCTGAGCCTTCACAAGACTGGCCTTGTCAAGAGCCATGGATTCAGAAGGGACTCAGAGCCCCATGCCTTGCTGCTGAGCTTTTAGGTATTGATATATTCTAACAGGAGAGGCATCATCTTCTGTGACATACCCGCTGCTGAGCTCAGTGGCTAGCCCCAGACCTATGGTCGCAGAGATGGCCCTGAGAAAGGTGCTGCATCACACAATCAAATAGACAGGCGTGAAGTATAAGAGATGTGTATGAATGAGAGGGGAATGAAGGACAGTGTGGAATGGGAAAGTTGGTGGTGAGAGCAGTCAGTATAGGTTACGTGCATGTGCGAAACTGTCAGCAAACACATTTCATTAAGAAAACAAATCCCAAAACATTAAGCACTAAGCTTTACATTGCCAGGGGAGACAAAGGGCTCAAGGTCCCTCTACTGTGTCTTGGCTTTAAGTTGAAGCTGCCCAGATATGTCTACAGAGGACATATGAGTTTGCCTTCTAAGCTCCCTGGTTTCAGTTTCAATTCTTCATTTGATAACCTGTCTCTGTATCAGAAACCCCTGAGATCTACACAATCATAGTGTGACCCTGAGTTCTCTTGATCTTCAAAACCTGACAGCCTCCTGTGAATCCGAACAGATACTTCTTCACAGGCTATCTGTCAATACCCTGTAGCTCTGAAGTGACAACAGTAGAAGAGATGGCTGTGTACATTACAGCATTCACCCAGTGGGCTCATAAGCTAAATTATGCCATCAAGACCTAAATGTAGAAGGCAGTTTCATGATGAGAGGTAATGATATCATATAATATGGGCATATTTCTTCAAGGGGGAAAGAACCCACATGCAGATTTCTGAGGTTCTATTTACTTCTCAGTAAAATCCATTTGACAGTTTTATCCATTGACAACTGTGAGCCCTGGGTGGCTGGGCCACTTTGGTGTGACACTAAGCTTTGTGTATCTGGGTGGAGAACCTAGTTACAGCATAGACACAGAGCATGTGCCCGGGATGTATTTGCTAAATTCATGCATCAGGACACTGTAATGGGATTTTCTTCCTGACATGAGCATATTCAATGTGTCTGACTGTGGCTGGTGTTGCCACCCGTCTAAATGCTTTCTGATGCGATCTCTGCTCTTAGGCCTTCTCTCACACACCAGTCATGCATTCTGTGCCTTTGTGTTCCCATTGAGCCTGTCTTTCTCCCTTATCTTGGTTTAGATACTTCCCTAGCAGGAGATGGGTATGACCTATACATAGCCTTTGGGTTTAACTCGACTTAAGTCATACTCCAGTCTCCTTGTGGGGAGACTGCATTATTCTAGGGGAAGCATCCAGGATTTCCTAGTGGGAGATACTTGTGGAGAGTGGTAGCAGACAGCAGACACAGGGGCAGAAAGGATGGTGGAGGCAATGGCTCCCAGGAGACTCTCTTTTTCTGGGCAAACCTTGTTCACGGCAGATGCCTCTTCTGACTGCTAGCCATGCTGTGGAGTCTCTGGCTTATCCATTCTTTTCCTAAATCAGTGTAAGAACGGGAAGCAATATTATTGATGTGCTGTACTGAGTGTGGAGCCCCAGAGGGTCCTGATGCCCATTGTCTGGAGATTTTGCTTGTAGTTCAGTCTTGGAGGCTGGGGATGATCATCACTTTTTGGTTCCCTTGCTGCACCACTAGCTACACAGACCTTGGGGCAATCAGACATTTAGACCTTCATTGTTTCCTACAGAAAATATAAAACCAGCCTCGCCTGCAGTACCCATTCCCTATACAGTCTATGACTGAATAAAGAACATTCGTTTCCAAAAGTACTTTGCATTTATTGGTGCATAAGGAAAAATACAGATACTCTCAACCACTCAAATTTACACCATGCAAAGATACGTAGCTCTCACATTTTAATACATAGACTTCTAGTCTATATGCCATGCGTACGTTTGTCTCTAGCTAACTACCTATGTATTTCAATCATCTGGGGTGACACTTTATATTGTTTTATTCCCTGTATTTTTTAAACTTAGTATATTTATAAAAACGTTTCTGCACCAGTAAATTTTTATGATATTGTCCTAAAGGATGGTAGTACATTTATGGGACCCACACTCATTCAATCTACTTCTGCCCCTCCAGTTCTGGCTAATCTTTGGTGTTATTGGGGAGCAACATTGAAGCTGAATCTTTATGCACTTGGATGCCCATTTCCCTCAGATGTTTCTAGAATCTACATCAGTAATTTAATTGTTTTTTAAAGAAGTTTAAGAGACTTTTGGAACACAAAGCATTGACCCTTTAGGAACTTTAGGGCCTATTAAACTTCCTGCTCCATATTGCTTGGATAATTTCAAATCTTGACTCATTTCTTTGAAGTATTATTTTTTGCGAAGATTTCCGCATTTCTTCCATGTCTTGTCATTTTAAAAAGGAAGACGTTAAACAAGATTAGATCACTCATTGCACAGATGTTTGCCAAGAGTTAACACTATGTAAAGCACTCTTCCAGAGCTGAGCCACGAGAGAAGAAACTCAAGATTGTACCAGCCACCGCCATCTTCCACCTCACAAACGTCGTCATCTTTTATTCCAGTACAGGAAACACCACCATGTTAATAAAGAAGGCCAGAGCTGACCGTAAACTTCTTCTTTTGTTTTTATTTCTTTATACTCTAAAATATTAGCTACTTTGCCAAATTTTAAAATACACCATCAAGATGAAAATCAGGGTAATTTGGGACAGATATGACTTATGTTATTTTCACTCTAGACTTTTTTTTCAAAAAAAAAAAAAAAAGACACGTACTTATTTTAGCAAATTAGAAAAATCAGAAAAGTATAAAGAAGAAAACAAATGACTCATAGCCAGAGCATTCAAAGACAATTACTGTTAATTGGTGTGCTTTCTTCCATGCATTTTTGGTATACTTTTCACAAAACTGAGATCATAGTACATATGCCGTTTCCCAAGCATATAATGTAAACATTTCTCTGTGTTATCAAAATGTCTTTGAAAACATTATCTCTAATGGCTCCATAATATGGCATTATGGAAATGAATTAAATATATAAAGTATGGTGATTAATAGTGAAAGCTCCAGAGTAGATGCTCATGGGCTCTATCTTGGCTGCCGCTGTTGGATGGCTTCTGTCTCAGGCAGGGTACTCCGCTTCTCTGTGACTCGGTTTTCTTATGTGCAAATAGGGATAAATACAGTTTTAGACCCTATGACTTCTAAAAGCCATGCACGAAATAATTGAAGCAATTATGAGCATAGTTCATGATGAGCTTGCAGTAATCTACTTCTACTGTTGCTTCTTAAGCACTACCTATTGGTAGGTTTTGTTTCCCACCAAGAAACATTATTTAAAATCACTGACAACTGTAATTGTTCACAGACATGTGTTCATCTTTAGAGCAGTTACTTAGGAAACAATCAGAATCATAAATATGAGCACCCTTAAGGCTCTACCTAGTGCCAGATAATGCACCTATCTATATTTCTAGTACAGCACAATGCTGTTATTCTAAACAGAGAAATGGTTGCGTCCAAATCAGGATCAGCTCCGAGGCTTTGTCATCTCTTGCTACCTACTCCTTTGGCCATGCTCATCTTTCTGATCCCAAAGACACATGAGCATCATAATTTCTGGGTTGTTTCTAAATTTTTAGCATCTTACTTTTTTCATATGCCAAATGAATATCTCAACTGATTTCTGTGACAATTAAGTAAAATGATCTACATATATGAAAATTTATATATGGTAAGTCCTTGCCATTAAATATTATTAGTAAAATAATAATTATGTTCCTACTAAGAATATAGGAAATGATCAGTCTCACTGCTCCTCATTACTGTCAAGATAATTATTTAAAAATATGATTCAAATTTACGTTTATTTAAAGTAAATTTCTTTTTATAATTTCATCAATGAAAATTATTTTGGTATTTTCACTTGTTGTTTGGGGGCTCTTCCTAGAATCCAAATATTTGGTATTTGTTTGTAGTTCTCTGTGTGTGAGAGAGACAGGGTTGTACGAGAAAAAAATAAGAAACAAAAGAGACTGAGGTCTGTTAGTCTGCATCTTGTTCCTCTTGAACTTGTTTTGTCTCCCTGTGCTCACTCTGTTTCTCAGGCTCCCCTGCTATCTGATTAATTATCCATTTAAGAACCTTGCTGGACAGCATTGTTAAATTTATGAGTCTGTCAGTCCTGAAACTCATCTCTTTTTTAAATTATAATATCCTAAAATCATTGGCTATTCTCCTACCTCTGGTCCAACAAACCATCTCCTAGAGTGCCCAGGACTTCTGTGGGTGATGAAGTCATCTACAGAACCTTTCATTTAGGCTGGGAATCACCACTGATTCAGTCACCAAGTCAGTGAGTCTTGAGCACGTATAGAAAGAGTCTGTGACATGGGCTGTGTTGATTCTATGTTCTTGTCTCCTTGATTGTTCTCTTGTCCCCTAACTGGGTACCTGACTTGTTTTCTATGCCCAAGTTCTACCCTTGACAATCTGTTCATGCCTTGTGAGCTCCTAGAATCACAGTCTACCTGCCATGCTCTCTCCTTTGAGGCAATCACAACTCCAGTTGAGAATGTCTGCCATTGTCCCTTCTGTTGGTGTACCATTGGTGTGCCAGGATCTGAAGGTCTCAGAGTAAGTCCAAGCTTCCATGGCAACGTTTCCTGAGATAGCCTGCCAGCCTTTCCAGTTATTGATTAACCCAGGGGACCTGTGCATCTCTGTGCGTTTCTGGATGCCAGACTTCCATGTACCACCCACAAGCTAAACATGTTCCTCCTACAGAATACATTGTTCTTGAAATTTTAGACCTCAGACTGTTTAACAACCAGGTCCTGATTTTGTCCAACATTTCCTTTACTTACTTGCCATAGCAGTTGTGATAAATTATAATAATATGGGTAGTGCCTCCTGCTGAATATTTACTCTATGGAAGACATTGGGTTAAGTGGTCCTTAATCTCTTTCTAATGACATCATCAAGATGAGCAGAGAGGATTGGCTCAGAGAGGTTGAGTAGCTGACTTGAGGTCACACTTGAGTACTAGTAAATTGTAGAGCTCTGGGTTGAGTTCCAGTAGTCTGATGTCTGAGCTCATCTACTCAGTCATAAGATTAGCTAGGGAGTAATTGGAGATTCCCATGCTGTTACCCCACATTCTCTCTGGTTCTGTCTATACTTGTTATGTGATGCGGCTTATCAGGAAGGTGGTTGGTTGTTTTCTCTTCTGCAGGGCTGCCTTTGCAGGGTGAGAGCCTCACCACTGTGTGACTCTCTCTTTAGTGTCTGCCCCTCCTACATGCTTTTTAAGCAAATTTCCTTTTACTCAGATCTTAGCTTCCGCCCTGCCCTTTCTGGAAGGCACTTCACATTCTAGTATATATATATATATATATATATTTAATCCTTTGTATTCAACTTGCTTGCATTTGTTCTTGAAGGTCAAACACTCAATGTCTTCATCTTTAGGATCTCCAAAGCTTAGTCTGTTCTGGGTGCAATAAAAGTCACTGGAGGCCAGAGATCTTAGAAACAACTGAAATTTATTTCTAATATTTCTGGAAGTTGAGGAGCCTAAGATCTAGGCATTAACAGATTTTCTGCCTGGTGAGAGCTCATTTTCTAGTTCATTGGAATGGGAGATCTCTACTTGGATGTATTATTTGTACACATGCCCCTTAATTTCAATCTATAGACTTGGAGTTGAGAAGCACAAATAGTAAGTCCTTAGCACTATAGCAACAAGCAACCCATAACTATGCCCCCCTCAATTTTTTCACTTCAAGGGCATTAAAATTAATATGGATGTGAATGTCACTGACCTTAAGCCATAATTCAGAGAGACCTCCATGTGTGGATAGTGAGGCAGTCAGGTTGACGGTCTGAATTGTCTGACACTTCTTGCCTCCCCTGCCTGTTTCAGAGTGTGTGACCTCAGCAGAGGTGGAAAAGCTGATTGTGTGTTTGGCTTTAGCCCTTCTCCTGGTCTAACTGCAGTTCTCAGCAGTGGCAGATTTAATGGTTACCATTTGACGATTTGCAAGCAAACCCAAATTACACGAAATGTAATAAATTGTCATTTTGCTGAGATAGGACTTTGAAAATGCCATGCTATTAGGTTGGGGTGTGGTTGTGAGTCACTTAGATGGTGAGAGATTTGTTGTTTTCTGCCTATTATGATAATGTACTTTACGGACATGATGATATGCTACAGCAGGACTCATGAACATGGGGATTTCAGAAGTCTCTGGATTCATCCTGCACAAATACTGAGGGTTACCTGGTGTGCATGGCGACCAGCAAAGGAAGGCTTCTCTCTGGTCCTGCTGCAGAATATAAGCAATAAGCAGGGAAATGACTTTCCTTTCCTACAGCAGCTCTGCAGGTCAGTGGCAGCAATCCCCCTAGGAATCCGAAGGGTTTCTTATGCACCGAAAAAGGCAACAGAGCTAGTATTGTCCAATTAGCCAGTTTCATTCACCTGCTCCGAATACTTTTAGGGTGAAGTCACAGCTGCTTCTTTTGGACTAGATTCTTATTATCCTGATAAAGTGGAAATCTTGGGTTTGCATCTACAGATATTAGGGGATTTAAAGAAATATTTTCATTTTCCATCCAGACTTTTAATATTGCATATACCCTCTGTGAGTGTGACCTACCTAGATCCAATATAATCATTTATTCAGCAGGCTAGAGGGTTAGCTTCTTTTATACCTGGTGTCAGCAGCCATGGTATCTGCTGCTGCCTAGACTTTCCAATGACAACAAGACTCAAGAAGTCTTAGGGAGGTAGAGTGCCCCTTGCAGACAAAGAGTCCATTATTTTAGAAACCATTCTTCAAAGCTATTTCTCAAAGTTTACTGTCTTAGGGTTTCTATTGCTGTGAAGGGACACCATGACCATGGCAACTGTTATAAAGAAAAGTATTTAATTGGTGATGGCTTACAGTTGAGTGGTTTAGTCCACTGTCATGGCTGGAAGCATGCTGGCATGCAGGCAGACACGGTGCTGGAGAGGTAGCTGAGAGTTCTACATTCAGATCTACAGTCAGCTGGAGGAGAATAACATTGGGACTGGCCTGAGCTTTTGAAACCTATAAACCTGCCCTGAGAATACTTATGACCAGCATCTCTGTTGCTGTTTGCGGATGTCACTGGAGATGATGCAGAGGGATGGAAGACTATCACTTCTCTCTAGTTATTGATGACCATATCACTTGGTCTAGATCTTCTGGTCTTCAGTGGTGTTCCAGCATCATTCCTGAGCTTCAGTTGCCAGTAGATATACAAGAACTCTGAAGTATGAAGTCCCCCAGTACTCAAGGAGCCAGACCAAGAATGCTGAAAGTCCTTGGGTCAAATATTTTCACTGTGGACATCTTCTGTCTGCCCTAGTGAGCTGTAGCAACATTACCTTTTTAAAAATATGGGTGAATCTAAAAAGGGCTGGAAAGTAGTGACTTATCTGCATTGATATTTTTCTTCTTCTTCTGTGAGTTGGAATGTATTTTCATATCTTATAAAAGCTATTATGGAGACCAAAGGTTTGAATGAAGGGTCTCTGAGAGCTTCTCTGAACTTGCCACTGACGTAAGACTCTATTTCAGGTTCACCCCATTGGTTGTTCCTTGGAGAGTGAGATGGAGCTCCAGTGTTTTCATCCATTCTGAATCATAAACCAATGTGCTATGCCTACCATTCAGGCCCAGGAAATAGCATAACACATTTTCTAGTCTTCTCTTAAGAATTCTGAAAGGTATCCATCAGAGCAGAAGGTACTGACTCCTCTACCCACTCATTCTGGTAAGGGAATCTACTTCCTTTTTTTGTACACATCCAAGTGCCCTTCCTGCTAAGGGCTAGCCTAGCTGTCTCAGATCCTTTAAAGTCAGACCTCTGCCTGGGGCTGAGAAGACTTCAGGTTTCTGTGGCTTCAGCATCTGAATCAGGGTATAAGCTGACTGATGCTGCTTCCCAAGGTGGTCACAAAGGGCAACTTCTACTCTCAGCATGGTTAGACAGACCTAACAGTTGGAGAGAGGCTTCTCACACACTTCCCAGTCGAATGCTACATTGTTAGTGAGAGAAAACCAAGTTGTGAAACTGCGTTGTAAAATATTAACACCAAGCTCCCTGGAAGCTGAAGATGTGGTTTTTTTTTTTTTTTTCTGTAGACCTTCTTGGGTTTTTTCTTTTTTTTTCTTCAGACTTTCTATAGCAAAACTGAAGTATATTTTAAATTATATTTCTAACAGATGCACTGAAGATGTACTGCGTGAAGGCAGATAGCTGTTCAGACATTCCTTCACACTCACTGGCTTCAAATTACTGCCTGTACTTGCAGAGCCAGGCTATTTGGATGGGGGTGGGAGCCAGGAGGGAAAAGGGAGGAGGCCACCATGAGGGCCATTGAGTTCCCTCTCTTCAGACATTGCTCTGGCAGCTAATTCCAGGGTGCTCATCTGTATGGTGGCAGCGTGACTTTCGTGTTTTCCCCCAGGTATTTTATAGCCTTTTTTACAGTGACATTGTGAATAACTCCCTCTCTGTAACTTCCAAACAGTGAAAAATCTCAGATCAGTTCTCCTGCCTCTTCATTTTGCTTTGCTTCTCTGTGTTAGGCCTGGTCCACGTTGCTAGCCTTTACCTGCTGTCTCTCCCTCACCTTCTCTCCTCTTCCTTTCCTTCTAGTTTTTTGTTCTTCTCCTTTTGCCTCACTTCCTAATCCCTGAAGGGAAAAAATAAGCTACACTTGTGAAAGCCAGGCAGCCCACACTGTGATGAGGAGTCTGCAGATCCAGATCTAGCAGGAGCTAGATGGCTCTAAGTTCCAGGGAAAGCTGCAATCCTTTCCTTTTCCAGAGGGAAATTCAGGTTTCAAAGCCAAGCACAACACAAGGGTCTGGTCCCTGAGTTCAAGTACCCTCCATGTAGGAAACTTGGTAATAGTGCCAAATAGAGGACACTCAGATGTCGGCTAAAAAGACAGATGAGTCTTGCCAAGTCATTTCTATCTGATCTACCATTCTCAGGAGAATGTTATAGGCATCCATGTCCTGTCAATATCTTCTTGCTGTGTTTAGTTCAAGACAGTTGACATGATGCCCAGAGAGTCCTGGGCTAGACAGCAGTATGACCTTGAGGAATGGGATAGATGCTATGGACTGAGAGGCATGTGGCTTTGAATAGACCCCAGCCTTCTGCAGCCTTCAACACTAACCTACTCTCTTGAACTGCTTCACTCTGGCCAACTATGTTAATCTGCAGCATCAGCTTTTCAGGTGTCTTCTGCTAGCCTTTCTAATCAAGTTGAACTTTCTGTCTTGTCCTGTGAACAGCAGTGGTCTCAGGGACTCTTGACCCCTATTGCAGAGCTTCAGAGTGAGAGTTGGAAGGGACCATAAAGGCATGGTCCTCTCCTTCACAGCATACAGGGCAAGGCTTTGCAGAAGTGTAGCAGTAGTGTGTTAACCCAGCAGGCATTGGATTCATGAATGAAAGACACACACACACACACACACACACACACACACATACACACACACACACACACACACATACACACACACACACAGCCTTATTTTTAAGATGCCCTAAGCAGCTCAATGGCAGAGCCACTCCCTAACTCCACATGACTAACACACACTCCCCTCTGATATTCCTAAGTTAATACTTACTAAATCTATATTTCATCTTGGCTGCCCTGGATTCTGCTGGGCAGCCCTCTTGGGGACCACTTTCCCCCTACACCTACATGTCCTCTGTCTCTCCCTCCTGTATCTTTCGGGTGTGGTCTGTCTCTTACGCCCTGCCCTTGTCATGGCAGATTCTCCTCTTCCTCTTTTCTAGGTCTCTTCCTGGAATCCTAAAATCTGCCTCTGTCTCTCTGCCCAGCCATTGTCAACTTTATTGACAAATCAAAACCAACTGGGAACAGGCTTCCTTTAGTCCTACTAGTGAGACACTGTAAACAGGTTTTTGGGTAACGTAATTAGCATGAGAACACAAGCTGCTACACAGAAGTAGGAGTGACTGCCTTTATTCTAATGCTTAAGGCTTCAACCCTTTACTGACAGATGCTGCTCTCCACACTCTAGGCTCCTTTGCCTGAAGCTTCCAGAGGGTTGTGACGATTTCATTTGTAAACTTGGCAGCACCTACAATCATCTAGGAAAGGATATTTGTGTGTGTGTGTGTGTGTGTGTGTGTGTGTGTGTGTGTATCTAGCGTAGCCAGATGGGGAAGACCCACCACAAATGTGGGTAGAGCTGTTTCACTGGATGAAATTCTAGACTGAAAGTGAGCACTGTTGTTTATCAGTCTCTTCTCCCTAACTGTGGACACAGTGTAGTCACCTCCCTCACTTCCTGATGCTGTGACTTCCACATCATGATGGGCTGTCCCCTGGATCTATTAGCCAAACTAAAGCCATTCTCCCTTGGGTTGCTTTGATCAGGGCATTTTCTCACAGCAATAGAAGAGTAACCAATGCAAGCACAGCATTTGCTTTTGCCCACAAAGGCAGCTTAGGTTCCAAGAACAGAGACAGCCACCTAAGAGTTGTTCAGGATCTGATAATTGAATGTATACATCTCAGCTGTATATGTTTTGGTTCCTAGGCCTGCGGCATGTTAGTCCCTTGGAAAATGGGAATAATAAGATCCCATTTGTTGCAAGACACTTCACAGGAGCCTGGCATGGGCACAGTCAGTGCCAACTACATAGACACACACAGAGAGAGACACACACACAGACACTCACACACACAAAGAGAGAGAGAGAGAGAGAGAGAGAGAGAGAGAGAGAGAGAGAGTTGCTTCTTACTTACATTTGTTTAATTTAGTTTGTTTGATTTTTGTTTTGTTTTGTTCTGTTTGTTTTCACTCCAGAGCACTGTGGAAAGCACTGAAAGTTTTAAAGCTTAGAAATGCATTTGTCCCTGTTTCTTTCCTTTCCTGTTTTCTTCACCATTTCCACAGTTAAGGGGGTACAAAATGGAAAATCAGAGGAAAAACAGATAAGCTTTCTCATTCTTTGCTTGTGAGGTGACCTTGGGTAAAGCTTGTCCCTCCCTGTTCTTCAGCCTCCTTGTATATGTGATGGGAAGACATAGACAAATTGCCTTTATGGTCCCTTCCAACTCTCACTCCGAAACTCTGCAATAGGGGTCAAGGGTACCAGTGACCACTGCTGTTCACAGGACAAGATGGATGGAAGCAGAGGGTGATGGAGTATCCAAGAAGGGCAAAGCAAATTAGTTTGTTGGCCTATCTGTTTTAATCCAAGCCAAGTTTATTTTAGTAATACAGGTGAAGACTACTTGATAATGTATCATTATGACAATGCCCCTTAGTAAGAGCACAAGGATTTCTGGTAGACTTTTGTTCAGAAGAGCCAGAGGGCTTTGTGTATGCTGTCTCATTAATTCTCAGAGCATCTGTAAAGTTGGATAGGAAATCATGATGCCTTCCCTTTTATATGCAGTGAAACAAAACTTCAGAAAAGGTTAAGCAGCTTCACAAGATCGTGCAGGAGCATCCTTGCTCTCAGAAACCTGGATTCTATCTAGCACACCTATCTGTGAGAACTCTGCTTCTGATCCCTGGAGAATGGGCATGAGAGAATCTAGATTGTGGTCTCTCAGACTCTTTCCTGAACTGAGATGGGTGCTAAGTACATGAAGAATGACAGAAAGGACTCAAGGTTCTTAGAAAATGTTCTGTGCCTTTTCCATCCCTCATCCCCAGAATCCTCCTGCACCAGCCAATACCCTATCTCAAGAGCTCAGGACATCATCAAATTTATGGTAGTTGCCATGGAAACAGTGTTGTGTGAACCTGAGGCTGTGAAGAACCATCTGCCATGACTGAGGGTGTGTGTTTCTAGGTCACCTTCCTGGCTGACCCAAAGGACTTGGAGAACACTGGAAGCATATGTGATCTGATTCATCTCCTGTGGTATTGAATTCAGTGTCCCAGTTCTCCGAGGGAATTGTCATGTGTAGGGACTTACATTGCAGAGTAAATCCAAGGATAGCAAGTGTGTGCTCTATCCAAATACTTTTCTTAAGATAAGATTTTGATGGCTCATCTTCACTGTTAATTTTACTAAAGTTGTACACATCTATGGATATGCTTCCAGAGAGGTTTAAGCAAGAAAAAGCCCACTTTAACACCCCATGAGGTTGGGTTCCAGACTCAATAAAAAGGGAGAAGCTTGAAGTTGAGTGCCTCCATTCAGCCCCCCCCCCCCCCTCTTTGGTTCTTGCCTATTGACATAAAGTCACCCCATGATCCTAACTCTGTGCCTTCCCACCATGATGGAGCCTTGTAGGCCATGATAAACCTGTCTTCCCTTAAGTTGCTCCTGTCAGTTTTATTTTTCTTCACAGCAATCAGAAGATTAATACACTGACTATGTATGGAGTAGTTGTATTTTCCCCTAATCTCTATATCTCTAAAACAGGTTAACTAACAGAATCATTGTAAGTATCATAGAGTGGATGGCACTGGAGGGCGTGTCACGGTAAATGTACAAGTAGTTACTATTCACTTTTCCATGTTGGAGATCTCTTCCCAAATGTGGCTGATGCCCTTCCCAGAGTGTTTGATGCATTATTCCAGTGGTCACCCTGGTAACTGGCACTTTTCAACTCAAAACAGGTCAAGAGAAGAGCCAATTGCTCTTGAATGGTTTATAGTCTCTTGTTCCCATCCCTGGAGACTGCTGTACTCACAATGGGTGATTACCCCTGTAACTACTCCCTTGCTCCAAAAGAGAAAGGCCTTTTGTTGATGGACTTGATTTTGCAGGCTGGCCCATCTTTGTGTCACTTTCAGGACATTAATTATTTAGTGCCTGGTAAAGCTCTCTGAGATCATAAGATGAAAGGCCTAGTGGCAGTTCAAAGTCTTTCTTTTGATTATTATTCTAGTCAACATAGTTTTGGGGGAGAAAATAGGTTTGAGATCACAGTGGAGTGAATGTCATAAGTAAGCCACAGAAACAGAGCCAGAGCAGGCAGCCATGGTGTCCTGCTAATGGAGGCTTTTGGGATGTGGACACAAATGTGGACACAGGAGGTATGTGTTACAAGTCAGGTCACCTAGAGAATCGTACACTTTCTTTGGTTCTCTTGGGTTAGTAAACATATTAGTTAGTTTTCTACACCTAGTGCAATCCAGGTTAGGGAGGATTGGTAGTAACCAAGCATATCAAGAACAAGGCAACTCACAGGCGGGTCAGGAGCAGCTTGCTTAGGACAATGAGGTCATCTCTAGTTAAGACAAAATGCCAGGGCGTAGGATTGTCTAAAGAGAGAGATAAATTTTGAAGAGGACATAAAGTGCAACAGTCTTCATGATTTGACTTTGGCCATGAATTGTGAATTACCAGAAGCCTACACAGATGTGGAATTTCATCTGATGAAATAGGTCTAAGCCCTGATGTGACTTTGCCCCTGACACTGAGCAGCCTATTCTACATGAGACAAAACAACAGACTCCATGAAAATTTTTTCCTAATTTTTCCTCCAGTCTTATAAGGAAAGAAGGAAGGAAAGAAGGAAGGAAAGAAGGAAGGAAGGAAGGAAGGAAGGAAGGAAAAGAAAAATGAAATGCACATGAACAACACATCTGAAGGCTAAAATTTGTGAATAAAGTTAATGTACTTTTGCAGTGCATGGTCATAAGCATCCAAGGTAGCTGACACCACGTGTTTGAAGAGTAGTCTAAATGCCTGTCTTTGGCCAGCCTTCATGGTCAAGCAGACAAGGACTAAGTTTAAGATTCGCTTGGGACAAGATGAATCCTAGATCAACTTTTTTAATGGGGGTCTGGCTGAGGGAGTATGGGGACCTTCAGGGACATGGATTTGGTTGATCATTTAAAAGAAGATTTCCTAGATGGTGACACATATATAGTCCCAGAAAGCTGGCCTGGGCTCTGTAACAAGATTCTGTCTTAGACAAAGTAAAAGCAAGAAAAATGAAAGAGAATAAAGTAAAAAGAGAAATCCTGTAGGGAAGCAGAGGTGGGATATTCTAGGAATATATTAGATTGGACTAAAGCTTAGAGACTAATAACAAGGTTGGAGAACATGTGAAAGCTTGTGAATGGGGAAAGACATGGGGAGGTTGTCTGATGCTATCATAAAAGATCATGACCAATGTAACTTACAAGGGAAAACCTGGTTTAAAGATTTATTCATTTATTTTATGTATGTGAGTGCACTGTAGCTGACTTCAGGCACACCAGAAGAGGGCACCAGATCCCATTACTGATGGACCGTGTGTTTGCTGGGAATTGAACTCAGGACCTCTGGAAGAGCAGACAGTGCTCTTAACCTCTGAGCCATCTCTCCAAGCCCTAAAGGAAAATCTTTATTGGCACTCACAGTTCAAGAAGGTGAGAGTACATGATCATCATGATGAAGAGCATGGGAACAAACAAGCGTGTCACTTGAGCAGCATCTGAGAACTTATATCTGGCCCATAAGTAGCATGGAGAGAGAGAGAGAGAGAGAGAGAGAGAGAGAGAGAGAGAGAGAGAGATTAGGACTTTTAAAACCTCAACCTCAAAGCCTACTCCCAGTGACACAGTTGTTCCAAGTCCCAGCTACTAGTCCTTCCTAAACAGTTCCACCAACTGGGGAGCAAGCAACCAAATACCTGAGCATAGGGGTTGTCATTCTCATCCAAACCACCACAAAGGTCAAAAGTGGTCAAAGCATTAGGCTTCAGATTTACATGCTTCAGCCGTTTGTGTATAAAGGTTTCCCTGTGCTTATTGACAGAATTTCTTTCCTGGTGTATCTCTATGGACCTTTCAGTAGTCGTTATTTTGGGTAATTAAGTCTCTGAGAGCAGGGGCCACAGTAGTGATTTTCTTTACGTTCTGTGGTGGTTTTTGATGCTGTGCTTTGAAAGGAGTACCTGTTTTCCCAGACTGACAGATGTGCCTCACCACTGAATGAACTCCACAGTTATAAACAGGATCTCTTGGGACATGGGGAAAGGCAAGAAACATGTGTTGGAGCTGACTTTCAATGGTACAGGAGACTATTATGAGAGTAATCTCTGCTTTAGGACTTGCTCTCCAAAGAAAGAGCATACATGTTTCTGACAGGAAGGATTGGAACTTACAGAAAGGTGAGCTGGTGCGGGCTGTTTCATCCCATTCAGATTCCAGCCCTGACTCTAACAGCTCCTTTCTGAATGAGCCAGCTGGAAGAAAAAATGGGAGAGCTCAGAGTACAGAAACGCAAATATGCATGAATCAGAGGGGTTGGTAGCAAGAAGCTAGTTCAACCCCCTCTTTTTCCAGCTCAAAAGAGGTGTGGGAGGTCTGAGTCTTTAGGATAAAGAGTACATCTGCCATCCCCCTCTTTCCCTTTCTCTAAAAAAATCACATCTCTGCTTTTTAGACTCAATTCACCTCCTGTTGCAAAACTTCACCAACACCAGTAACACTTATGGCTGGGTGACTTCACTAAGAGTGTTCCTTTCCATGAACAGGTGTGGGCTAGCTCAATAAATAGTAAACCATTTTCCTTACTGCCAGTCCCCACAGGAGGCCTGCCCAATGTTCTTTGTAGTACCCTGCTTGCTTACTACATTTTGACATCCGGATGGCTATTTATTTGGCCACATTAGGCTTTGTCTTGTGTGACACAAAATCATTGTAAAATAATGCATTATTAAGTGTGTTTTCAAATGAGGGGGCATAACCAGCAAGCTGTCAGTGATTGTTTTATTGTTGGAAGGAAAACAAATAAGTAAAATGTGGACCAGGATGGCACAAGTGCCCCCAGGAGTGTTTCAAATAGAGACACTTGTTACATTTTATTGATGTGGGTTTGTAAACCATAGTTCAGAGGAAACCTAGGGCAGTCACGTAAATAGCTGATTCATGTGCACAGTTTGTTATTACTTATATTGACACAAATGTGATAAATCCACTATGTGATGTATATTGGCTTAGATTAATGGACACACAAAAATGAAGATTTGAAATACAGATATAACCTATTGGCTGAAATTTGGGTATTCAAAATAGTTGACAGTTGGCCAAGTCAACAGTCTGCTAATGAATAACAGAAAGGTACTCTGGGCAAGCACTGTAATTTTTAGATATTCTATTTATCCATACAGGATCGCCTCCATATCAGAAACAGACTTGTTCTCTACAATGGAGATAGATGCGTAAGACGTTAAGACATAAGAGTCTGGAGAGGTAGCTCAGTTGGAAAGTGCTACACTAGCCTGAAGGACCTGAGTTTAAACATCTGTTTTAGTGCTTGTGTGAAAGCTAGGTGTGGTGATGTGTCCCTGTAACACCAGCTATGAGGCCTTGCTAGACAGATAGTCTAGTAAACTAACTGGTAGACTCAAGGTTCAATGAAAGGACTTTGTCTCAAGTAATAAGGCAGCAGAAGATACTTAAAGTATCTTTGGCCTCCAGACATACAAGTACATGCGCTCGAGCACACATGGGCATGCACATATACTCGCCTACACTCACACACAGAGTGGCATGGTCAGTATTTAAATAGTGCTGTGCCACCCTCACATGTTGTCTCATTTTGCTCCTACTAAAACCTGAGAGATTTTAGAACATATTTTATTCCTATCCCTATCATTTTCAGAAAATTGATATTCCTCCAAGTATGTCCTGAGTCTGAAATTAAATAACTAGTCTAAACAGTTTCAAAATTACTAATATTCTTCAGGGACCCTCTTGCATTAATTTGACAAGTATTTGTTAAGTACCTACTATGTGCCAAATCTGCTAACAGTAATGACTAGTTCCAGAAGTATACAAAAGCATATATATATATATATATATATATATATATATATATATATATATATATTACATATATAGAAGACGGAGTGTAGAGGGAAAGGGTGGTTTGGTTTTTAATGAGCGTTGGATCCTCAGAGTGATCAGGGAAACTTTTTCTAAGGAGATACAAGGGTGGACAACTGTATAGAAGGAAAGGGAAGGAGCAACCACAGGTTTCTGAGGTTAGGTTAGAGCATGGTCCATGCAGAGCCCTGGGATAAGAGTGCCTCCGATGAATTTGAAGGACAGCAATGCATCCTATAAGCCTGAGCTCACAGGGGAGGGGAAATGGTTAGAAATGAAATCAGAGCACGAACTAAGGGTCAGATCATATGGAGTCCTTTGAAGCTAGGCAATAGAAAGAAACTTCCAGGGGTGGATTGTCAATCTAACTGATGTGTGAAGGACAGAGTGCAGGGAAACCCGCTGAGTTGCCACAGACAGCGGTAGTCAGGCTGAGAGGTGATGGAGAGAAAGCATACAGTTCAAGTGGAGCCATCAAGAATTGTGGATGAGCTGACAGAAAGTGAGAGACTGCTTCTCAGCTTTTGACCCAAGCAGCTGAGCATCAGTATTAACTAAGATTCTGAAATCAGGTTTAGGTAAAAGGTATAAAGAGTTTGGGTTTACCTATGTTATGTCTGAGATGCTTATCAGGCAAGAAAATGGACAGACAATAAAATGGAGATCTGATGTAGTTGAGTAGATATATTCTGCATTTTTGATGAGTGACTGGGCATATAAATCTAGTACCATTGGCATAGAGATGGTATTTAAATCTGTGCAACTGTAGGAGGTTTGCCTGGGAGTGAGTTTAGATGGAAGGAATACTCATGGTTCTCAACACTTACAAAGTCCCAAAAGGGAAGGCAAATATCCCACAGATTTTTTTTTTAAGTTGAGCTTATTTTCACACCAGGCAAGGAGAAATTCACTGAGTGGGTCTCTAAGAACAAAGCTTGTGTTTGTGGAGGTGCTAATGTACATGTGAATGAATGTGTGGAGCTAGACCACTGTGAGTCTCTTTAAAATCAGTCTCTTTATTGATCAGCCAAGAGTTCTCAGCTAGGTCCTGGGATACCTTGAACTTCTCGGTCATTGGTCACTGCCAGTTGGTTAGAACCATTGTGACACAGTGCAATGCTTAGCTATAAGAGTTTCCAGACAAGGGCTAGCAAGAAGGGGAGACTTTTTTCCAGTGTTGTGTGGACCATCTGGCAAAGAAGCATGAGCGGGACCTATGACCAACGTTGGAAACAACCAGGGACTGTGTGGCCAACTGTGTTATGGAATGCTCAAGAAGTAGGAAGGTGTCAGCTGGATCAAACATTGGGCAGAGCATTTGGAAGATCAAGATTAGGGTTGGCAGTGACCAGAAACAACACAATCTTGCTTTTTACTATATTTTAGGGGAGGTAGCAGGAAGAATGGAGAGACAAACTCATGAAGAGATTTGGCTTTAGAGGAAAGCAGCCATGCTGTTAGTGGTTGAAGCAGAGTCTAAAGATGGTTCGTGCTTTCTGTGGTTGAGATCAGCCTGCCTGGTACTTTGTGAAGGAGATAAATCACTGATGCTGAGACTGGGTGGATCCATTGCAGCAGCAGACTTCTTGAGGATAAGATTAGCACCCCAAGAAGGGGTTGATACTACTGAAGAGGATACCAGTGGATCCTTTGAATAGGGGTGATAGTAGTGAACCCAGATTCTAACTCCTAGTCATGAGTACATATTTCAGCTTCCTCAGTGAACTAGGAAACAGAGCTGTTGACTGAAGAGATGAGTGAAAGAGAGACTTTGAAAATCCAAAGCTGGAAATAGCCATGCTAGAGTGATTTGGTTTGGTCGGGGAATATAGTGGGATTTCTAAGCGATCCTGCGCATTCCTGGTGGTGCATTTGAAGTGAGATTTATCAGATTCGTTGTGTAATCCTCTTTCCCTCCTCCTCAGCACCACATCCAGCTGCTTCACAACTACCGTGAAGGAGCAAGAGGCAAAGCCATTAAGGCGGTGGGCGCAGGGTTGACTATAGAAAGATGGAGCCGGAATCTAAGCTAAGGACAGCATGGAAGGAGTGGGCAGAAAAGAGAACAGTGCAAGGGCTTGGCCTCTTTACAAGACCTCAGGTCCCTGCAGAGCCTAAGAAGGATTCAGGGAATCATCAGGGGAGGGACATCTTACAGTGTTCATGAATAGTCCCCTAGTCCAGGGGGTGTTTCTTTCCATTTGTCTCCTTAGGCCACCAGTGCTGCTCACTTGGATACCAGGAAGCTCATCTCCTGCCCACCTTCTCTGGTTCCTGTCCACTCTACATTCCCTGGAGTCCAAGATTCATCCTGTTTTAGCTTGATTCACATCTTCCCAACTATAAACCACTGTTTAATGTATGCTGCCAGGGCTCTGTCCATTTTCATTTCCACAGTAAAAGCCAAAAGGCACCTGAAGAACCAGCCTGCCTCCATCTTAGGCTTGAAAGTCATCTTACAACAAAGACAAACTAGATTCATTTTTGTTTTTTGTTTTGTTTTTTTCTTGAGTAAATCGCTGCTTCTCAAAGATTGGGCTATGCCCCACCTATAACCTGAACTACTGTCATACCAGTTCTGTACTGACTGTTTCAGAAAACGGCAACCGTGGCTTTTTTCCAAAAGTTGTTATGACCGTTTTGCAACCCTACCTTTGTTTCAAAAGGTTATGACTACTTTGTTGTTCTGCTCCTGTAATCCTACCTATTTGCCTGACAAAGTCCCCATGTAGAAACCCTCTATCCCTGAGCTATAAAAACCCAGTCTTACCCAAGTCCAATGATGATCTCTTGAACCCAGCCTTAGGAGGAGGCAGCCCATGTACATGAGTTTTTAAGACCATGCTTTAATTTGTCACATGCATTAATTAATTGCTTGCTTTAATTTGCCCATGATGATTTGGGTCGGTGATCTTTCTCCTAAAACCTTTGGGATTAACGCCCACCCTCACAGCCCGCTTCTCTTCATTAAATGACTTGCTTCTTATTGCATAGCTCTTCTTTATGCTCAAAAACTCCTTTCTTGCCAGGAATGAAGACGGGAAGGGGTAGGGACTCTGAAGGGAGCATGTAGCCCCTTTACTCTGCACTGTGCTGTGAGGGTTCTTTAAGCCTGTGTTCTAAAGTGATGCATATTCTAGGAGCTATGATTAGCATTTGCTCCTGTCCCAGTGCCCTTTGGCAAGCAAGTTCATTGTGTAGGCTGTGTTCTCCTTGGTAGTCACCTTTTCGGTCATTCGTGCAGGGGTTGGGGTGTCCTTTTGCTGATTTCTCATTGGCTATGCCACCAGTTTCATCTGGCTAATCACTATGCCCAGCGTCTCCAGGGAAACTCCTACAGCAGTGGTTCTCAACCTTCCTAACACTGTGACCCTTTAACACAGTTCCTCATGTTGTGGTGACCCCCAACCATAAAATATTTTTGTTGCTTCTTCATAACTGTAATTTTGCCAAAGTTATGAATCATGGTATAAATATCTGTGTTTTCTGATGGTCTTAGGTGACCCCTGTGAAAGTGTTTCTTTGACACCCCTCCGTCCCCACCAATGGGGTTGTGACTTACAGGCTTAGAGCCACTGTCCTAGGGGTTCCCGTGGCACAGAGTTCTAGGAGTTTCTGGCAGGGCAGTATACAACTTCCTGTTCTCTTTCTAGTACCCAACACTGAGGATGTCCAAGAGTTTGTTGGACTTTGTGGTACTGTAACAATGAGTAAACCTCTATCTATAGAGACAAACTACAGTGCTTTCCATGTCTCCTTGTTGGGTCATGACTCAGCAATCAGAGACTTTCATTTTGAATGCTTTTAGATACACTGTTTTTTTTTAACCTGAATTTATTACCTGGACCTCTTCCAGGTTTAAAAAAAAGTCATCTGCCATTCTTTGCCTGCTCAGAATCAGCTCAGAATCATAAGTACTTCCTGAAGTCTACCCTTTCCTCTTGATCCTTCTCATCCAGGAAAAAGTAAATACCATTCCCAAACAGAAAGGTTATGAAAAATGACATCATTTGCAAACATCGCAGAGGCTTAGTCTTGGTGTTACTTCAAGACTGATCAAAATGTGAGCTAACCTGATGACTAAGAAGAAGTTGACAGTTTTTCTTCCGACTCATTTACTACAGAGGCTTGGTTGTCATCTTCTCAGATCCTTCACACAGTGGCCATGCTTGGTAGTAACCTTTGACCTTGAACACAACTTTTGGAGCCCTGGCAGGCATTGTAGTGAGCCAATGTCTACTTGGCAACAGTTTGTGGGGACCCTTGTGGAATGGCAGTACACGTTTGGCATTAGCATCAGGCTGACCTGGTCAGTTGACTCTTTGATGCCCTGTCTACTGTCTAAGTCTTCAATAAATGTGTCTCTTCTCATTCTGCCTCAGTCTGCTTAGCTTCAAACTGTGGAGACAAATCACAGGTTATTGTAAGACATGAATAAATAAATTCATATATTGAAAATATTTCATGTAGTACCTAGGCCACATCTGCTTAATTCATATTATTTTCTTTGATTCTATTTTTATTTGTATGCATGTGTGTGTATGCTCCTATGTGTAAGTGTTGAAAGCATATTGAGCCCAGAGAACAGCCACTCTATTCCTTAGTAGCTGTCCACCTTGTTTTTCAAAACAGGAATCTTTCCATAGTATGCTTCTTATTGAGTAGGTGAGGCCCCTGGGAGCCATCCGTCTCTGCCTCTCCAGTGCCAGGATTATACACATGTGCTACTGGCTGGGAGTAATAGCATATCCCTTAAATTCCAGATACAGGAGGCAGATGCTGATAGATTTCTTTAAATTTGAGGCCAGCCTGGTCTACATTGCAAGTACCAATCCAATCAGGGCTGCATATCAAAACCCTATCTCAAACAAAAGCCAAGCCAAACCAACACCAAAACAAGCATGTGTCAATATATATATTGGATATTTTGGTTCTGGAGATTGAACTCGGGCCCTTGTTCTTGTGTAGCAAGTACTTTATTATTGAATGAGCTATCTTCCCAGGCTGATTTATTGATATTTCTGTCTTGGAGATAGTCTTGCTATGTCACTTGTGCTGGCCCCAAGTTCATAATCCTCCTGCCTTAGCATACCAAGTGCTGGTGTTACAGAGTATGCCTTCACATATAGTCATATTATTGATTATTACAATGTCTCACCCTACCCAAGAAAACTCATGTAGCCTTGAGTTCCCCTGTCTGGATCTCACTGACTCTCTCTAAAGCAGCATGGATGAAGTAGATGCTCCCTAGCACTTGCTTGCATAACTTCTGTGCCCTTAGCATGCACATTCTGAGCCATTTTGTAGAAATGCAGCTCCAAACTCACTTCTAATTTCTACAGACCAGATGTGAGAGGAAAGTAAAGGTCTCCTTCCTGGGCACTCAAGAGTCAATGCCTGTCCTTCAAATGTGTGGGAGAAGGACAGGGATCGTTTCTTACCAGTTAGAGCTGGAGGGGTTTGGGGCCCTGTTGTCAGCTTTACCCAAGTACCTATAGAAATAGTGGAGAGATGGAGCAGCATCCAAAGACTGCTATGGGCATCCCAGCTAGACATTTTCAAAGTGCATGATGTGGGGTCCATTCTGAAAGAAAAGGAGAGGATGTACATTACATTCAGACCACCACACATGGCCAGCATTCTGTTGATTGAGCAAGCTTCCCAATCTGAGTTTTTGTTTGTGTCTCCTTGCCTTTTGAGATAGTCTGTAGTCCTGAATTGGTGCTGCTCCAGAAGGTGTCTACGAAGCTGCAAGGCAGAAGCAGGGAAAGTGCTGTGGCCTCCTGTGGCTGTGGCTTCCTCCCCTTCATCCTGTTGTGACTCTCCTTTAACAGGACAGAAGGATGGGGCAGGGGGTTGCACCAAGGAAAGTGGTGCAGAAGAAATCCTAGCTCCCTTCTTTCCCCTTCCCCCCACCCCAGCCTCACCACGCAGTCCTAGCTGCTAAACAGCTAACTCTCAAACCCTTCCTTCTTTAACAGAAAAAAAGCTTTGCCCACCATAAAAACCTTAGAGAATAGTGATAGATTTGGGGATTTTCAGGGAAGAATGGGTATGAACAGGCAGAGTGCACACATCTGTAGATAGGTAATAATGGCTTTTCACTACAAAACCCACTTGAGGTTCTGTTAAATAAAGAACTAATGCCATTCTGCTCTTTTCTCTCAGCCCCCTTTTTTTTCACTCATGCAAATCAGAAACATTTGTCCTCTCTGGCTCTGTAGCCTCTTGGATATGGGAAACCCATAATGTAGCTCCCCTCCTCCCTGAAAATAACATAATTGTCAAGCACTCGTAACTTCTGAGTGCAATTTCAACCCTCTCATTGATAAGGCAATAATCCAGGCAAACAACATCAGATGAGGTTACAAGCCTGAGTGTAGGCATAGAGGCATTATTTGAATGAGATGAATCGAAGTTCTCTATAAAGTTGCACAAATTCCTACCAACAGAATAGACTTTGGATAGAGCTATTAGACTGAGCCATTAAGCTGCCCAGCTTCTAGTTCATCTTCCAGAGAGCCTCAGCACAGACTTGCTCACAGTAGTCAGACTTCTCAGGTATGGACCCCATGATAGAAAATGTACATCACAGGCCTGAGATCCACGCAGCCGGCTCCTGCCTCAGCCCTCTTGCTCATCTTCCTGTTGAGTATCCAGAATACCTTTTATGAACTTTCATTTTTGGTGATATTGAGTGACAGCTTGAAGACCCATCCTAAGCACAGGAATCAATATTCTCCCCTTTGTTTGTATCCAGGTCACAGTCACAGTTCTTTGGAATCACCCTCAGAAATGCCTTCTCCTCCTGGTAACTTTGTTTGGAATCTGACCTGGACAATGAAAGACTCCTTCCCTTTCCTTTCACACCGAAGTCGATATGGTAAGTATATTTTTGACAATTACCTTCAAAGACTATTTGTGACGCACCTTCACTGCCTTTTAATTGAGGAAGCTCTGAGTCTCCACTTGTGATCACTAGCATTCCAGGAACCCCTCAGTCCCCTCTAGCAAAACACATATTACTGTACCCTCTGACCCCCAAGGGTACTCAAGTACATCATCAGACCATTCTAGCTAAGATGTTTTTGATGCATTGTGACTCCCAAGGAGAGAGCTAAGGGCTTTCTGGCTCTCACATTCCATCCTCCAAGCCTTCCTGGCACATGGAATCCAGGTTCCCTTCACTGTTCCTTAGATGTGGTGTTTATTTGTATTTGATTGTAGTTTTCTTGATTTTAAGCTCTTCCCGTTAGCATTTCTATAGACCATGATCTCCAAGACAAGGTTGTTATTAGGGAGGGCACAGGTCTTCCAGAGCCCCTTCAATGACTCCATTATATTTGGCTACGTTCTGCTCTCAAACAGGTTCTCTGACATAATCTCTGCTCATTTGATTGTGCAACAGCCTCAGAGGTCAAGAGGGCTGGTTCATTTCCAGTTTGTATAGATGCAGAACCGAAGCTTAACAGTATCTGAGTGGGCCCATTCGTCACAGAGTTGCTATTGTTTTCTTATGGTTCTGTTTCCCCACAAGGTCACCAGCTCTACTTGGAAGTTGTATTGGCAAGATATATAATTATTCATCCTTGGTGCTCAGCCTAAAAGCTCACAGTAGCAGGGAACATCAGGGTTAGGAGGGAGTTGGGACTTTTCCAGGGAGCACCTTCATTTCTTCATATTATTTAGGGTAATCCTCTTGAGGACAGGGGCAAGGCTGTGTTCACTTCCCATTTTATAACTACCTTCTCTGGAAGACACTGCTAAAGGCTTATGTATGATGAATGAAACCAGAAGGCTTCCCGATATAGAATTCTCTCATCAGACCTAATTCAATTAAGTATTTATGAACCCACTACAGTGCTGAGTTCTAGATGCCCTTCTGGGCATATTTACCTATTCCTGCTTCTCAGTCTCTGCCCTTGGGCCTAACCTATTTAAAGTACACCTAACAGAGATGTTCCACTCGCTGTAGAAAAGCTCCAGTCAGAAGCCTGCCATCCCTCATTTATTACACAGTTAGTCTTGGTTTGTATTAAAGGCACCTTTCATTTCAAATTGAAAGAAAGAAATGCATAAAACCCCCTTAAGCAGTTTAGGATTCTACTCTGAGCTGAGATGCTATTTGCCACTCCTGAGTATCCCCAGAGGGAGAGAAGGCTCAGTGGTTCTTGGGAGATTCCAAATGAGATTTACTTCTTGATTTTACTTAAACCAGACACTGAATAGCATCTTATGATAAGACAAAGTATCTATAAATAATCAGAAACTTGTCTTGTATGTGGTTGATGCTTTGTAACCAGATATTTTATACAACTGGTCTTCAGATAACACGGGGAGTTCTCTCTCAAAGTCATATACTATCTCTAGGGGACAACTTTTATACAGTGTAGAATGTCTAAAAGTCTATCTCATGTGTCACAGACAGCATCTATTGGTTCCCTATAGAGGACATTGAGGGAGGTTACAGATCAAAGGCAGAAACCTTTGGAGTTTAGTAAGACCCAGTTTATCGACCACTTGCACTAGGTAAATCCATTTCCTCTCTCTGAGCCACACCTTCCTTATCAGTAAACTGGAAGACTGGAATACCTGGAGCAAAAATTAGATCAAGCAGTTTTCTACAAGCCCTCTCAAACTTCCCTCATGGCCCAGAAGCTCATGATGTCCATTTCTTTGTTGATCAGACTCAAACCATTGGCCAGTTAGTGACCAAGTGCTGGACCATGGTGTCAGCGTCAGCTCTGTCATGTTGGTTCATGCCAGAATGATTGGCAGCTCCTTGATGAAGTACAATAATGCTTTCAGAGCCTTTCTATCTTCTTGTCATATTAGTTCTGGGGGAACCATGGAGACTTCATGATCACCATCAACACCTCCATGTCCGTGTCCACACTGGTGTGTCTACCCCATGGTTACCCCCCATGCCAGATACTGGACCTGATGCAAACTTAAAGATGAATAAGGCTGGGTCCTGACTTCCCAGAGGACATAGGCTAGATAAAGAATCCTGGAGGCAGCTGAGCCCATTGCCAGTGAGTGACACTGAGGACTCACCCTGAAACCCAGCACAGAGAACACTAATGGCAGATTTAGGGCCAGACTCCTATCTCCTAAGGGTGTTTTGTGTGGCTCAGCTTACATGTCTATGAATCAAAAAGGCCAGCAGGCTCATGGGTAATAAATCCATACCTTTCACCTGCCAGGAAAGACATTTTAAGAAATGTTAACAACTTCATTAATTTTAAGTCCTCAAACAAGGGCAGAGAAATTTAACTGGGAAATTGCCGCCTGAAGGGGTAGTACTTCAGATGTGGAGACATCAGAGACTCTTGGCCAGCCTATCATGGAACTTCACATTTGGTTGACTGGCTTAAGATCCATCCTGGTGGGACAGGTGGGGATGCTGAAAGCAACATCAGCAACCCAACCACGGATGACATGATTGACAGCCACAGGCCAAGCCTCTCTCAGGCAAGCTGTCCACTCTGAATGGAGAGTGGCTTTCTTCTTGCTGGTGTTTTATGAGAAGAGACGAAGTAGAAAGAGGCTAATAAGATTTACTCACCCCCAGCCTGTAATTATCTGCTTGAGGAAAAAGTTTGACCTACCTTTTTGAAGGCTCCCAATATTTCTTCTAATTTATGTCGGGACCTTTTATGTTGTATAAAATATATTCTCTTCAGTGCCATTCAGTATCAGATTCCAGCTCTCTCTGGTCTCTATCTTGAATGGTGATAGCCAGATAATTTCATCATGGGAAGCTGAGAGCTACACATCCCTCTCCAAGGCTTTGAAAGGGAGCATATGAAGAAAGCTTCCCTCCATATTTTCATGTTATCATTGGCTCTTATGCCTATGAACTTGGTTATGGGCTTGGCTGAAGGACTGGGCTCTGAGTAGGAACCCAGATACACATGTCTTCCATCAGGTCCTGCTGGATGCTTCGAGAATAGAGCTGCTGGGGGTGTAAAATGGAGTCTGATCTCCTTGGGTTCTGGAGCCACAGAAACAGACGGCATTCACCCTAACTTTAACTCACATGTTTGCCCACTCTGGACCCGAGGAATCGGATGGCTATTTTATTATCATTTTGTAGGCAAGTTTATGTGCATATGTGCATTTATGTGCATAAGCGTATGTGTGTGTGTGTGTCAGGGGATAACCTTGGGTATCGTACTTATAAAAACTGGTTATCTCCTTTAAGACAGGCTCTCTCATTGGTCTGGAGCTCTACAGTTGTACTAGGCTGCTTGGCCAGTGGGTGCCAATAACCCTCTTGTCTCCACATTACTAGTATTGGCATTATGTGCAGAAGATATATCATGCTAGCATTTTCCTTGGATCTTCATACTTGCAAGGCAAGACTATTATGAACTGAACTATACTTCCAGCCCCTGGATCAATATTTTATACAGAATAAGTAGAGATTATTCCCTAGAGGACCAAGACGAAGGGTATTTCTATTCATTTTTAAAATTGTGGTACTTTACAAAACCCTCTCTCATGCATTTTTCTCATTTAAGTGGTATCATGAACTTATAGTGGATGGAAATTATTTTATATTCCATGTTTACAGAAATGTCAGTGGAAGGTGAGAGTTTATTAGTAAGGTTCCTAAGCTACAGAGAAGATGAATTCAAACTCAGATTCACTCACTTAACCTTGCTGAGTAGTGTTCTATCACATCACAAGGGTATTTCAAATGTGAATCATACACAAGACCCACTTGTCCTGAATGACCCAATGTTGGAGCAGAATGATCAGGCTGATGTCCAAAACCTTGGTTATTTGTAAAACAAATATTTGATGTCTCTGAACTGAGATCATCCCAAGCACACTCAACAATTCACCTTCCAGGAACATGTGGGTAGAGTCCCTTTGGCACTATAAATAATCTCATATATTTAAATGCTTTTCCCATTTTAGACAGTGCTCTGTATTATGGGGTTTATTGTGTTTTCCCAAAAGATATGTTCAAGTCCTAAGGCCTCAATGTCTGTGAATGAGACTTTATTTGAGCATAGTATCTTTGCAACTATGATCAAGTTAAAATGATGACACAAGGGATTCCTTGGACCCAGATCTCAGATCTGCTGGACTTATAAGAGTAGAAACCACAAATACAAGATACACACTGGGAAAACACCTGGTGACTAAGTATTCAGAGACTGAGACCATGATTTGTATGTCATGGAGTATAGGTATATGTTTTTCACAGCCTACTTTAATCAGGGTTTAACCTCCTCTCTATCCCACCACCCACCAGAAGCAATGGAAAAGGAAGGTTATTAAGATAAGGGGGAAGTAGACCTGTTTAGAAATAGTTCTTTGAGGGGCAATTCCAATCTTCATTATTCCCAGTCTAGTCCATCAGCAAAGTCCACACATGAACCAGCAGCTACAGTCCTGTCCACTTGGCAGGCACCGCACACAAATCAGGAAGGGCAGTTCAATCCAGAAAAATATGAGAGGCTCACCAACAGGCGTGAGTCCAAGGGAGCATCAAAAAACCACAAGAACCTCACCAGAAGTTCTTTGGTGAGGTTCTCTGTATGAAGTCACCACAAGCAAAGCTCAGCAACACAATGTAAGGCGAACCAATACATGTGTGTCTTAGCAAAGAATAGTGAGTCGAAGCAAAGTGAGTGAATGCTCAAGCTCCCGCTGTCTGTGGGGACATATTTATATTCTTTCTACACATCACAGGTCCTTTCACGTGTCTGCTATAGCAGAACATCCTTTCACCCGTGTCTGCTTCACCAAAACATTTTTTCACGTGTCTGCTTTAGCAAGACATCCTTTTACCTGTGTGCCTCAGCCAAACATCATGTGACATAACTGACTTTCCAAGGAAACCAGAAGTCTCCACTTCAGTGGAGCACCAAGTGTTATGGCAATAATAGTAACTAAAAGAAAGGTGTGGGTCAGAGTCTCCTCCAGAGCTTGAGAGGCAGCAGACTTGACAAAAGCTTGATTTCAAACAACTCGCCCTTGAACCATGGGAGAATAACATTTTCTTATTTTAAGGAAATAGTCCAGATTGTTGGGCTTTGTTATGTCACCCCTAAAAATTAAATACAAACCATCATCCATCCATCCGCCCACTTAAGTCCACAACTTTGACTCTCACAAAATAAAATATTCCTTCAGACATCTGAAAATACAGAAGACTTTGTTAGGATTTGAATGAAAGTTCTCTTGAAACTTTGTCTTCTTTTGGGACCAGAGGGATCTATCTAATTGAAGAGCTGGTGTTTTTGGAGAGAAAAATTAGATTTTTAAATTACTCTCCCTGCTGCTGCCACCACCATTAACCTGTTAACGTATCGGTTTCTTTGACTGAAAAGACTGGATAAATTAAACCTATCAATCAATAAATATTAACCTAACATAGAATCAAAAATGGATAGCAAAAGGGTCCTCCAGCTCCCCTGTGGGTGTCACTTTGGAGCTCTAGCAGGAAGTCAGTTTGATCATATTTCTGGAATCACATATTTAATATGACTGCCCGCAGGCAGCCATTCTGGCCTTCAGGAGCCTGGCGTCACTGAAAGGCAGCCCCCAAACTCCCCCTTGGACCACTGTCAAGGCTGAAAGCTTCCTTAGTGACTCCTCTGCCCTGTGCAGGAGAGTCTTTTGTGTTCCTCACTCAGTCCTGTTCCACTGAGCTGAGAAATCAAGTTATTTCCCTGCTCATGCATCTGTATTCTTATCTGCAAGATGGCAAGCAAAAGGCCTCTGGATGCATTCACCAAAATCTCTGAGTCCCAGAGGGAATGATAATGCTAGCAGTCATACAAGACCCAAGAACATGGACCATCTGTCACCTCAAGGCCATGACCTGCTGGGAGCCAATGGAATCAATCCACAAAAATTCAATAGAAAGCAGCTGGCTTAGAAGAAGTATGTTTAAAATGCCCCTCTTAGTCATATGCCATTAAAATAAAGATGCATAAAGGCAGTGAATAAATATGAATGAACATTTTATGTTAGAGGCACACCAAGCAAAGGAGAGGCAGAAAGGGAAAAACAGATGCATAAAAGAGAAGAGAATAATTGACTAACTGGAATAAATATGAGAAAAGTGGGTTGTGAGAAACCCACTGAAAATACTTGTTACTGACAGAGAAAAGGTGAAGGAGAAGTAGAAATCACTATGGATAACTGATCTCTTACTGTCACACATTCTTTGTCCTGCTTGCATGGTTTCAGCTGCCATCCCTGGACATGAAGCTCCTAATACTCATTTCAATCTTGATCTTTCTCTCAAGGATTATTGTTGCACCTTTATATAGCCTAGGTCATTTTCTCCACTTAGTGTGTCTTCAGAAGCACAGGGAATGATTATAAAGATTCATTTTTGAACACCTACTGTATGCTGTGTTATGTTCTAAATGTCGCTGATGAGGTCAAATGGGATCCTTTCACTTCCTTCAAGGGACTATAGAGGAAGAGGTATCCCTACTTGTTCTATCATAAGCATAGTTGTGGAGGCATGTTCAAATCACCCTGGGACACAATGGCAGGAGATTCTGTTCTGTAGAGGACTCAGAGACACACATTGTTGAGATGAGGACAACTAAGCTCTAGGCCTTGGACTCCAGGAACAAAGAAGAGACTCATGATGAGAGCATTCTGGGTAAGGAGAACACAGCTGTAAATCATATGCAAGACCAGGTTCAGCTCTGTTATAGATGAGTATATCTGATAGAAAGAGAGGATAGATGATCTGGAAGGGGAAGCAGAGACAAGGCCAGGGAAATAATCGCTTCTGAGTATGCTAAGGGTTTAGATTTGAGCCTCCCTGTGACAGGACAGATAAAGAGGGTGTGTTGGTTTTGAATATGGATGGTCCCCATAGGCTCATGGATTTGAATGCTTAGTCATCAGAGATTTGCACTATATGAAATGATTAGAAGGATTAAGAGGCACGGCCTTGTTGTAGAAAATGTATTACTGAGAGTGGGCTTTGAAGTTTCAAAAACCCATGCCAAGCCAAGTGTATCTCTTCCTATGGATCATGATGTAGTTCTCAGCTGCTGTTCCAGCACCTGCCTGCTTACTGCCCTGTTCCCTGCCATGATGATAATGGACTAAACCTCTGAAACTGTAAGCAAGCTTCTATTAAATGCTTTCTTTTAGAAGAGCTGCCTTGGTCATGGTGTCTCTTCACAACAATAGAACAGTGACTAAGACAGAGGTGTATCCGGGAGATGCTGTTCACAGCTTGATCATAACAAAGAGGCCTATTCTGGGGTACCAAATTGAGTGATTGAATTGAGAGATGCCATTAACTAAAAAGAGAAGAAGAGAAACATTTAGTAATAAGATGGTGTGACCAAAACATTAAGAGAGAGGGAGCAGATGGTGAGGTCCATGTTGGACAAGTTACATTTAAAGTAACCTCAGGACGTCCAGGAGGAAATGGTCAGTGGAGAGTTAGGAAGTCTTTTTTCCCCTCTTCTCAAGCTATAAGAATTACATTCTGCAGCCACAAGTGAGGAGCAGAGTTTTCTTTTGACAGCTTTGGGGCACCTAAGCTATAGTATACAGATCATTTCTAACCAACCTAGAAAGGTAAGTGCCCAAAGCATATGCAGAAAAATGACTGATGGACATGAGAGACAACCCTCTGAAAATGAAATATTTTGTCAGGAGTGACCTCAGATGCAAAACCACACATCAGAATAGTCCTCTCCCGTGTAGGACTTTAGCCAGTCCATTTAGAAAGATGACTAGAATAATTTCATCACTGAGAAATTCATAGGAATTGTGAGCTGTCAGGGCCCACGGCTGTCTGGTTGAATAGCTTCATCTTTCAGATGAAGACCAGGAGGCCCAGAGGTGACTGCATAATCCACAGGATAGTGGCAAAGTGGAGAATGAAATGTAGGCTGCCTCTTGGAAAAGCCTGCACCTTACCTTTCTGCAGCAGAGGCAAGGCTCTGGCTCTTTTGATGTCTGCTTTCACACGAAACTCTCATGCATTGGCACCAACAATTGCTTTACCCATCTCATTATCTGGGCATTGTGGGTGTCTATCAGCCCGGAAGAGTTATGTTGCCCTAAGACCTGCGACAGTGTGCAACAGTAGCCTCCTTATGGAGATGAGCTCCTTGCCAGGCTTAATGTAGGTGCCTCATAGCCACCTAGGGCACATCCGAGTCTAGCTAGATTCCGGGAGGGGAGTGTTATTGCACTGGCAATTAAGCTTGAGACTTACGAGTCTTTGCTTTGCCTTCATGCTGCCTACATTAACCCTTTCTGTAATCATCCCACTGCTTCATCAGCATCTGTCCAGAGGCAAAGTGTGGAGCAGTGGGAAAAGGGAAGTCACTTGTATCTCAGCTCCCATTCTTACGAGTTCTCTTTCTTTCACTCTTGGTCTTACTTTCTTTCTGTCCTTCTTCCCCCTCGATGAAAATGTACAGGTGGCCTTTGTCATTTGGGAGAGAGAGAATCAGATGAGATTATATTTATGTCCTAATCCTAAGAAGTCAGCCCTAGACACATCCATATATGAGGAAAGTTAAGTGGACTTAATAGATTATATAGGCATGTTTGCACACACGCACACATATACATACATGTATGTATATACCTGTAACAACAATAATTAAATAAGTGATTATTAATTTGGGAGGAGTGAGAGGAGCTCAAGGAAGAGGGAGCCAGGTGGTCATGTAGATGCAGTGCCCGTGTATAAAGTGCTCAGAAATATTAAACATTTTAAAAAGTGTCACTGTTCACGATTCCTAGGGACAGTGCTATTGGGGTTATTGTGAGGAACGATTGGTGTGTGCTCAGAGAACGGGTGCATCATCAACAACGGGTGCGTCATCAATGCTTTCTGACCCCCATTCTGTGAGAGCAGCAGCCTGAGGTTTGGTGTCATAGATATATCTGCCAGAAGCTTTGTGTTTAAAACCCATAAATGTCTAGTTTTGCCTTCCACAGCCCAAAAGTATCTTTATTTTTTAATCATGATCCTACCTGATGTAATATGGTTTCAAAACTCACACAAATAGACAGTTAGGCAATGATAGTTCTCTGTCCAGCCCAAATCTTGTTCTATCCAGTATTCTCAGCAAACTTTCCAAGAATTCCTTTACTATATGTGGAAATCTTATTAGTCTTCAAGATGCTATGCACATATTGCCTGGCTTCCCCATGTCTATACTGAGTCTGCAGACTTTAAGAATTAGATATTGGCAAGCCCATCTCATGAGCTGGGCTGTGGGTATGTGACAGGTAGAGTACATGCTAGGGCAGCCTGGTATTCAGCTGGCAAGCCTCGGGTTTGCTTGCAACACTCAGCAGACACCGCCTCCCCAGAGACACAGTAGAAAGAGGGAGAAGTGTTATGCCTTCTCAGGTCTCCTGTGCCTACCAGCTTTCTCCTGTTGCCATGAATGCCACATGGCTCAAAGGTGTACTCCAGGGTTCTCATCTCAAGCATCTCAGTTCCAAAGATTCATATTAACTGGTGGTTCAGGCTGCTAAGGTTTCACTGAGTCCTCTGGACTCTTGTTTATTCTATCTGAGACCCACTACTCTACCCACATCGAGAGAGAGACGAGAGAGAGAGAGAGAGAGAGAGAGAGAGAGAGAGAGAGAGAGAGAATGAGAACACCACGAACATCGAACATCATGAAATAGTCCTAGAAACTTCAAGATCACTGGAGGTCCAATACGGGCTCAAACATCAGCCCTCTTACTTTCCTAGACTGAAATCCATGCCACTTTGACCAAGTCACTTGACTGTCTTAAGCCTCAGTTTCCCTTCATATAATGAGAAGACTGGGCTTGTTTATTTTAGAATACCTATAATTTTTAATTACAATTTTTTCCTGAGGTAAAGGACAGAATCTCATTTTGCTACGTACAGATTGTGCAGATTGAAACAGTGTGATGACCACAGATGAGAGAAATGAGAATTAAGCTTTCTGGGCCTGTCCACCTGTGTACTTGCACACCTCCCCCTCCAAGGCTGTGTTTATATAATAGATTTATTAAAGAAGACTTGGCCCTTCTTCACTGCACTTGATTGTGAGCAGAACAGATGTCTTGAACTGAGTGATTGGTTCTCAGATGCATTCCAGGGCACAGGGTGATGGGAAGGAAGTGGGTGATTTCAAATTCCCAGGCCCCACAACAAATGAATAGTGGGTGTGAGTCAGGGGTGGAGAGGGGCCAGGTTGGGTATTTAGTGTTATGAAGTGAGTCGCCAGATGTTGATGACAGCTGGTGGATTAATACCAGAGGTGACCAGTGGGCCAAGTGTGCCTTTAGGAAATTACCCAGGAAGAGGAAGTAGCAGTCCTTAATCATCTAAACCTGGGCTGGAAGGAAGAACTCCCAGCTTTCTGCTGCCCAGCTGGCAAGAGCCATGTTAGTGGACTTGCTCTGGCCACCTTCCCAAAGGGGGCGATTCGTCTTAGCATGGTAGTTATAGAAGAAAATTGAAATTGCTTATTTCACCACTCCATTTCCTGATCAGGAAACAGAGCTCTATGCAGATTAAATGAAGTGCATGATGTTGCATGATCTCTGTTAAGATCTCCAGAGGAAGTGTTGAGTGATGAGCTCCTTCATCAGTCTTCCCCTCACGCTCCTGAATGAAACAAGGTTTGACACAGCCTTGCCCTCAGCACTGTGCATCCAATGCTACTGTTGATCACTGCACCCACCTAACACTAGCCATGGCAACAAGCTCTGCTTGATTGAGAGACTCCGCCTCCATGAATTGGTACAAGAGTGATGGAGAATGATCCCCAACACTAATCTTGGGCTTCCACATGCTCATGTACATACTTGCACGTGCTGGCAGACATGCATCTACTTTATACACTGCCAAAGTTATGCCCTCTATTATGTAAAGTCAAACTGTGTGCACATCGCCATACCAGATATCCAGAGTATGCTTATTGAATGTATGCTTCCTCATGGAAGATCCATGACATTGTCTCTATTTAATCACCATCTTTACAATGGACAATGGTAGTAAACAGTTTTCTCTGAAATACATGGCTGGCAAGTAGCAAAGATAAGTTTTATATTTGCAAAGACTCATGTCAAGCAGAAAATGTGCCTTGCAGGACACTTGCATGACCTCTCTAGGCCCCTTGGAGCCTCTTATCCACAGGGGTTGATATAAAACAGGGAGAGAGGAAGGGGTTCCCACTGTAGCCAACATCCTCTTGAGTCCTGCAAGTCAAGTAAGCTCAGTTCATCTCCAAGGAGGACAAAGTGATATGTCTGCATTACAGAAGTCAAAGGAGTAATCTTACTGCTGCATCTACCATGCAGTTAAGAAAGGATGTCCCAAAATGAGCAGATAGCTTTGTGGTTGAGCATTTGGCAAAAAATTGTGTGGACCTGTGTTAAGATCCTAGAGCACACATAAATGCCAGATGGCTGTGACAACCACCTATAATTCCAGCGACAGAAGTCAGACATCAAGCTGAGGTTAGCCATGTCTGTGAACGGTGGGTTTAAAAGACTCTGCCCCATTGAATAAGGTATAAAATAAATGGAGGATTATTTCAAGCGCAATCTGGGGCATTCCTATGCATACATACTGATATGCATGTGTGTACATGCACACACGCACACGTATATGTGGGCTTGTGTATGAGCACACACACACACATACGGATGAAAAAGCCTATCTTTGTTCATTACCATATATGAGCTCATAGTTGATAGGAGATACAAAATTTTAATCATCATCATTAATGCTAATGTGCTCCCCTATGCATAGATAAGGAAACCAAACCTCAAGTGGTTAAATGAATTGCCTAAAAGCACAAGACCAGTTGTTACAGTGCTGGAAGACTTTCCAGGAACTCTCTGGTGCTCTTTCCCATTTCCTCCCAGCCCAGTGCATTCTCTCAGCCAGTTCTCACTGGAGCTTCTGGCCTATGAACAGACCTTCTCACCGGCAGGGAGCTTCCAGCAACCATCAAAGAGCAGTTTATTGGCAGAAAAGCACATCTAGTTTGAGAACCCTAAAAGCCTTCCTGGAGATGAATTGAGCCATTCGATCATTGGGAGATATTTGAAACCTAGCCATATGTGGTTTTGCCAGCTTATTCCAGAAACAACAACAACAAACGCCAGTGGATTTTTGAGAGTTTTCCTAATTGTATAAGTTATTGCTTTGTTTGTTTGTTACCCAAAGCTTTAAGTAATTATAATAAAAATCACAGTGTTTTAGTGCCATTTCTGCAACCCACCTACTGTGCATCCTTTGGCAAGCCCCACAATGCTTCTGGCTTCAGTTTCTTCATCTCAGATGGACTCAAAAGTCTTCAGTGACTCTTAGGATCTACAGTTAAGAGGTTCTGACAGATCTCTTGTGGAAATGAGACCTTTGCTTGTGCCCCAAGATTGGCAGCTGCTGGGGAGTTTCCTTGTGCTGGGCACAGTCCTAAAGGACTGACAGTTTTGAGAATGTTAGTTTCTCCTGCTCTGCTTAGTGAACTGTTGCTTGGGATACAGATGTTTCTAAAGGCCAATGGCATGAGCATCATCACATATGCCTGGCACCTTATGTGGTTTCATATGAAACACACAGAAGTTGACTTTCCCTTGCATGGGTCTAAGGGTTTGTCCAATGAAGGAAAAGGTTTTTACCTCAAATCTCATTTACTCTATGTTCTAACAGTCTCTGGATCTGGGATTGTTACTAAAAGCAAAACCACCTGTAATATGCTGTAAGAGATAATACTAAAAAAGGCCATCTGCCACTACTCCTTCAAACTGGTGTCTTCATCCCCATATAAAGGCTATTCCTCATGATAAACTGAAATCTGTATTAAAATGGGTCTGGTGTTGCAAATTAGCAATCATCCAAAGTCTGTTGACAACTTGTCCTAGAGACAAGACCCTAGAGCTACTGTCGCTTGCATTCTGAAACACTCTTGACAGAGAGGAAGGGTCAATGGCATGGGGTCCTCAAGCTTGACATGGTCTCTTTTTGTTAATTTTACAGTCTTTGGTTAACTTTGTGGTGCAGTTACTCTTTAAAGCTCTTGATATGCCCAAGTTTCACCTAGAAAATGACTTATTTGGAGATAATGTCTTAAAACCTAAAGGTGATTGGTTGCTTGTTCCCTGCCTCAAAACTAACTTAGATTTAGGTGATTTAGAAAGCTTTTGGGACATCTCTGGGTTAACACTTTGAAGATTTAGGAGACACAAAGGGCCATTTGGGGGTCCTCGGGGTCATTTGGATTCAAAGGAGGACTGATGGATTCTCTAAGCCCAACCAAGGGGAAATCCAATGTCTGAAGACACCAAGTCTCCCTGTTGCCATTTGGTGGTGTCCTTACAGACATCATGGGAACCCTGTTCCTTGACTGGCTTTTTCTGGTTTGTGCCGTGGGTAGGAAGCCCCAGTTCTACCTTAGTTGTTGGCGGTTTGCTGTTGTCAGCCTCACACTTTGCTAGAGACCAGAATTCCATCCTCAGTTCAGACTGTTCAAGTAGGCTGCCATTGCCAACCCCTCCAGCTATCCATTCTACAGCATTGCTCGGATCAGTTATCATACATTTTCCTGAATGACTGCATTTCACACTGAAGCATTGCTTTGAGTTTACTCTTAATATATTTGGGTCTCAAAATGTGGCCCCTACACACACACACACACACACACACCCACTCACACAGAGAGAGAGAGAGAGAGAGAGAGAGAGAGAGAGAGAGAAAGAGGGCTCAATCTTGACCAGTTGTACAATTTGCTTGAGGCTCCTTTAGAGAGTCTTTAAGAATCTGGAGGGGGAAAGGTCCACTTTAAGTATCACACACCTGTAGCCCCTTCCAGTGCTAGTGACTGATGTCTGTAGGCCCATCGGTTTGGCTGTGAGACAAGGAGGAGCTACAACTGTGGTTCAGAAGAGTCTGTGGGCCCCAGAGACAACAAGTGCTGCGGGGAAAGGAAGCTTTTCTTCTTACAGTTTCGTCTTATTTAGGGTTTTACTGCTGTGAGCAGACACCATGACCAAGGCAAGTCTTAAAAAGGACAGCATTTAATCGGGGCTGGCTTACAGGTTCAGAGGTTCAGTTCATTATCATCAAGGCAGGAACATGGCAGTATCCAGGCAGGCATGATACAGGAGGAGCTGAGAATTCTACATCTTCATCTGAAGGCTGATAGCTGAATACTGGCTCCCAGGCAACTAGGACAAGGGCCTTAAAGCCCACACCCCCAGTGACACACCTACTCCAACAAGGCCACACCTACTTCAACAAGGCCACACTCTCTAATAGTGTCACTCCATGGACTGAGCATATACAAACCATCACAAGTTTCAAATGCAGGAATGCAGGTTTAGAGAACACAGCCCTGCCAAGGTTCTTTAGCTGTCCTGTGCAGGTCCTAGATCTATCATGACTATGCCCTACCAAAGACTTATTTTATAGTGCTTTGTGCTCCTTTTAGCAGGCAGATCATTTCTAGAAGGTTCTATTATCTTTCTTCCTTCGAGAGAATTGATAAGAAAGTCCAGTATCAGTCAATAGTGATTGATTAGAGCTGCACACTCAGCAGTTTGGAATAGTATCTCCCTTCTTTTCTTTTATAGTTTTAATTGGCATATGATAATTGGCATATGATAATTGGCATATGATAATTGGCATGTGATAATTGGCATATGATAATTGGTTGTCGGTTTTTCAATGGTCAGCTTCTTATAGACCAAATGGATACATGCAGTACGATTGAGATCTTTGGATCCTTCTGAAGGTCACAGTCACTGTAAAAGGGCCTGACACCAAGGAACAATAGATTGGTCTCCTGAGGGTAGTGCAGAAGTCTCTGGAGATGTGAACAGTTGACAGAGTTTGAGTCAAAGAACAGCCATCTCTAAAGTGTATTCAGTGTCTACCTACTCTCCTCTATGCTGTGACCAAACACTTGAGATGTGAAGAAAGGTTTGCTTGGGCTCACAGGTTGAGGGGAATACAATCCATCATGGAAGCAAAGACATGGTAGCCACTGGAGCTTGAGGTGACTGGTCACACTATACCCTGGTCATGAAGCAGAGAGAAATGAATGCTGTTGCTCTGCGGAATCCCTCCTTTCTATTCAGTCAAGGACCCCAGTACGCGATGCTGCCCCCACTAAATGTGTCTTCCTCTCGGTGTTTCCCTCTGGGATCACCCCCATAGAAACAGCCAAAGGTGTGCCTTGTTAATACCCCAAGTGCTGCTTTTTGTTGTAAGCCAACGACTGAAATTAGCCATCACATTCAAAAGTTACTTAATTTGGTCTTTGCTCATGGATTCTGATACTGAAGCTAGGGAGAAAGGGAAAAACCTGGATCTATGTCATGCTCCAGCCTTGGGTCTCCTGGATCTCCCTCGGAGTGGGTGGGTGTTGTCATCTTAGTAAAAATGAACGTCCTGAGCTTCAGTTTCCTCATCTATAGAGGAGAGAACACCACCTACTTCTCAGTGTTGCTCTGTATATTAAAAACTATGACAGAAAAAATGTATTTAGAAGGTCCCTAGTAGATAACTGGAGGGGCACGCACTGGGTGTCTCTTCCCTTGGGTGTGGATCTGTCTTGGCCAGTGAAAGACTGAACACTTTGATGAATCCTCTAAATACTTTCTGTGAGAGGTTGTGGCTCCTGCATCATAGGCCCTGAGTTGGTAGAGGACAAAAAAGAGGTCTTTAAAAAGCACCTTATATACAGAACCTTTGAAAAGGCTCAAGTTTCTGAGTTTTTCCTGATGGCTGTTAGAGAAAATGATATTATTGCCTAAAGATATTAAAGGTGGTTTAGAAGCAAGAAAAAAGCAACAACCTGTTTCTCAATGTTTTATACGAAATTAAATCAGGATGTAGAAAAATCCAATTCAGTTTCACCTCAAAATGAGCAGCAATATTAGCTCCGTTCCTATTTAAAGCCAGGACATACAGCTGAGGTAGCTAATGAGGGCCTGCCTCCAAGCAAGAATTTCAAAACAAACTCACTGAATGATGGGACATTTGCATAGCCTGCTGGACTAGGCAAGATTTGACCCACACACCATGGATTAGCCCACTCCCCAGAGGCCAGAAATCCCAGAAGTGATGGTGCTCAGTCTGTGGTCTGTTTGCCTAATATGTACACAGGTACATTTGCCAGGCAGCATCTTATTTGGCACAGTACACCTCTGTCACAAATAGAAATAGGACATCTTTATTTGGAGAAGTGTAGATGCAATAGATGACATTCGTGGAGACTGAAGCTTTGGAAATTGTCACTGGTGGGTAGGCGGCGGCTCTCTCTCTCTCTCTCTCATTTTTTCACATTCACAGATGTGGATAGAGATTTTGGGCCCTCTCTACTGAAGCTGCGAGCAATTGCCATGCTGTTCATTTTGAGAGCCATTTTGGTATTACAAAGCACAACACACAGTGCCAGTTTTCTCCTGGTATTCTGATACCAAAGCAAAGTGCCTGGCAAGGCAATGTTGAAGATTAAGGGGCTAGGGATGCCGCTCAATTGTTTCAGTGCTTGCCTAGGATGCACAAAGGCCTAGGTTTTCTCACCAGCACCACATAAACACAGAGCTGTGACATATAATCTGGACACTCAGGAGATGGAAACGGGAGGATAGGGTTTCAAGATCATCCTCAGTTATACAGGCAAATTGGAAGCCAATGCGGAATACAAGAGACCCCCTCAAGAGAGGTGGGAGAGAGAGGGAGACAGACACAGAAAGAGACATGGAGAGAAAAAGAAATTAACAAAAAAAGCAGTTCTACCACACAAACTAGGCACAGCATCATGGCAGCCCTCAGAGTCAGGCTGAGCATCTTCACTGCTGATAAAATACAAAGGTATCAAGTGGCATGTCAACACAAGCAAGGCACCAGCTCCACATTATAAAGGGAATTGTCTGCACCATGAAAGGGCCAGTAGTATTAACCTTAGAACCAGCGGACACAGCTCCTGCAGAGCCACTGGGAAACATAAAACATAAATCTCTATTGCCCAGAAGCAGAAAGATAGTTAATGGAAGTGTAATTGAGAGTTTCCCCCTCTAACTTAGGTAGTTTGGCTGTGTTGATGGGAATTACTTCAGTCCCACTCCTGGGAAGGGCCAGCTGCCCATGGATATGATTACAGGACCTTCCAGTGACTGGCTGCTTGTGCCAGAACCAGCTCTGCTTCTCTGCCACGTTCTGAAATCCCCAGCACCACGCTTGTCTTGGAGATGGAAGCAGTGGCCCCAGAAGCAGCTGTTTAAAAGCACCAATGTTCATTAGAGCACTCATCAGCATGGCCAGAGATTGATTGATTAAATTAGCAATAACCCTTCCAAGAGCAAGGACTTTGGAATCTCACAAAAGTTAAATTGAGAAAGAACTTTGGAAAACATCTGGCCAAGATCTTCTGTTTGAGGAATTCGAGGCCCAGAGAGGGTAAATGACTTCTAGAAGGTTAGCAGCAAATCAGTAACAAAGGTGGAGTGCCAGTTTCACTTGGTGCTTATGTCTAGAATCATCTAGTCTGTAAAGCCTTTGTTATACTGATACAGAAAATGAAGTCCACACATGAAAAGCGACTAGCCCAGCCTGGACTGTGGGTTCCCCACATTCCTTGTCCAGTGTTCTGCCCTTTCTACACACAGCTTTCTCTTTCTTCATAGGCTCACCGGTGGGTAAGTAGGGTAAGACGCAGGTGGCTGGATGAGGTCTATTTATGTACATGCGCTGTGAATTCATCAGCATGCTCTGAAAGCCTGCCCTCTACAAAGCACTTCAGCCATGTTAGATGCTAGACAGTGAATAAGAAGAGAGAAGCCGAGAAGCCATGTATCCTGAATATGAGGCAAGTATACACTGCTTAGCACAGAATGAGTATAACTGAGTTTTCCCTCTAACTTAGATAGTTTGGCTGTGTGATGGGAATTACACCCCCACACACACACACAAGCCCCCATGGAACACATTTGTCTCAGGACAAGGCTTGTTCCTCCTGCCTTTCCTTGTGTCTCCATACTCAGTGGCTGACCCTCGTGCTCTCTCAGGAGAGAGTAAGCCAGGTCCCTCACAGAGTGCCCCCGTTATGGCAGAGGTACAGGTGAATAGAGCAAGATGGAAGGAAAGGCTAGGGTGACATGCAGGTTTGCTTCAATGTACAACTTTTCAGTCAGACAGCACAGGGCAGAGCCTGCCTGGGTTTTCTCCTGAACACACCTTCTTAAGGCTTATTGTATCACTCCCGGTGAACAAAGAGAAAGGAATCAAAAGCTGGAGAGCTGGTAAATACCAGAGGCAGACTCAAATTCAGACATAACTTGCTCATATCAGCTGTGCTCACCTACAGTGAAGACTTCTCCCTGTTCCCAGGAGCCACTGCAAGCCTGCGCTCTCACTGTCCTATAATGTGAATTATGGGAAGAACACACTTTCTTTCCTTTCAGCAGCCTGGAGCACTGATGGAATCATATCTTCCCTCTCCAGGGCAGGCAGGGATGGGGGATGAGATGAAGGCTGGCCTTGTGGAGGACAGGGCTCCTGTTTGGGAAACAGCTTGTTTCACTGACCTTTGCTGTCATTGCAGGTCTGGAGTGCAGCTTTGACTTTCCCTGTGAGCTGGAATATTCTCCTCCCCTCCACAACCATGGGAACCAGAGCTGGTCCTGGCGCCGTGTGCCCTCTGAGGAGGCCTCGCAGATGAACTTGTTGGATGGGCCAGAGGCAGAACATTCTAAAGAGATGCCCAGAGGTAAGGGAGCATTTCCAGGACAGGGCTCAGAGGCCTAATTCCTTTGAAATGAAGAGGTTTTCCCAGCCCTGCACAGTCTTGGCTCCTTGGAAATAGGCTTTGAATATCTCTATGTTTCTTCATGGCTCCTTGACCCATGTATAAAAGAACACATGATTCTAATTTTAAGATGAATCCAGCCCTTTACATGTAACAAGTAATAGAAGTATAATTCTAGAACTCTTCAACATAATAACTGAATGACATGCTGATCTGTTTGTCTATCTGGAGTGGGGTTACCAAGAAAAACACAAGTCACTCACTTCAATTTCAATTCCTGAAATTCTTTTTTATTTTTTTGTATGTCTCAAGTGATGCTCAGAACATATACCAAAACCTATTCCAACCTTATGGAAAACTTCAAGTGTGTTATGCATTTTTATTTGCTGAATCTGCCAATCTTAACTGGGAAGGTGCTATGCAACTGGGTTAAATGTGTGTTTCATACTCATTCATGAATATTCAGGGAGCATGCTTGTTTTGCATGATGCTTTCAGCAGTCCTGAGTTCTTTATGAATCTTGCCTGCCAAATTTTCAGGACCTGAAGAGTAGACACTGACTCATGGTACTTGTTCCATATTTGAAGAATTTTTACAGGGAGATGTGAAAACATTAAGCCCCACTCCAGCCTTCTGATCTGTTTCCACGCCAAACCACAAGACTTCCAATTCCTTGGACACAGAAAACTCTGCAGTTCCTTAAATTGGCAGCGTGGTTTCAGGTTTTCAGGAAGAAATGAAAACTGAAATCGGAATGGATTTACCAGACATTAGTAGGACTTGTCATCTTTCACTGTCCTCTTGGATTCAAAGTTAGTGAGGGAAAAGCCAGGACTCTGAGGAGGGAAGGGACTGGACCAGCTCACAGCTTGGGATTTCATGTGCAGGTCTAGATGCCTGCCATCACGACTTCCAAGCACAGGCTCTTTCCACAATGTCCTGTTTCTGTCTGCAGCAAAAGCTATGCTGAACCAAGTTCTTAAGAATGGCTATCACAGGCTCATATATTTATAGATTCTAACAGGGACAGGGCTCATGTGGACTGAAAGAGGTGACACAGTAATCAATGCTTTTGGTGTATGGTGTTATACACCATCCTCCAAACCTCTCACCACAAAGCCTAGTAGGTACTGCCCCTTCTGCAGTCTTCTGAGCTCCCTTTTCTGCTTTTGTGCTCCTCTGAGATTGCTAGAGGTTGATCTGTGCTTTAAGCTGCCCGTGCCTGGATGTTGATGTCTCATGTGTAGGTAAATCACTCTTTACTGGGCAATGCACAAGGGTTTATAAAGAAATTATAGATAGTACTGTTAAAGATGCCAAGTCAAGGTATCTAAGCTGAGGCCTAGTGACTTGAACTTTTTACATTATGAAATCTGGCATGTACAAAAGACAGCTATACTGTGTATGCGCAAATTACAGACGACAAGCCAAGCAACACTCAAGTTCTCCCCACCAAGCCAAAGAATCTAAATGTTGTCTTCCTTCTTGTAGATTTCTGGCTTCAACTTAGTCCACAGACATCTCTCTACCCTTGGGAGTAACTACTGCTGAATTGTACGCTAATCATTCATTTATCCTTCTTTATGGCCTTGCCACCTAAGTGTGAGGCTCCTACTCAAAGCATTTATTAGATCTGCAATCTTCTAATAGAAATGGAATCATCCTGCCATTCTGTAACCTGCTCATTCTGATACATGTAGCTTTGTCTATGGCTTTGGTGCCCTGTTGTAATGCACAGAGGGAAGTTTCTTTTCTCTCTTCGGCCATTGAATATTTGGGCTATCTTGAGGGTTTCATAATTACCAATAACACTATTGTAAGCATTTTTGCAGATCTCTTGGTGCACCTGTCTGAGACTCTCTGTAGCATAAACAAAGATGGAATTGCTAGGGTGTATATTGAAGGCCTTTTCTATTTCATTAGGGAAAGTGGATCTATTTACCCAAGTGGTTACACCGACCTACACCCTCCCACTCATGATGAGTGACTGCTCCACCCTGTGACCTTCACCTTCACTAATTGTTTGTATTGTCAGACTTTGCCATTCTTGTCCATCTAGCAGATGAGATAATAGTTCACTGCTGTTTAAATTTTCATAGGAATCTCCTAAACGTGTATGTGCTTAAGTGTATGTGGGGGGAGGTTGGGGGGGCAGTGGTTGACATCAAGTATCTTTCCTCAATTGTTTCCCAGCTTAGTTTTTTTCTAAAGATTTATTTGTGTGTGTGTGTGTGTGTGTGTGTGTGTGTGTGTGTACATATGTGTGTCAGTTCCCACAGAAGCCGGAAGAGGGTGTTGAATATCCTAGAGAAGGAGTTACAGGTGGTTGTGAGTTGCTTTATGTGAGTGCTGGGAACTGAGCTCTGGTCCTTTAAAAGAACCAGTGGCAAGTACTCTTAATCATTGAGCTGTCTCTCAAAGGTGGAGCCCTTCCACCTTTACCTTTTGAAACAGTGTCTCTCACTAACTTCTGCAAGCCCCCAGGACCCCTCTCCTTCTATCTACACTAAGATTAGGTGTGTTGTTGTATCCGGCTTTCTGAGAATCACATTGAGGGTCTCATGAGCATGCAACAACCAGTTTACCAATTACACTGTCCCTGACCCTCAATGGAATTCCTTAAATATTTTGAGTATATTTCTTAGATGATTATAAGTCACACCTTCCCCTGTGTACTGTTGACCTAGGTCATCCTTCCAGGTTTACTATGATTAAGAGCCACTACTGTGGTTATCTCTGCATTGTAAAACCAACTGGGCTGGCTAGTCTTATGTCAACTTGACATAGACTAGAGTTACTTGGGAAGAAGGAACCTAAAATGCCCCCACTAGACAAACGTGAGCAATAAGCCTATGGAACATTTTCTTAATTAGTGGGTGATATAGCAGTGCTTAGCTCTGTGTATGCTCTGCCACCCCTGATGGCGCTGGGTTCTATAAGAAAGCAGGCTGAGCAAGCCATGAGGAGCATGCCAGTAAGCAGTATTCCTCCATGGTTTTTGCTTCAGTTCTTTCCTCCAGGTTCCTGCCTTGAGTTCCTACCCTGACTTCTTTCAATGAATGACTGTGATGGGAAAGTATCTGGTGAAATAAACCTTTTCCTTTCCAATTACTTTTGCTTGTTGAGTTTTAGCCCAGCAATAGAGATCCTAACAAGAACACCAGTTTCTTAAAATACATATTTTTTAATCACTGTAGATTTTTAAAAATCACAGTTATATTTTTAGAATTTACTGGATCACAATGCAGTGATTTAGAGACCACTACAGCTGGACTCTGTGTGAATTCCACAGACTTTGTGATGTCATATGGTCTGTGTCTGAAAGTTGGGACCTTCTACATGGTTTAAACAGTGGCAATAAATTGTGCACTGCTGACCTCTGACCTGCTTCTCTTTCTCTGACTTTTTTGCATGATCTCTGGCCTGTGCGAGTCACACAGAAGGCTATGGGAAACTAAATAAGAGGAGGGAGAGAAATCTCAGTAGCGTGACATGTAGCAGATCACCCTTAGGCTTTTATGAAGCTTGATCCCAAGGGTCAGTGCATGCAGAGAATGCAAAGAGATATACACTAGATGACTCAGCCAGGGTGGGAATACCCATTTTAAGTAAATGTTTGTCAATTTTAATCTCTCTAAAAAGCTGTCATTTGTCTCATGTGTCGGTGTGAAGCACCCATAAAGGCTGATAGAAGCAACAACAATAAAAGCCATTGTATGTGTACCTGTCTGCTTTATCACACTTGTCTGTGCATGCAGATGTTGCAGCAGAGTGTGAGGAAATTTCCCTACTGTCAGAAATGTATACTTGTTTTCTGTTCAAAATGGAGACTGTATTAGAGAGAGAGAGAGAGAGAGAGAGAGAGAGAGAGAGAGAGAGAAGAGAAGAGAAGAGAAGAGATTTGGTAGAGTGGGCTATAGGTCGTGGTCTGGGTAGACTCACAACAGAAAGGTTGAGAATGGGTAGTTGTTCATTCCACAAGACTGGATGGCTCAACAATCCCAATCTGGTGCTAGTGTTCCTAGTGTCTATGTTGGAATCCTGAAGAAGGAAGCAGGTTCTAATACCAGCTAAGGAATGCCTCAACAAGAAGACAGATGACCTTACCGGTAAAAGTGATGCTGGCAAAAAAAAAAAAAATGAGAGAGAGAGAGAGAGAAAAAAAAGAAAGAGAGATGGGAGGGAAGGAGAGAGAGAGAAAGAAAAAGAACATTTCTTCCTCTGTGTTCTTTTATTTGGACTGGAACCTTCAGGTATAGCCCAGATTTGAGATGGGTCTTCCCACCTTAAAAGATTCAGTTAAGAAAATCCCTCACAGAAGTGCTCAGGAGCTTGGGTTTTAGCTCATTACAGATGTAGTCAAGTTGACAACCAAGATTAGCCATCAGAGTCTACTAAGACAACATAGACCAGTCATAGAAAAAAAGGGGGGATCACTGCCCTCCCTTGCTGTGAGACTTCTGCTCAGATTTTTCCAACCATGGATGTCTCTTTACTTTTCAAGGCAATTCACAATACTTGGTCAAATCTCTTGCTCTTCAAGGTACAAGGAGTGAATAACTTTTCCAGTCTGGACCAGCACTGCAGTCTCAACACTGATCTTCACCGTCTCTGTTTTTCAGCTGTTAGAGGGAGCACACTCACAGTGTTGATGACAAGGAGTAGTGGGATGCCCTTTAGGGTATGATCTTTTTTTAACTGAACATTTATTAGGTGGATGGTATTTAGATTATGTTGCAATATTTCTTGTCAGGGATAAAGATGGGCCAGCCAAAGGTAGGAAAGTAATAACAATCACAGGTAATGAACTCTAAGAGTATAAATTTTAAATGACTTTAATTTATGGTCCCTGTAACTGAGAAGGATATAGGACATACAATTTAGACCAGTAAGATAATAAAAGTGATCATTTCCATAGGACACAATATTTATAAATTAATAAACTCTCGAGGAAACATCAGGTTGGGGCATTGTGTGACTTCAAATGCCTGGAGCATGTCTTAATGCAAACCTACTTCCAGTGTTAGAGAATGTAGTTTTTCTGCTTCCAGCAAGACTTCATTTTGGTCTTGGTTATGAACTCCAGCTTAAAAACGTAAGCCACCTTATTAGCCATTGCTAAGTGTCCCCTTCCTTGCTCCATAGCTTCCTGCATACAAATGAAGAACGAGCTTAAACATTAGTCTTTCCTGGAGTTCTGAGTCTCAGATTTACCTTTGTTTTATTTATGGTGGTAGCTTAGATGGGAAGCTGCTACTGAAATTCTTCTAATTTTAATAAAAGGCAGAATAAGGGTCTGATAATTGCAGAAGGAAGAACCTAGACTCAAATAGTATGTAAAAGCAAAGAGCATTTATTTATTCAGCAAAATTTCCTGCATGCAAGGGTCTCCCCATTTGGAATGGAGATCCCAATGTGTGCTCTGCAGGATCAATTTAAAGCCTGTTAGGGCAGGAGTGGGTGACTTTTATCTTTCTGTCCCTTGACTGGTTGGCTCTATCTCCAGGGGTATGGGTACCTTTGTGATTGGCTAGGGCTCTGGCGACTTTCCAGAGTGGCAAGGTATACCCCAATTGGCTTCCCGAAGCTGTAGTTGGCTGACCATGGGTTCCTGGATCTGGGTTCTCATTTCTGGGAAACAGAAACTTAGGCCTAGTCTCCCAAACTGCCAGTTTGCAGCTTGTCATGGAGTCAGCCTGGCTCTAGATAACTCAGTCCTCTCAGCAGCTTGGTTTTCCAATGGTCGACCCACATCATCCGAAGCCTGGGAAGCTTCACATGCTTCTGAACAGGACCAGGGTTCTGTAACACGGAGTGGGAGCCTTTCAACTTTCCAGTCCACATTGTTTGCCTGTTAATGTCCCAAGACTGCTATGTCAGGTTTGTAAGAAACTGATACAGAACAAATCCAGAAATGGATCCTCTCCTAAACATGGAAGGCAAGAGTTAGACATCAAGTCAGTGACAGGATCTCTGAAGGAGACTCCATCCCTGTCTCTGTTCTGGCTCTTGGTGGTGGCTGAGAGCCATGGACATTCTTTAGCCTGTCGTGGCCCCAAGGCAGTCTCTAACCATGTCTTTCTTCTCTTTGTCTGAGTTAGGGATATGGGTTCGTGGATTTAGGACCTGCCTTAAATACAGCATGACTTTCAGGATTCTTAAGTAAATCTTCAAACAACATCAACAAAAAGTTTCTAAATGCCTTCACTTTCATAGGTATTGGAGCTTGGGGTTTTCCTCTCATATCTATATTGGCATGTAGACCCCATGTCTTTCTCTCTGCACCCTTGGGCAGAGTTCTTAAACCTTCAGGACAACTAGTGAGGTAGATTCAGAAGACTCTAAGTAGTAACAGAATTTCTAATTTTTTCTTCAATTCATTTCCCTATCTCCAAGGTTTTAAAAGTCCTCAAAGAAACCTCAGAAGGCTGTTATGGTAAATATTTGAACTCTCAGATCCTTGGAACATGAGACAGGAAGATTTCAGGTTCCTGGCTGCCTAAGCTATATAGTGATCCCCTGTCTCTGATAGAGCCCTGCACCAACCCCTCACAGTCCAGTCACTCTTGCCTGCCAGGGAGCTGACCTGCTGTGTGTTGTATGTCCTGACTTTTGATGCTTTGGTTATGGATAAATTCCAAGAGTGAAGAAGTTGGCCTGGTCCCCTTCCTCCAGTGAAGCTCACCATCTCTGCCTTCAGCCTCCATTTGCTGATTGACTGGCACCTCACCAATGACCCCCTCAGTCACTGGGCCCTACATGAGTTCACGTTTGCTCTCTCTGGAGGGCAACTTCCACATTCGAACAAAAAGAAGGGATGTCTCCAGTGGACAAGGACAGGCTGCCAAAAAGACAGATGAGAAGAGCTAGGGCTGGTGAATCACAGTACTTTATCCCAAGAGGGACTGCGCTCATTCCTGCCCCAATGGTGGGCATGTCTTAGTACAGGCTGCAGGTCTAGCTGTTTCAACCCACGGGGCTCCGAGATTGCCCTTAAAGTCATTTGGTTAACGGGAGTCAATAATTGCTTGTCTTACCTTCTCTGTATGAGCAGCCTTTATCAAAGACCTCTGGTTTTAGAAGGATGTTGAACTGGTAGGAGCAGTCAGGAGTGATGAGCTAACTGGAATAAAAGCAATGCAATGGAGAGAATGTGTGATCTCAGAGGAGGGATCTGATCAGAAAATGTCCTTTCTTCTCACTGATTTCAGATGGTATCGGGCCGTCCATGCAAGTATTTGCAAGTTCCAGCTTCCTGGGCTGCCATCCTGGGCTTCTGTCTTAGTCTCTCATGGTTTCAACTTGAAGGCAGTGAGGCCAGACCTTGCTGTATTTCCTGTCCCTTCATGATGTAAACTAGCTGTGAACATGCGCTTGTGGATACGCTTATCTTTTACATACACTCAGTTGTGTAATACTATTGGCAAGGTTTACTTTGTTTCTTTTCAAGGTGAAAAGAAGTATAATTGTAGCCACACTGAGGCCACTTTCCTGTTTCAATGGAGAGAGACTTCCTGCTTTCTTAGTCATCTCACCCTGGTGCCATGGTTACTGACTGCTCTGGGCCTTCCTTGGTTCGAAAGGAACCTTTTCGTCCAGGTTTCCCTCTGTTCCTCACTTCCCATAGCCTACTGGTACTGACCATGGACTCTTTCTCAGCATCCGCATTCCGGGGAGGGTAGGGCGGGAAATAACATCCAGACTGAGTGCTATTAATATAATGATTCTCTAAAGCCACAAGGCATTTTCCCTTGATGTAATTCTTAGACCAAAGGTACAGGATTACAACAAGTATTTCCTATTGGCACATCTAGAAATTACGTATGAGGGTGAAAAAGTAGAAATATTTTAATAACCCAACAATTAGAAATTAGTTAACTAAGATACAGGATGACTAAACTGCTGTGATGTTACATTTATGCTATATGACTATATCTCTTGTGGGAGCTGAGCTGCAGCCCTGCGATTAAGAAAACGCACTGCTCTTACAGAGAACCCGAGTTCACCTCTCAGCACCATATCGGACAGCTCAAAAGTACTTGTGACTTCAGCTACAGGGGCACCTGATGCTCTGGCCTCCAAGGGCACCTGTACACACATGCACACATAAGCGAGGAGGAGGAGGAAGAGGAGGAGGAGGAAGAAGAAGAGGAGGAAGAGGAGGAGGAGGAAGAGGAGGAGGAGGAAGAAGAAGAGGAGGAAGAGGAGGAGGAGGAAGA
>JADRCH010000177.1:1846618-1886936 GCA_019843965.1 Rhynchomys soricoides
GAGGAGGAGGAGGAAGAAGAAGAGGAGGAAGAGGAGGAGGAGGAAGAGGAGGAGGAGGAAGAGGAGGAGGAAGAGGAGGAGGAGGAAGAGGAGGAGGAAGGGGAGGAGGAAGAGGAGGAGGAAGGGGAGGAGGAAGAGGAGAAATGTATTTAGTAATTAGCAATGTAAGTATTCTAAACCTATTAATAAGCTAGAAACTGTTTTGTAAAGGGTAAAAAACTATACTTGTTCACAAAGGAAAAGAAGTCTGTAGGGAGATAGAGCAGCCTACCAGTGCAAGTTACTTCTAGATGACTCAGCCTTGGCTCTCCTTTGCTCTGCTTAGGCAGCATTCAGATTTGAACCTGGGTACTACATTGCTTTCATAATACGGTTGACACATTGTTGCTTTCTAATCCAAGGAGATGGGTATTTGTAGTGGTTTGAACAAAAATGGCCCCCTAGGCTCATAGAGAGTGGCATTAGGAGGTGTGGCCTTATTGAAGTGGGTGTGGCCTGTTGGAGTAAGTGTGTGGGCTTTGAGGTTTCAGAAGCTCAACCTACACCCAGTGGCTCACTCTTCCTCCCTACTGCCTGAGCGTCCAGATGTAAAACTCCCAGGCCCTCTCCAGCACCATGTCTGCTCTCTACGTGCTTCCTGCCATGATCATGATGGACTAAACCTCTGAACTGTAAGCTAGCCCCAATTACACGTTTCCCTTCATAAGAGCTGCAGTGTTAATGGTGTCTCTTCACAGCAATAGAAACCCTAAGACAGTATTGTATTGAATTTGTCTTGGACTTTTGAGGAGGTGGTGTCAATTGATTTATTCCGCAGCATCCCAAAGTGACAAGGACACTAGCTGGGGTAAGAAACAAGTAGATAGTTAAGTAGGTTATTTTCTCCTCTGCCGATGGAGAGTATGTATACTGTCAGTCAGCATCAGCTCACAGATCCAGAACATTCCTACATCTACCAGAAATCTGTTCAATTCATCTTTGATGGGTGGACCAAGATAATTGTGAAACTAAATGAGCTCAAGAGCACACCGAGGGACCAGGTGCAGCATTTAAATAGAAGTGACACAGACATCCTCCTTCATTTTCATCCTTGTCCCTACAGACTTACGAGAAGGGCTCTGGATGGTCACTTTGCCATTTAGCAAGATTCCCTATCAAGCTAATGTCACTGCGTAGACATGTAGCCTCTTGTTCTTGCCTCTGTTCTGGAACTCACATTAGTTGTTTGGGTTTATTTGTAGAAATGTGTCTCTCATCTTTTGATCCATGATGACCTTGAGTCTTAGGTCCTGGCCCTTGAGCAAGCACATCAGTGGGCTGTGATTTGTGACTCATCCTACTGTGATTCTGGTACCAGTCTAGCAGCTGGAGCTGGGATGAGAGCTTCTGAACATCTCCTGGACCTATGTCCTTTCTTGATAGTACAATGTAATTCTGTCCAGAGGGTAATGGGGAATATGTTAGTTTTGTTTCTCTTCATTGTAACAGGATGTCTGAGAGAAAGCAAGAATTCACTTTGACTCATTGTTTTCTAGTGAAGAGACATGCCAGAGGCCCAGCAACTATACATGGCTTCGGGGAGTTTGTCATAAGTCTTCTGTCTTGGTGGGCTAAGAAGGGGAGAAAGGAAGAGGGAGAAAGACAGAGAAAATGAGAGAGGGAGAGGGAGCAGGAGCAAGAGAATAAATAAGAGAGCAAGCATGTGAGATGGAGATGGAGGGAGAGCATCAGAAATGGTGCTGGGATATAGTCTGTTGTGATTTAAATAAGATACACCCCTTGGAGTTAGACAATTTTTAAGATGCAGAGTCCTGCTGGAGGAAGTACATTACCAGGGGTGGCCTTAGAGACCTGATAGCCTTGTCCCACCTCCAGCTCACTCTCTGCTTCCTGTGTGAGTCTGAAATGTGAGCAACCAGCTTCCTGTTTCAGTCATCCATCACTGTGCCTTCCCTGTCATTATTGCCTCTTCCTGTGGAACTGTAATCCAACAGAAACTCTACAAGTTGCCTTTGGCTCTGGTGTTTTAACACAGTCAGGAAGCATAACTGATTGGAACCTTTAAGTACCTCCTGATAGAGATGAAGTTTCTCCGGCGAGGCCCCCACCTCCAGCTTGAAGATTACATAATTTCTCAAAGCAGTCAGCTGAGGTCCTGGTCCAAACAGGCTAACCTATAGGCACACCTTACATTCAGACTACAACAGGGAAAGAAGCTGTAAGAAGTAAGTGGGGCAGGGGTTAGAGAGGAAAGGCTTGGGCCATGGTCCCAGGCTTGCCATTTGGAGTACTGCTTTCCTCTCGAGTCTTGAGTTTTGTTTCTGGGATATGTGTCTGTGTCTGAGTCTGAGTCTGAGTCTGAGTCTGAGTCTGTGTCTGAGTCTGAGTCTGAGTCAGAGTCTGTGTCTGAGTCTGTGTCTGTGTCTGTGTCTGTGTCTGTGTCTGTGTCTGTGTCTGAGTCTGAGTCTGTGTCTGTGTCAGTGTCAGTGTCAGTGTCAGTGTCTGTGTCTGAGTCTGAGTCTGAGTCTGTGTCAGTGTCTGTGTCTGTGTCTGAGTCTGAGTCTGAGTCTGTGTCTGTGTCTGTCCCTTCCTCCTTCCCTCCCTTCCTCCCTCCCTCCTCCTCCTCCTCCTTCTTTCTCTCCCCCCCCTTCTGCCTGTACATGGATGTCAGAAGAAAATGACAGGTATTGTTCTTAGATACCATCAGCTACCTTTTTGTTTGTTTTGTTTTGTTTCATTTTGAGACAAGTTATCTCACTGTGCCCGACTCATCAATTAGGCTAGACTGGCTGATCAGCAAGCTTCAAGGGTCTTCCCGTCTCTGCTTGGAAGTACTAGCTTTTTGAAAATATTCTCCATCATGCCTGACTTAGTTTTTTGTCAATTTTTGTTGCTGATATTTTGTTTGTTTGTTTGGTTTGGTTTGTTTGTTTGTTTGTTTTCATGCCTTCTGGCTACGGAACTCAGGTCCCCATGGCTGCAAGGCAAGCATGTTACTGACAACCATCTCCGAAGGCCCAGGTTCTTCATCTACAAGTAAAAATACTAGATTAGATGATTGAAGGTCCATTTACCCCTGTAAGATAAAGGTTATGCATTCCCAATACGATGACAACTAAATACTGCACAAACCCTGCAAGGCACAGAAGTCCCACCAGCTGGGGGAAGATCCAACAGCCTCCATGTTGGCCAGTTTCTAGAATCTGAACATCCTGTGCCTCTGGCTACTCTTGAGATTCTAGGGTGTATATCATCTAAAAAAAATAAAAAATCAATGCATCATCCTAGAGGGAGCAAAGAGGGGTCTTCCAGCAGCTGAACTTTCCAGATGAGCTCCTTCTGGCTGGAGAGCCTGGGAAAGGATGGCAATATAGTGCTTAATATAGGAGTGATAGTCAAATCCATGCAAGCCATGCAAGCATACACAGCATGCTTTTCATCTATCATCAACCTTGATTATCACAGCACAGCACAATAGGTATTATCTTAACATGTGTTGGTAAACCGAAGCTAAATGGTAAGCTGTAGAGGTGACTGGTTTTCTCTTGTTCCTTACATCTCAAGAGATTAGCTCAAGACCCAGAATGAAACAGAAATTCAATACTTTTTGACCTACGGTTATATGGTGAATGGCAGTCGGATCTTAAACTGCAGTGTTATGGAGGTTTTATCTGTTTCCTTTGCTTGTTTTTGGTTGGTGCATATGTGTGCACACGAATGCATGCCACCAAGCAATGTAATCCCTTTGGGAAGGGTAAAGATCACGGGTGACCAGTTAGGCTGTTTACAAAACGAAAGGGACACTGTCGACAAACATGAGTGGCTGACCAGCGTAGCTCCTCAGTTGGTGAATTTTGTGGGTGGGACCAGATGATCTATAAAAGTCAATGGAGCTATTTCTTATTTTTTCACTTCCTCTTACAACGAAGCTTTTACTAATGTTATCTGGAATTTTTAGCCTCACTGGTTTCTATATATCAAGTGGCTCAGATAAGATACATCCTAAAGAAATAGGAGCTCTGTTTAAGAAAAGTCATGAACCACTCCAAATTTATGCCTGAAGAGATGTGAAAGAAAGCCAAGACCTTGCAAGAAAGAATGAAATAAAATCCTCTTGGATGGGATGATGATGGTATAATTCTGCTTAGAGTGGAGAGATAATCTTTCCTCATTCAAGACAGAGAAAGACTGGTTCAATACCAGTCAAAGAGAGATCTGGGGGTCATTTTATCTCTTTGAGTCTCCTTTCTGACTTGTTAGAAAAATCAATCAAAATAATGTGCAAGAGACCATTCTGTAAACAGGGAAATGGCACAAGAGTATAACATGTGGGCCAACCTGATAAGAGTTATTCCAACCTCAGCAGCCTGAAGCTCTTGGTAATGCTCTTCCCCAGGTGAGAATTATACACTATAAAGCAAGAGGCTTGATCAGTCCGGGTGTCCATATGAAACATTGTCTATGGGTATTCTTACACTCACGCCTTTATGGATGTGGCAAAGAATGTGCTAAGAATGAACCTGCGCCGTGATAGCAACCATTCATGAGCATTGGCACTAGGTGGCTTTCATCCAGGAGGGGTGTCTTTTCCTAATTTCTCCAACTAGAGAAAGCAAGATTCTTTTTAGAAGTGGAACTGCAGCAGGTTCTAAAGAAAGCACACCTTTCAGAAGGTGGCTTGGTCAGCAAAGAGCTTCTCATGCAAGCATGGGGGCCTGAGTCCGATCTTTAGCACCTGTGCAAAAATGCTATGAGTGATGGTCCATGCTTTTAGTCCCACCACTGTAGAGGTGGAGGCAGGGGATTCTTGGAGTTTCCTGGCCAGCCAACTAGCTTAGCCCTAGGTTCAGTGAAAGACTTATCTCACAAAAAGGGGTGTGTGTGTAGAGCTATAAAGAAAGATATTTGATATGTATTTGTGGTCTCTGCACACAAATGCATACACGTGTATGTGTATCTGCATTCACATGTGCACATCATACAAACTTAGGTACACAAACAGATCTCAGTGTCTGTCACTGCCTATAAAGTGTACTGGTTGTGGCCTAGATTATTCTTGTCCAAATGATTCCAGTCTATGTTGATACTTTCTGCTTCCTTCTTTAAGATTCTTAGCGCTGACTTAGATTCATGCTTCACCAAAGTGCATTTGTTGAGTTCCATTCCTTTGCTTTTTAGTGAAACTATTGGTAGATGTTGGGGCATATATCCTGGGGTAGCATCCTGTGTCTCAGTTCTCAAGGATCCTAACATGCCCTGTGTCCTTTTGGGCAACTTTCTCCTCTCTGCTGAGGTCAGCCCTCTACACCACAAGGCAGCGGAAGACATAATTGAAATATTCTGGGAGTAAAGAATTATTGCAGAGCATTCATAGTGACGATAGTCTTTTGGCTATATGTCATTATCGCAATATAGTAGACAAAACATTAAATTTACTTCTATGATAGTTCTGTGTGCTTCTGTTGGAGCCTCTCATTTCTAATATTTCTACATTAATATAAAGTATCATTATATATAATTTCTTAGATTAGATACACCTTTCCCATTATTGTAAATTTTCTTTATCTTTTCATTTGTTACCATGAGTTGTCTATCCTTAAAGCTTCTATGCTTTAGCAATGTGTCCTTGTGGAGTACAGGGTGGAGTTCAGTGTGGCCACTGCTGTCTCTCCTATATCTAAGTGTGTACCACAGATTATGCTGCACTGGGCACCCTTAAGTACAAATTTCATAAAGAACACCGAGGGTAGTAAAAAGAATAGAGCCATGAGAGTAATTCATACTTGCAGAATGATGATCTGGTGGAAGGCCATAACCTCAGTGTTTTAGATAGAAGTCAACAAAGTCATTTTGCCTTCATGTGGTGCTTCGTTCTTTTCTCTTCGCTATCTGTTGATATTCTCTCTGTACCCCTGCCCCATGAGCTTGAGACTGGAAAGGAGCCTTTTCCAGGTGATGGTGTTGGGTCTTCTCTAGGCAAACTTTCTGCACTGTAGCAGGAACATCGAGAGGTATTTGAAGAGAAGGAAGGAATGAGAACCAGAGGTTCAGGCACACAACTAGGCTGTGAGACACGTGTGTGAATTAGAAAAAAACAGACAAACCACTTTGCTTTCTCTGGTTGGAGAACTTAGGAAAAGACATCTCTCCTAGATGAATGCTACCTAGTGCCAGGACTCATAAAGTGCGCTCAACTCTTTCCTTACCTCCCTTGTTAAAGCCTAAAGCATTCTTTCCATTTACAAATCTGGGGGCAGAAGAGCCCTGGCAAGCAAGATTGGCTGTCACATAGTCTAAGTGGGCTTCCCTAGATAGTAATAGCAAATTCAGACTTATGTTTGCCTTTTGTGTGGCATACAAAGAAAGATATATTAGGGAAACATTGCTCACTAGAAAAACAGGCTTTAGTTGCCTAAACTGATAAGAGAGTATAGTTAAATCTAGAAGCCTGTGAAAATGAAAAATAAGTGATTCAAATAAAACCTCATGCATTTATAGAAGGGACGAACTGAATAGAACTTCTAACTATGGCCAAATAAAGAGACTGGAAAATTCTCTCTCCCCAAATCAACTATAAGTCTGGACAAAAATCAATGGAAACAACCATTTCAGTGTTCTAAAAATTGATCAGATGTAAAGTACTCTGAGATGCATGTATGCTTTTAAAATGTTGACATTCAGGAAAGAGAACTCAGAGTAGATAGGGTTATAAGCTGGCGCCTCCCTTGCCCACTCAACTCCTTCGACATGGACAACCACCAGAGCAGACAAGGAGGATCGGCAGTCTCTCTACCACAGTCAGAAGGAGCACATTTTATTTGAATGGGCACAGAGATCTGGGGTGCCTATGCTAAGCAATGTCTGAGCTGAAGATGACTCCTAGAGGGGCAGGGAGCATACAGAGGAGGGAAAGACATTTGCCCGTCACAGGTTCTGATCATGGACTTTGCAGGGAAGTTTTGTATAGTCTCAGTGGGTGCGGGACAAAGGCCAAGTAAACCATACCTTCCAAGCTAACTGTAGGACTTTGTGCATGTGCAAAAGACTTAGAAATCCTTTTCAGCCTTGGCACTGAAATACTGTCTCTTACCTACACACAGTTGGGCTGGTGTTTCGGGCTTAAGCATAGTCTCTGCCTCAGTGTTTATAGACCACCAACTGCACACAGATAAGTAGTAAGGAGCTTTAGAAAGAAAACAAGCACATGACAAAGAATTCACAGAGATGCATTGCAAGGAAGGGGGCTCTTAGATATGGCTTGTTCCAAGTTGCTAAGCAACAATAATAAAAGAAAAGAGAACACATGACAACCCACAACCATCTTTAAGGAGAAAAGCAGACTCTGAAGTTACTGCACTAGAGTGTCTAAAATATCAAAATTTTACCCCAAACTAGAATACATCAAAAGAAACGTAGAATACATTGTTAAAGAAACCAATGGTAATAGCTTTGAATAACCTTGTTTACCAAGATAGAAACATAAAGACTGAAAAGTAGATACTGTAAATATGTTGAAAGAACAACTAAAATGTTTAGGGATTGAAGTAAATTATAAGTCAGTTACCAACAGTAACTAAGAACTGAGAAGCTGGAGGAATACACTTTTTAAAGAACAAATGAAACGGTCTTAAGTGAAAAAGTTAAAGAGAAAAAGTTCTGAGATCAAAGTGAAAAGTCCACTGGGGTCCATCCTCACAGGAAGTCAGGAATGAGAAGTTAGTCTGATGTGCCACCTCCTAAACACACACGGGCAAAACACCCATACACATGAAATAAAATAATTTTTAAAAAAATTGGAAAATCAGTTGTTTATATGGCTCTTCTCTCTAAATTGATTTATAAATTCAGCGTGATGCCTAATCAATGCTCCAGTAGTCCCTTGTATTGTTTTTGTGGCTTTAATGTGTGTAGAAGTACATAGGATCTAAAGTAGAAATAACATTGAAAAGGAAAAAAACTGGAGGAATTTATGGCAAAAACACGTCGAGTTGTGTATGTATAGTAAGATATAGATATATAGATATAGATATAGTATCATGCACATACACGTGTGTGTACATATGTGTGCATGTATATACATACACATTAACATAATGAAGACAGCAGATGAGCTATAGGAACTATCAATGGAACGGGATTGAGAATGAGGAAAGCAATTCTTAACTGATGGCCAGGAGATTTGTAGCAATCTCACCATGATAATTCAGTAGGGAAAAGATGTTCTTTGTAAAAATGGTGGTGGGTATTGGAAATCCACTTGCCAACATGAAGCCTTGATCTCATATCATACATGAAAATTAACATGGATCACAGATCCAAATGTAGGACTTAAAACTATAAGCTTTCTAGGTTAATAACATAAAATCTTTGTGGCTTTGAGTTAGCAAAAGCTATTAGATACAACACTAGAACTAGAATCATTTAAGAATTAATAAATTATATTTTATCTGAGTCAAATTTTTTATGCTTCGAAGGACACTGTTAAGAACATGAAAACAACTAGGCAAAAATATTTGCAAATCATGTATCATAATAAAGGAACTGTAGGCAGATTATAAATAACTCTTACATTTCAATAATAAGACTAAAACCCTAATTTAAAAATAAGATTTATACCACTTACCTCAAAAGGATTTAATCAGAATTAAGATAATGTGCTGTGCAGGAGCTTACTTTGGCCCCACGTCTGCTGTGCAGTAAAGACTTGCAAAATGACAGTGAGAATGTACTCAGCACTGTTGCACACACTGCGTGAATAAACAACCTGAGCTGCACAACAGGTGGAGAAGTGGCCTTAAGGACACTCAGGGCAGAAGCCGCCTTGTCCACAGACAGCCATATCTTGAAGTGGCAGAGCAGGATTAGAGCATTTCACTGGTGGACTTCCCATGGGCTGAGTAAGAACGGCCTCCCTGGTCATCTTCAAAGTGAGGAGAGGTGTGGTCTCCCTCATCATCCCTTTCCCATCTGGCTGCTGGTAAGGGGTGTTAGTGCAGAGGAGGCACGGGAAGCACCCTACCTCAGCAGTCAATCCTCTTGGCCTCCGAATGATGCTCTCCCTCTTGATTTTCCCCAACAGCTTAAACATTATTTTATTAACAGTTCATTATCTGTGTTACTTGAAATCCAGACAAACATGTAACTTTTTAAAATATCTGTCAACAGGGAACTGACCAAATTAATTAGGATTTATCTCTGATACACTTGATTATAAAAATAATGTATTGCACAAAATTAGATAATTAAACACTTGAAACCCAGGGAGATGGTTCTGTGGGTAAAGTGCTCACTGTTCAAGCCCAAAGACCTGAGTTCATATTCCCAGAGCCCACATAAAGCTGGGCATGGAGATGCACATCTGTAATGCTAGCCCCAGTATTAGTATGGGCAATAGAGGCAGGAGATATCCAGAAGCTCACAGACCAGCTAGCTGAGCTCACACAGCAGTGAACAAGAAACTGTCTCCAAAAGTCAAAGGTGAGGATAGTCATCTCTGACTTCCTCACGCAGATTGTGTCATGCACATTCCCACATTTGCACATACAGACACACAGACATGCATGCATGCAACTTCATAGGAAGATTAAATGACAATGCCACTGTACAGGATGGTGGGTTTTCTTATATTTTCATACAAGTGTACTATTTACTTCAATCATATTCCTGTTTGTTTGTATCCACCCCCATTACCCTCTCCTCTCCTGCTTTCTCTCTTCCTCAGGTCCCCATCGTTTTTTTACAACCACTTTTAACATAAGGATGCATGTGCTTCTCCAAGTGAAAAGTATAAATTATAAAGCAGTATGTACATTTTAGCCCATTTTGGTTTATGTATGTTTTGTAGGTTTATAAAATATCCTGGGAACATGTATCAAACTGTTTGCCTTACTCCAGAGAGTAGAGTTCATGTTGAAGACCCTGGACGGATATATGTTTTTTGCACAGAGGTTTTTTTTTTTTCTTTTTCACATTTTTCTTCTGTGATTAAAAACTAAGGAAAAATAAATGTAACATTTAAAAGACTTATTTAAAATCTCTTATTTATTCTCCATTAAGACAAAATACCTTAAACTCACAGAAGGAGCAAATGGCCGATATTTGAACTCGCCCCATGCCTTTCCATTATATTCTGTCTCCCCCCAGAATAACCTGAACACAGGGTCACAAATCAATGATACAGTTAGCAAGAAGATCTTCGAATCTTCCATGTGGGAAACACTGAATATTGGGCAGAGATCCAGAACAGTTCAGAAAGGTCACCTGTGCCTTGAGAAGAGACAGGAATTGACCAAGAGACCTGGAAATCCCCCTTTTTAGAATCTTCTGCAACTCAGCAGAATAGGGAAATAATGTTCTGTTGATAGCTTCCAATTAGGTAGCAAATTTGCAAAGCAGTGAGGGACAAAGAAAAAAAGGAAGAAGAAGCGATCCTAGAAATCATCTAGTAATTCAATCCCTGCTAATACAGTGGAACAAATATTAAGAGGAAAAAAATACTATCTAAGATAATGGAATTATGAGCAATAAGCATTATGGGTTTTAAAAGAACAAATCATGCCAGACAAAGTTGATTGCTTTTTTGATTAGTAGACTAAGGGAATAGAGTAGATGTAATATATCTTGATTTTAGCAAAGGGTTTGATAGTGTCTCATGAAATTTTACTCAGGAAATTAATTGAAAATGGCCCAGAGATGAGCACTGTCGCTTGAACCTCACATGGTGGCAGAGCTGTGGAAGGGAAGGAGAGCCATGGGGAGAGGTGGGACAGCGAGTCTTGAGTCAGGGGTCAGTTCTATTTAATTATTTCATTACTTTTCAGGAAGAGAAATAGGCTGCTCTTACGTGAGTGAAATTCATAGTATGTCTTATCTGTGCTCTTTAATGAAAAGAAGCCACCGAAAGCCAGCAGTCCATGTAGCTTTCAGTCCCAGGTGGAGCCTCATTCTGGGTCCCAGGAGAAGCTCTGTGGTACACACTGTACCAGTTGGCTCAGCTCTATTCTTAGTGGTGGAAGAGGGCTACTGTTTTCAGTCCCAAAACTTAGGCTTATCACCATGCTCTTATTCTGTATGGGATCTCCTTACAGCCCCAATATATCGGGACCATCTGGCACCTCAGAGACAAACACTTCATGCTGCATTCAACTGTTCATTATCCACCATGGCCCAAAGTATATGTGATGGATATCCTAAGTGTATAAACCCTAAAAGATGGTTTGTGGTTAGAGTAGCAGGTGTGTTTAAGCCGGCAGTGGTCATTGCTGTGGTCACACTCGAATGAATGTTCTGTGGGAAAGCAGAGAAGGTTCAGAGAAATAGAGGAGAGGACAGCGGGTTTAACAGGCCATGGAGCTCCCGAACCTGCAAAGGGGAATGCTACTCCATCGGGAACTTAATGGATAGGCAGAACATTTGTATAGGATGGGTCACAAGAAGAAAACATAGAGGATAGTGGGGAGCCCCAAACAAGTCTAATCTGTGTTAATGATCTGGGAGTTCTGGAAGACATAATAGCAGTGGATGTGTTAGTCCTGAAAGATATGAGGACAAAGTAGGGGTCGTCTCTAATATAGCGCCATACTGAGCACAAAGAAGGGATCCTATACCCTTACCCATTTGCCCACCATTGTTCTGCCACTGCTGATGGCCGGGGACCAGCTATGGTGAAGGGCAGATCCATATAAAGGAATTCAAACTTTCTCATGTAGATGATGAGAGAACAGATGTTTCACTTGGATCTTGTTTCACTGGAATCACTCTGACTATGATGGGGAAAGAATCAAAGGGAAGAGGAGGCCAGGGAAGAGGTTACTCAGGTAACAGATGAAGATAAAACCCAGTCTCAGATAGACGTGGGCCAGTTAGTTTTATGGTTAAAGAAGAGAATCCATGTGAACCTAACTGTACAGTGTAGGCAAGTGGGTATTCCATAACACTGTTATCTAAGGAGGTGAAGCCAATAACAGCAAGAAGCAGATTGAGAAGTTGGACTAATTTAATAAGCCCTAGCAAACATACACAGGCAAATTCAACCTCGAATGATGGCTAGAACATCACTATTGCCACCTCTGCTTGTAGATGTGAGACATCAACAGGCTGTTACCCATGCTACTTCTCCTGGCTCTTGGAGAAACTAGCAACATGGGCTGAGGATTGTGGGGGAAGCATCTCAGGAGGTTTTACATGAGAAAGAAGTGGGAAAGATGGTTCCTGTCAGAGAGTGATAAATTAGCGACCAAGGAATGAACGCAGGGTTTTCCTACAAATAGTGCTGTCTTCCCTTCTTCCTTCTCATTTATTATGTTTCAACATAATGAAGAAGGCTTTACCCAGGGGTCAGGGTGGTTTCAGAATGAAGCCAAATGTGTCTTCAACCACTACAGAGAAGCATTGCAAGCATCCTAACCTTAAGCATATCAGGTGGCAGACTAGACCTACAAACTGTATTGTAGTACAGAACAAAGTTGAAATTTTCACAGCCTCCAATGCCAAAAATGAGATGTTTGTTTTCTGATGTTTTCTTTTGAACACTGAGCAAAGGAGAGTAAGAAGTAGGTGGAGATGCTGCCTGATTCATTGCTTGTTGCAAGAAGATAGTCATTGCGCCTTAGCTACATAACAAGCTGTGAGTCACGCCAAACAGAATCTGGTCCTCTTGAAACCCACGAGGTTAAGCTCAATCGGAGGAAATTGCATGGGTCTCAGGCATGTGTCATTGCAGTTACCCTTTCTTGGATAAAGGTTAGTGAGAATATGGGGAGGGGTATAAGGGGGGATGATGGAAAGAAGAAATGCAGAGAGAGAGAGCGATCATCTCTAAACTAGAATGTCCTTCCTGGCTCTCTTTAAAGCTCTGATTGACTGTATATGTTGACTCACCTGCAATGATTAATAAGAGTATTATTGACAATAATAAAAAATCATGAAAGAATTTTCTGTCAGCTCAATTAAGGCACTTTTTTACTTAAACTTTTTTTGCAGTGTCCCCAGGACATAATCGCTAAGTCATTTTGGAGTAATGTTTTATAGCTGTTCAGTAACACGAATATTAGGAGTTTCAATGGGACATTAAGGCCATGGGTTAGTCTGTTCTGATTTGTGAATTGCCCTTTAAGGAAATACAGTGGTAGATGATGATAGGTTTATGAGGATTTGGTGCTGTATACAGCGTACTCAGTGGAGGGAGTATTTGTCCCTTTAGAGATGTAACTGGATCTCTGGTTTCTTGTCAATCTCCAAACAGCTTAGAGCATCTACTGGCTATTGGAAACTTCTTGGCCTGGAGGGATAGACACAGCAGTGAAAGACCTGTTACTTCTCCCAAGTAGCTTATACTTTCGTCATTGAAAGCACAAGCATGTGGTTTGAATGTCAAACACGCCCCACAGGCTCCTGTGTTTGAACAGTTGATCCTTGCCTGGTGGTGCTGTTCCAAAACATTATAGATTCTTTTGTATATGAGGGAAGCCTAGTTGACAGACATGGGGCAAAGGGGTGGAGACTATGGTTGTAGACTAGCCCTGATGCCAGCCCCAGCTCTCTGATTCTCCACCATTGCTGTGACATAATCTACTGTCTGTCTCACACTCTTGCTACCTCAGCTGGATCCACCTGATTTCTCTACCATGATGAACCATCCTTCTTAAGGTGTGATCCTGAATAAATTCTATTCCGCTCAAGGTGGATTTTCAGGTATTTTGTGACAACAATAAGAAAGGAAACTAATGCATGTAAAAAGGTTAAAATCAATCAGAAAGATGAACAGACAACTCCCTCTCTAGAGAGAATTATCTTTATTTGAAAAATAACTTTATATGTATTGTTTGGAGTGTATAATAGAGCTAAAATCGTGTGTGTGTGTGTTTGTGTGTGTGTGTGTGTGTGCATGGAAATGTGTGTTCATGTGCATGGAAATGATGAGAGGCAGAGGAGAGAGGACCAGGGAAGCCATCTTTGATATTGCTTCCTGGAGAGATGGTTGTAAGTACAGGACAAGAAACACTGCATGCTCACATTGACATTGCTTGTATTTCTCTCATCTAAACTCCTCTATTCTTTCTCCCACTTCCCACAATTCTTGTAGTAAATGCACAGACCACTTTGCATAAGTAGGCTTTATGGTGGACCTCGGAGGGACGGTCACATTTCTGAGTCAAATCACATGAAACATACATGAAATTGACACAAGTAAGACAATCTACTCTCTGGTGAAGACAAAACAACTGTAGAAAAATCTAAATTGGAGTTTTAGGTTTCCTTGAGATACAGAATTAGAGGTACAAACTTATCTTTTAGCCATTTAAAGGGTATGGAGACAGCCACTAGTTGACACTTGAGTCACATTTATATTGAAAAGCTATCAAAAGTTTTCACCTATATATGGAAGACTTCAGCAGTTAGGAATATTCCTTGTGCTGACCACTGTTAGACAACAAGTTTTGTACTTTTTAGGTTCTAAAGGTACAGATCACCCCTGTCAATAGTGTATGAATGGAATACACAATCGTTATGAAGACCCATGCAGTCAGACTGCTTGAATTCATATCTTGCCTCTGTATATACTTAGTATGTGACCTTTGAAAAAATAGTCTCTTATCTGTGCAATGTAAATAAATAATCCACCTTATACAATTGTGAAGATTAATCAATCCTGTGAGGGTTAAGTGAGTAATACCCGCCAACCCACAGACAAGCACCTACAAGATCCAAACAATTGTTATTCATCTTCTTGTTAGAATCCAAAGTAATTTCACACTCGTGTGTCCTCACAACACCTCCATAAACTATTCTTATTCCAATCATAGAAGTGGAAACATTTATTTATTCATTCAATGAAAATGTAATGAACCAGACAGTGTCGGATGCTGGGGATATGCCAATCACAGAATCAGCACAAAATTACATTGCCTCAATCTTCTTATCCTCTGCTTATTAACAGACTTCTAACTAGAGGGAAAGAATAAGCAGGAGGGTTGGCTTGATGTGCTGAAGAATAAAATCAGTTTCATCTCACCCGGCTCCCTGCAGTTGAATGATCTTGTCAAGTTATTCCTCGGGTTCTTAGATTTTTTAGTCTGTGAAACAGGAACAATAATAGCTTACTGAAGAAGAGAGAGAGAAACTAAGACAGAGGCATAGAGAGAGAAGGGTGACAGAGAGAGGAAAGAATAGAAACACACACAGAGAATGTTTGTGTGAGAGTGAGAAAACACAAAGAGACAGAGAAACACAGAGAGAGATTGTATGTGTGTCTGTGTATCTGTGTTCCTGTGTGGCTGTACACATATGAGGGCCAGAGGCCAATGTTGGATATCTTCTATCTCTCTCTACCTTAATTTTGAGTCAGGGTGTCCCCTTGAACCTCCAGTACAAAATTCCTGGAACAATATTTAAGACACGGTTTCTTTCATCTTATCGTCTAACTGTTGCAAGGAGCTGGAGAAGAGTGGAGGGCAGCTAAGAGCTTCTGATTACCCAGGAAGCCATCAAACATGCATATTTCATGGGAGAAGTCAACAAAAGGAGAAATGGGGTGGCATCAGTTTCCATGAGAGCACTATATGATCTACTTATCTGCCTTGAAGGAGGAAACAGAACTACAGGGTAAGGCATGCAGACGGGCTGGGCACTGTCTTTTAGGAACAGACATGAACCATGGCAACAGTGGAATCCCGGGAGACCCAAAGGAAGAAAGTAGGGCACATCAGTGCTCCCCTGGGGACCCTTTCTTGAGAGAAAGGTTCTAGGATTCTCTGGCCTCCTGATATCTGTATTTATTCATTTTTTTCTCTGCTGTTTTCTTCTGCACCTTTGTCCTTCTCACCCCACTCCTCTTCTTTGGTGAGGAAAAGGGAAGACATGTGAAGCTCTGACCTGAGAGCTGACAGCTGGGTGACTGGCCCTTAGAGTTAGTCCATATCTCCAAGATGACTCATAATGAGAACAGCTTCCAGAAGAGAAGCTGAGCCTTCTCAAGACTCATCACTTTTCTTGATTTCTCTTCTTGGATATTTGTTCCCAGCTCTCCATAAGAAACTGAGCACAGGTGACACACTTCTTCATCTCTCTTAGTGGCTATTCTGCAAATTCACCCAGCTCAGCTTGCTCTGCATCTTCTAGATCAGTGTATAATCACTCCTCCTATAACTGGGAATCTGTGGGCAGAGCCTTGGCTGGGTCTCGGGCCACCGTGGGGGAGCATCTCAGGTCAATTCTCCACATTTCCATTTCTCCAAAGCATAAATAGTCCACTTGATAAACAGTTTGAAGGCTTTTCCAATATGTTAAAAGATTGATTCTTCCTATAATAGCAATAATAAAAAGATGTGTAAGAAAAAGACACATTGGCGGAGAAGTGGAGTAAAGGATAGGGTAAGAAATCCCTTCAGATACTTTAAATGTAAAAATGAGGTCTTCATTCCATACATGTTGCCAACTTGGTGGGGGATAATGGGGTACAAAATTTCAGGGGAATTTCAGTTCATCATTGTAAGGAAGGCAGCCAACAAAGGTGGTTCAGTCCCCAGCAGCAAGCGTGTGTAGAAGTATTGAGTCTTCATGGAATGGAAAGCACTAGATGGTGTGAAGGGTATTACCTTCAATGGTGCTACCCTAGTGAACTACTCTGACTAGCCAGAGCCCACCTTCTAAGGGTTCAGCAGCCTTTAAAATGGCACAGCAAGCTGGAAAGCAAGCATTAAAAACAGGAACCTATGAGGGAGACTTAATATTCAAGCCATAACAGATGGGCTGGCTTACAGGATTGACAGGTAGGATCCTTTGCTGATTTGTTTAATATCTGGAGGCTGGTCTCATCCATAAGAAACTAGCTGGTTCCCCTCCTTTCTCTGAATGCCAGCTCTTGATCTATAACACAGAGGCTTGAGTTCTTTCCAGTCCACTAACCCTTTGGGGGATGCTCATAAACAGTGTGTCCAGGTTCTTGGCAGTTCTGAGTCACAGTGGAAGGCTCACTGTGGAGATCCTAACCCATCTCGTAGCCCACTTTTCCTAGGCAGAGGAGCCCACTCCTCCTGGGAGCAGCGGTGTCAGTGGTTGATTCTTGCTTGCTGGAAGCCTCACCTGATTTGCCATAGATCTGAAAAGCTGTCTATAAATGCCACATTTATTTCATTAAACAACATTGTCCCCATCAGCCACTAATTCTCTTGTGTGAGTGGGTTTTGAGCATCCCAATCACTGTTAACTACTAACATCAGGATCCACGGTGAGCACGAGCATTGGGGTTGGGAGGAAGGAACAGGAAACACACAATCACAAGTTGTGGCTAGGCATTCAGACTCTGATTTCAACTTCACTGCTTCTTGTCAAGTGCTGAAGAGAAAGGAGAGGCTGTTCTAAAGAACCAGAGACATTTGTATGTGACTTGAGATAATGAACTGTTTCCCCAATTTAATTTTTTTGAAAACCTCTATAATTCTGAATAAAATACAAAGAAAATTTAACAAACCACAACAGCCAAACAATACCATAAAACTGGCCCCCAAAGAGGATTAAACATTTGGTTCATGCTTAAGTGCGGTTTATGAGCTTCTTTATCTTGGCCTATTCCAGGGGTGACCATGTAATAAATACTACATATGTGCATTATGTATTATATACCCCAGGTAATTAGGAAAATTTGTATCACTTAATCTGCCCTAGAAAGTAAATATACCAGCACTAATATGTATGCTAAGCAAATGGTCTCCATTGAACTTGCATATAGTGCCTGTCTTTACAAAGGGCAATTATTTTTTATCACAAGGTCAACCTTTTGTATTCAAGCACGCTTTTAGACTTAGCTCTCTCATCTTTCAAGAACTGTACCAGTCCACTGTAGTCTTCCTGAAAGGATTATTCAATAGTATCTGGCAAATGCTTGTATTTCTCCAGGAAAGCTATGTGTTAGCTTCGTGTCACTATTTTAAATAGTTGAGACACATCAGTTTATAGAGCCATAGCGTTTATTATTGCTTACACTTTGGGGACTTACAGTCCTTGATTGGTTGACTCCCTCACCCCCACCCGATTGTTTTGGACCTGGGGTGGGACAGCTGATAGGGTGTGGTTGAACAAGACCATTTGCCTTATGGCTAGAATATAGGTATGTTGAGGGGTATCCCACAATTTCCTTGAGGTGAGCCCACTAGCCCCACCTGTTAAAGTTTCTTATGTTTTTCAGTAATGCCCAGTGAGAAAACAAGCTTGTAAGCATGGGCCTTTGAGAACATTCCAGATCTAAACTGGAACACAGCAGGACATATTTAGTGACTGAAATTTTGCAATAGTACAAAGAATCCCAAATGGGCATGTTTTTGCAGAGATGGGCAATTCATGGGAGCCCAGAGAGGTTAGGCAATCCTACAGGAGCTCCAAGATGGTCAATGAAATAGATAACCATATGAGCCTAGACTAGGACTCGACCACATCTGCAACACAGTGCTCCTGATAACTGACCACTCTGCTTCTCATGCACAGAAGCTGAGGCATGCTACTTTGAAACAATTGCATCTTTTTGCTGCTGTTGTTGCAATAAAATTTCTGTCTTTTAGTCTGCATTGCAGAGTGGACAAGAGTAGAGTGAAATGCTCTGGAAACCCATTCTTTTAGGCATTTTTCCTATATAGCTTTGTAGTTGGCCTCCCTTACTATTCTCAGAATAGGACATGCTTCTGGCCTAAAGAGACACCGGTCACACCTCCAGCTGTTCAGTTGACCGAGACAGATGCTCAGCCCAGCAACTGACCTGAAGTGACTGGCAAAAATTAATTAACTCGCTGTGGAACTAATAATGAGCTGCTGGTTTGTGTTTCCCTTCCCTCACACCAGTTACCAAAGAGTTTTTCATTAGCGAGCTGAATGCTTCCTTTGTAACCAGAACAGCCTCATTAGTTACAGGCCCATCATGGCCAGAGAGTCAGACAACCAATCATTGTCTCCTTTTCAGCCACGGTGACCTAACTTGTCATCTTTCATTGTCTCCTCGGGAAGAGTTTCTCTCTTCTCCTGACATTCTTCATTTTTTCTGTAATGTCTCTTTCTGAAATGACTTTCAAATATACCTACTTACACACCCACTGCTTTGTCTTATGTTGGTTGGCAGAAGAACTATTTTGTGTTCATGACCCAGGCATTTATTGGAATGGCTACCCCAGGACTCTACTCCCAACTTTCCTAGTTTGTTCATCTCTGTGCCTATGGATGGTGGCTCTCCATTTTAATTCTAACTCTGGTGTGTTTCACAGATGAACATCTCTTTCATAGGCATGACTCTGGGCTCCACAACAACCACACTGTGCTCTCCCTGTTTCCCACACAAGGTTTAGGGAGCTAATACAAGTACCATACTTAGAGTCATGCATTTATTTATGGTTACAACTGAGGCTGAGAAGAAGGCTCAATCAGTGAAACACATGCTGCTCATGAAGAACCCATGTGAAAAGCTGCTCAGAGTCACACGTGTCAGTAATCCCAGCATTCTAGAGGCCTGGAGGCAGAAGAGCTTGCTGGCCAGCCAGTCTATGCAAACCAGTGAACTCCAGGTTCAGAGGTAGAGTCCATCTCAGAACATAGGTGGAAAACAGTTAAGGAAGATTTCTTCTATATGTGGCTAGCACACACATATGCAAATGTGCATGTGCGCACACACACACACACACATACACAGAGAGAGAGAGAGAGAGAGAGAGAGAGAGAGAGAAAGGGAGAGAGAGAGCATTTACTGGCATGACAGTGGTCTTCACTAGCATATTAGCTTATGTCAGGACATAGGCAAACGCACGGAATATTGAGAAATCTGAGGTTTAGCTTATTTTTCCTTCCAAGTTGCTTAAACATAATGCTTCGGAACAGGCTACCGAAACTCCACACTTCATCACCTTTTCTCTTACAAAATACATTTAAAACTTTACAATTGTTCAAAAGCAGTTTTTATCAATTGACATTTAAAATTTAAAGTATGATTACATTACTTTCCGATCCCATTCCTCCCTCCAGCCCTTCCCATGTTCTCTCCCTCCAGCCCCTTCCACATCTCCCCTTACTTCTTTTCAAAGTGACAGCCTCTTTTTCTTTGATTATTACTGTCACATACATTATGTATACAAACATATCGAAGGTTATATAAATATAATCTGCTGAATCTGTTTTCTGTTGCTTATGTGTGTATGATTTTAGGGTTGCCCACTTTGTAGTGAAGGCCAGTTAGGAGGCTCATCCCTGGGAGAGACTAGCTCTCTTCTTTCAACAGTCACTAGTTTTCTGTAGTTCTTAGTCTGGTGATTTCCCTCTTCCAAGTTAGCATGTCTATTGACATTGGTGTCATTGTTTAGGCCTTATTTTGGCAGACATATTACTGAGGTGTTGTGGGTGTATTTTCCCTGTCATTTGTAGGAGACCATCTAATCTCACAGTAGATTTCCTGGTCCTCTGGCTCTTGCAATTTTATCATCTCCTCTTCTGTAATGTTCCCTGAGTCTTGTGTGCAGGAGTTGTGTTATAGATCCATTCAGTGGGGCTGGCTCCCCATGACCAGTTGATTTCTGTATTATGGCCAATTGTGAGTTCCTGTAATTGTCTTCTTTTGCTTCAAAGAGAAGATTCTTTGGCCAGGGAGAAAGCTATACTTAACAGGTACACATAATGATAAATTTTCCAATGCAGTTAAATATTATAGTATTATAGTAAGATCGTTCTAGTAGGTTCTTCTCTCAGATCCATGGCTTCGTTAGTTTCAGGTAGTTAGCTAGATTGTTAATGCCAGATACTATTTCCCCTCCTGTTGAGGCTAATTAGACACTGTTGGTTACCACCAAAATATAGGTGCCACTATTGTACCTTTAGGGGTATCTTGCTATGCTGGTCATTATTGTGGTTCATAGGTATCACAGCTAGATAAGCAGTTGACACAGAGCCTTCTGGTACTATGAAACTGGACCAATTGAAGGAGGTGTTCAGGTTAGATACAGCGTGAATCCTCCAAGTTCTATGTCTGAAGTGTGAGGTGTCTTCAACAATAGGGATTTACCTTTAACCATTCTGAGAAACAACCAAGGACAATAGTAATGGCCAATGTTGTTTTGGGGTCATTTGGACAACACTGACTAACAACTTGAACAAAGGTTTCTCACACCTGTTACTTGGATTTTTGCTAATTTGTGGCTCTTGTGGGGAGTATTTTCAGTACAAGTGGCACACTTTAAAATACACACACTCACACACATTTGCATATATATACATTTAAAACATATGTAATGCATATAAACACATGTGAAAGTATATGAATACACATATGCTTATATGTGTTACATATAATTATATGTAAATATACAATAATATGATTCCTTGACGCATTATCAATCATCTTTAGAGTTATTTAACACTCCTTCTTTATCTTTGAAATAAGTTGAGACTTTGTCACTCCTCCTGAGGGTGTTAGAGGCCCTGCGACTGAGGACCAGAGGGTGAGCCTCTTACCTTGTATGCTCACTAAGGAGTCTTCCTAGCACAGTCTTGACTCAGCTTGGGTTTAATCTGAGGCCTCAAGCACTGAATGAGTTCCATGGAATCTTCACAGGAAGATGTCATTGGTAATATGTGAGCTCATTAGAAACGACCATCAGTATCTTTCTTAGTGTCCCAGTACATGGCTTGGAGAAGCTTCCATATGTAGCCTGTCTTTCATCACTCTTTGAACTGTATATCGTGGGGTTGTCCTTAAATCATAAAGCTTAAACCTTGCAATCAGGTCTTCAAATGGTATAGTTCCAAGCTTCTCCAAAGTCCAAGTTTATTCTGGCAGCCCTTTACAATCCACCGGCATTCTGGTAGCATCTGGGCACCACCAAGTTTTCATCTACAGGGAACTGTGGGATCTTGGTGTCACCAGGATCCATGTAGACCTTGGAGGTTTATAAATGAGAGACTGACATGGATTTTTGTTGGTGGTATTTGCATTCTCCTGATAGTATTTTTGTGCATCTCTCTGATTTCTGTTCCTGGAAACCAATAACTGGTCTTTGGCATCTCAGGTCCCCTTGGCTTGTTAAAGAGCTCTCTTGTGAATGGAACAAAAGGGCTTGTTTTCTTAGCCCAGAGAGAGCTAGCCATGACAGAGTGGCCAGTTCATCATCTTTTCTTTATTAACAGATGTCAGAGTAATTGATGAAGCCTTTTTTTTCAACCTCCAGTATATTTTTTAAGTGGATTGATTCTGGGGCATTTCAGTTCATTTACTGACAATGTCTTAAGGATAGAATCTGACTATAATCAATTTTCATTATCATTGTGTAGCTAATAGTGCTAAAAATAAGAACTCTTAATCTGCTATGGTGTGATTGATTACTCAAGAAGGATATGGAAATAATGTCTTTTAATATGCCCAGAGTGTTACATTAGACCTTTGAAATTTTCATCTTCAAAACATACCACTTCCTGTTGTGTTCTGTCCGCTGTGAAACAACATGGGACTCAGGTGTTACCTTGCTCTAGCTCCTAGCCTCAGTGGGTAAGGCCTACGTTCAGGACTCACGTGGTCTTCTGCCCATCAAACTCATGACCCAAGCTTTCTTCTTCATGTATTCCTTCCATCATTGTGTTTATTTTAAAACATTTTTATTTTTGCACAGCCAAGATTCAAAGCATCTTCTTAGACCTCTGATGACCCATCTCATTCCTCCATGGACAAAAAGTAGACTTATAGAATATGGGATCTATTGAAGAGTTTATAAGATGGTATTCTCAAGACAAAAGCAAAGATTATGTGGCTCATAAGCAAATCTTGCTGGAAAGAGAGATACATTGTGTCTAGGCCTAATGATGCTCTGTCATCTAAGTCAAGTCCTAATTTGTGAGCCTCAGTTTCCCCCTCTTTAAAACAAGGGCAGCTATCCAGTGTATTTCAGGGCTATTAGAAGATGCTAGTGATATTCTAAGCACAGATGCACTTCATCTATAAAATCTTACCTATTGGTACTATTCTGTCTCTTATTCCTTTTCTGTTCATTTCACACCATCTGTTTCTCAACCTTATATTGTTCCCAGGGATTTTATGTTCTGATAAAACTTTAGAGATCTCTGTATTTGCTAAACATTTATCAAGAACTCATTCATACCTGCCCCCTTGAGAGAATCTGCGATATTGAATCAATTATAACACTTTCATGGGCCACTTATGGCCAGAACCTTATAGACAACTTACAGACAACTTATAGACAAAACACAATTATCTATCTATCTAATGCTTAAATTAGGTAAGCTAGATGTACCAACATGATTTAAGCTAAAGACTGACTCTAGGTCATTGTCCTCCAAGAAGTCTCAAAGTTGACTATTAGGGCAAATTAAAAGACAAGATGTGATGGACTCAAAAACAGCCAGAGGAAGAACTAGAAAGAGTCCCAACTGGTTAAAAGTGATGGCCTTCTTTAGTATTTGTGTGTCTTGTGGCTTTCAAACTGTCCAAGACATTTTGGTAGGGAAGAGTGTGGCTCTCAGAGGACACTCCCATCATTCCTCCTAGATATTTAAATTGTTGTACGAAGAGAACCTCTTACCACCTCACTAGCAAACCTCAATCACTGTTTTATTTTACTACGGGCCTAAAACCCTAAGCCAGGAGTTCCCACTCTGACCATGCCTGATGCATGAGGGAGCTACAATAATGAAGCTCAAAATTAATCTGTGGGTGGAAAAGATCTGTGATTCCTCTAGGTGTTAAATTTTTTTAGGCATACATATAATAGTGAATAAAATACAAATTCATTTAAGAACACACTAAATTTATAGGAGCCTAGATGCTCTCTTAATTAACCTTTGCTTTACCAAGTCTTTGCATTAGCTGTTTCTTTATAAAGCATCTTGATTGATGTCTACAACAACCTGTACTCTGGAGGTCAACAGGCACACTGCAGTATGCTGCACATGTTGCTGCTGACACGATGTTTGCTTCCCGGGAGTCCCCAGTATTTACTCTAAAAGATATTTATGGTAATTACAAAATACAATTGCAAAGCAAGATGAGAGCTATGATTTCTCTGAAAATCCAGTAGAATGCTTTGGGAAGATTCGAGAAAGGTAAAGTATTTAAAGAGAAGTTACTGCTGGATGAGGCAAGGTCACCTGAGAACAGTTCTGTAGGCTGTCACTACAAAATGCCCAGGAGCCCTCATAGATGACATGTCCTCCAGGATGGATGTGACTGCAGAGCAGCGTGTATACACACCAGCCCTTGATAGGCTATGAGATGGCTGTGAAAGGTAGAGCTGGAGAAGGAAAACACAAAGATCTCCAAGAAGACACCATTGAAAATGATCTCAAAATTACTATTTTGGATTTGTAATTCCCTTTACATAATCTCCAGCTGGAAATCACAAGCAATGCATTAAGATCATGGTAAATAAAAGAAACATGACGCATGTGCAAGGGACATAAGCCTTGCACTTGGCCCTAAATCAAAATGTTGGTGTGTAATACCCATGTTGGAGTTTTGTAGTTAAAATAAAATGCTTAAGTCTACTATTTTATGATTCTCTCAGTCACCCTATAGTCTTAGGAACTCCATCTTGTGCTTGTGTTCAATGTTACTCCATCTTGTTCCTTGTGCTTGTGGTCAATGTTACCATGTGGTTGAGCCAGCAATAGTCAAAGGACAGCTGCTGCCTAACTAGGAAGTGATTCAGATGGGTAAGTGATTCAGATGTGTAAAATCATGAAGTTGTATGGGAACTTTGTCATTGCTGTTGTCTTAGGTGACATCCAGTTATCTCTTAACTGAGTACAGGGCTGGGTGATGTCATCTGTGGTGGTCTGAGTGAGAAATGTCCCCCAAGGACTCAGGTATTTGAACACTTGCTTCCCAGTTGATGGTGTTCTTTGGGTGATGTTACAAGGGGGTACAGCCTTGCTGGAGGAAGCACATCACTACCAAGAGACTTGGAGGGTTTACTGATTCTCCCTGCTTTCCGATACACACTTGGAGTTATAGATGTGATCTCTCAGCTTCCTGCCCTGGCTGCCTGCCACCACGCCTCCACAGACATTATGGACTCTTATCCCACTGGAACTGTACCAGAAGAACAAACTCTTTCTTCTGTAAGTTGCTTTTGATTACAGTATTTTATTGCAGCAACAGAAAGTAACTAGTATACTGCCGTTGCCAGAAGTGGGACAGAGGTTCCTGAAAACACCCAAATCAGTTTTGGAGTGGGCCACAAACTCCCTGAGCAGCCCACACAACTGTTGTTTAAGAACTCCAAGTCACCATGAGGCGGCTAGCAGATTCTGCATTCTCCATAATTGCACCCAATTTTCCAATTGAATTATCGCATGATTTAATTCGTTTGCTGCATCTGGAGAGCATCAGCATTGTGCAGCTGTTGCAGCTTCAAGAGCTAATTGTTGCTAAGCACATTAAAAGTAGCCCTATTGCAATGCACTGGAGTCAGAGGGGAGGGGGTGCGAAGTTTCACTTCCCATTTTCTCTTTGGTTGAATCATCACCCGAAGAGCCTGAGGGGGTAGCAGACATTTAAGCCCTGTTAGCTTAGAGACCTCATTGTGCATGGTTAGTGTCACTAGATGTAAGCCTTTAAGTGAGCCAGACATATCCCGATACCAAAATACACAGAAACCTAAAAGCCCTATTTGGAGCATCTTAGAGAATTATGCCCAACATGATTAAGAGAAAAGGTGACAATGTCACCAAAAAGTATGAGAAAGTTAATTGCTGGTGAAGCACTCATACACCTATAAAGCCCCTGCCCCCATATTCCAATTATAATAACTGGCTACATAGGTGCTACCCTCCCCATATGATTGGTCCACCTTGGTGTGTGTCAGTGGAGTATCCCCAATAGGTAAGATCACTTGAAGGCCTGCTTCAGCCTCAACTATCACCTTACGATTTATTATTTGGTATTTTCTAGTCAGAGTCTCAATCCCCAGAAAGCTCAGGTTGAACACTAGCCTTCTCAGTTAGAGTTTGGATTATATGTCTTCTCAAAGTTGATGTGTTAAAAATCTGCTCCCTGGGTCATGACACTATTGGGGTGTTATAAACCTTCCGGGGGGGCATGTCTAGTTGGAGGAAGCTGTATTCTGTGAGGGAGGAGTATGCCTGTGGGGAAATGTAATTTCTCCCTAGGTAGGTCTTGATCCCTCTTTCCTCCCCTGCTCCTTTCCTTTTGCTTCACTTCCCCCTCTCCCTCTCCCTTCCTCTTCTCTCCCTCCTCCCCCCTATCCACACAAGCTGAGCCCCTTTGCTCCATCTCATTTTCCTTTCATGATCTTGCATGGTCTGGAAGCAGCAGAAGCAGGTGACCGAGGACTGAAGCTTCAGAACCGTAAGCCAATCACAAACCTTTCCTCCTTTACCTGCTCTATCTTGGATATTTATCACCACAATAAGAAGCGAACACTTTTTCCTTTCTTGTGATTGTAAGAATGCATGATTTGATTTTCAGAGGGTCTCAGTTTTGTGCACAGATGAGAGCTAAGAAGAAGAAGTCCATGAAAAAAATCAGGATGTTGTATATAAAATGAGAGCTTACAATGAAGAATCACAGGCCATGCGGAACCACAGGGTAGCCGTGGACCTACTGAGGGAAAGAGTAGAGGGAACCAAAATAAAACATGAGGACTGAGTCTAAGAGAAAGGCAGGATGAGGAAGTAGGTGTGCAGAATACTGAGCACTGGGAAGTCAAGAAAGACCAGTGGGATTCCCAAGATTTCTTCCTGCCCCAGGCCACAGAAAAGTGAGAGTTAGGATCATGTCTTCTACCTTGGAAGGAAAAATATCATTCCTTAAAGAAACTAGAATGCTTTAAGAGAGATCTATTAATGTTAATATGAGAAAAGCTTCTTATAATTCTCATACCCTCTCCCAGTAACTCATCCATGGAGTTCAGAAGGCAATAATCTCCATCCACAAACTGGTTTCAACCAACATTTAATTTATTTCAATCATAAGCCAGGTTAACTCAAAAATTCACTAGACATTTGGCAATGTCTGAATACAGAGAAATAAACTTTGCACATGTATACGTACACAAGGTGAACTCAGAAATTGTCAAGAAAAAATTATAAAATATGAAAGATGTAAGTAATAACACATAATTGCAAAATTGTGGAACATTAGAGAATAAGAAAAGATCATATATCTTTCAGAGAAAAATATATAGCTCACAAACAAATGTTAGAAAGTACTGTCTGTCTTAACGGACCTAGAAGCTGGCTGATAAATGCGTTCATGACTTACAACCTAAGATTCTATACCCAACATAACTAAACAGAACTAGAATAGTGGCCACCAGGTACTGGGGTTGAAAGTGGATGCTTAGTGTGGGTAGTTTCAGTCTGGGCAGTTGATATGGAGGGTAGTGATGGCTACTCCACAGCAGTGTAGGTACCCTTAGTGGCATAGAGCTCTGGACTTAAATGTGGCTAAAATAATTAAAATTGGTGCTTATCACTATTAAAAAGTGAAAGTTTGCTCAGCAGGATGGGAATCAGAAGAGACCGGTGATTGTTTACTGTTACACATCTGGTAAGCCTACTGAAGCTTAAACATTAACCAAGAGGACACTATATCCTGAAATGCTCAGCTCTAAAAGGGATTTCCTCGGGGCTCAGGATCACTATGGAAGAGCAGGTGGAAAGTCTGTGAGAGGTAGAGGTCGTGGATGACATCACAGAAACATTCTCTAGACACAGTAAGACAGATAGGCTATGACCTCACAGAGATTATGACAGCACAACTGGGACCCATGCAAACCAAACAAAATCCCAGCATGGAGGAGGGGAAGTGGGCATGGATTCCCACCCCCAACCAAGAGCCTGTTTGCTTCTGAGAAAGAGAAAGTCAGTCTCCTTCAATGGAATAACATTTGATACAAGGATCACACACGGAGACAGGCCCCACACAAACTTGACTCCATTGAATTTCTTTTTGGGGGCATAGGGGAATGAAGTTGGGTGGTTTGTGGGGGAGTATCTGGGAAGAGCAGAGGGGGATAAATACGAACAAAATATATGGAATAAAATGCCCAAGGAATAAATAAAAACGTTTAAAATTATGTATGAGGAACAGTTGAATAAAAATTAAAAATAAAAAAAGTAAAATTAATTGGGCATGTCAGGCAAAGGGAACTGTATTACACAGCTGTCCTCTGGTAGGTGTGACCAGAATGAGGGGAACCTTTGGAAGTTCCATATTTCTGGAGGGATTTGAACAATCTGCATAGAGGATTTGGAAGCTTGTTCTCTAGGCTAGCGTTTCTCACAGAGAGAACCATAATTACAGATGAATTTGATCCTTGACATCCTTGATGAGAGTCATGGTTTAGAGTCCTTAAACTCAATTTTAGTATAGACATACAGGCTAATTTTGAGAAAGAAAAACATTAAGTGCACAATAACTATCTCAAAAGATTATGGAATTAAAACAATACCACCCTATGATCAGCTTTGGGTATGTACCTGGGGGATCTAAGCCAGTGTACCATAGAGATGCACACACACTCACGTATGTCTCAGTGTTAGTCACAGTAGTTGAGTTATTGAATCACTAGATACCCATCCTCAGAAGAATAGATGATGAAAATGTGGTACATGTACAAACTGAATTTTACCTAGTCAGAAATTATGCCATTTACAGGAAAACAGGATAACCAGGGATCATCATGTCAAGCAAAATAAGCCAAAGTCAGGAAGATGATGTGTGTTCTCTCATATGTAAGATCTCTATTTAAAGTCACATATAAGACATGGAAGTAGAAAAGGACTATTTAAGAAGTAGGGGGCGTGAGAGTGGAATGATAAAGGATAACTGAAGAGGTGACTATGACCAAAGTACACTATCGGCATGGGCAAAAATGCCACGAAAGCCATTGTTTTATTCACAAATTTTACAGTAACTAAAATCATTTCTTTGTGGAGAGAAAAAATAACTTATGAAAGAGATTCATGGATGACCAAGGCAGAGGAAGCCCCTCTTCAGACAAATATTGGTCCTGGATAGTGAGGTGGGAAAGGGAGCACCCAGCTGAGCCAGTGGACTTGCCTTATTAGGAGGTTGTGGGTTGTGTTCTGCAGCGCCTTGGGTTCTGGTAGCTATGGAGAGAAATGAGGGGCAGAAAGCGTTAGAGGAGGAGGAGGAAAAGGAGGAGGGAGAGACTCACAAGTAAAGATGCCATGTTCTATGTGATTCTGCCAAAGATTAATAAATAACCACTAAAAATAGAAGATTACAGGCCACAGAAAAAGATCATTCTGGCTGGGAGAGATGTAGGAGCAGGAAGACTGGGGGGAGAGAGCAGCTGAGATGCTGCTGCACGTTGTCTAAGAGACAGTAAGGTGGACCAGGCCTAGCAGTAAATGGGATCCAGAGCCTTTAACTGAAGGCCCAGTATTCTACCTGAAGCATCTCATCGTGGCTGGAAATACAACTTTTCTAAAGAAACCAGTGCCTCTGGGAGGACAGATTCCACACACCCAGATACAGGGAATGGCTCTGGGAGGACAGGTTCCATACATTCAGATGCAGGGGTGATGGTAGAGGCTCATTGTCAGGATGAATTGCCAATATTTCTTATATTGTTAAGTGCAGTGATTTTAGAAACTAGTTTTCCCAAGTATGGTACAATAAAGAAAATAGGACTTACAGCCGTCCGTCTGTCCATCCATCCTCCATTTGTTCGTTTGTCCATCCATCCATCCAACCTGTTCAACACAGCCGTTTTGAGGACTGCCTTTTGTACAGGAGACACATCAATGAGGAGAACAAGTATCAGCTCCCTTGTTTCTGGCACTTACATGTTCATTGAAAGATAAAGAAAAACAAATGCATAAAGTATACCCTGTTCTGGGAACAAGCAAGTGTTAGAAAGAACCAGAAAGCAAGACAGGAGAGGTGGGTGCAGCTTTAAAGAGGTGGTCCATTCAAGCCTGTGTACGGGTAATATGTGAGCAGATCTGAAGAAGTTGAGCTAATAGAACATACCCTCTTCTTGGGGAAGAACATTCAGGCAGAAGGCACAGGAAGTACAAAGGCAAATGGCCTTGAATATTCCAGAAACAGTAAGAAGGGTAATGTGACTAGAGCACAGTCAGGTAACAGGAAAGAGGTGGATAAGAAAGTCCGGGAGGCCTTGGGGAAGACTGTAAGGCCTGTTGCTTGTACTGTAAGAGAAATGGAAGCAAATAGCTTCTGTCTGACTCGAGTTTTAAAAAGATCCCTTTAGCTGTCAGATGATAGTGTGTTGCAACCTGAGACTTAGATATTTAGGAGACATTTTCAAGAGTTTAAGCTAGAGATAAAAGGCAGTGAGTCAGATGCTAGGTGGTAAGAAGTAATCAGACTTGAGACAGAGCCAGTGATTTGCATGTACAGTACAAGAGACAAGAGAGAAGGGAAGGATGGATGGAGGAAAGGAAGGAAGGAGGGAAAAAGGGAGGGCAGAGGGAGGACAGAGGGGAGACAGAGGGGGATGGAGGGAGTGGCAGAGGGGGGGAGTGGAGAGAAAGAGTTCACGGTGATTCCAAAGGTTCAGTTCTGGAACGATGGGGTTGTCATTGGTTGAAGTTAGGGGTTAACTACAGGTATGTTAGGTTTTATTTGAGGAGATCACAAATTTAGATTTTTTTTTTTTTTTTTTGACTTAGAAAATTTGAGACACACAATCCTTAACAGTGTCCAGGTAAAGATGTAGGAAAGCTCCAGAGGTCACAGGAGTGGTCTTAGCTGAAGACTCAACAGTGAGGCTGCCATTGGGGGAGGGGGGCAGGGATGCTGATTAAACTAAAACAACCAGCTACGGTTTCTAAGGAAGGGAGCACAGCAGGCAGAGGAGCGAGGACCAAGGGCTGAGCCACAGTGAACTTCAGCATTAAGCTGGGAAGATGAACATATGAGGGCAAAGAGAGAGGATGAGATTGTTGGAGAAGAGAAACAGGAATTCTGTGTCATCTGGGGACACAGGTGACAGGCGAGCCACCAATGGTGGCTAAATGCTGAAGATGCTCACAAAATGCAGCTGAGGCCTGGATAGCAACACAAGACAGATGAGGTCAGCAAGCCTGAATTGCTGGATTCTGGTCCATGCCCCACTGGGCGCCCCTGTAAACAACACAGCTCCTCTCAAGTCACTGTCCTCCTTTACGAAGTGGAAGGATTTGAGCTAAGACCCCCTAATGCCACCATGTAGCTCTGAAATTGGAAGGGGGGAAAGAGGGGAGGGGAGGGGAGAAGAAAGAGGGACTGGAGAGGCTTTTTCCCCACAGGAAAGGCATCTAATTTCTATCTGTATTTTTTGTTTTTGCTCCATGTGCAATATTGATCCTATTTAATTAAAGTTTCCAGAGTCTCATTAAATAGAGTTTGCTTTGGTAATTTCCCCAATCTAAGCCTTCTTTATACTTTGATAGCTCTACCTTTCCCATCGATGCTCTTACATCCCTACTACCACCTGGTGGTGGCAAAAATATTACAAAACAGCCTAAAGTGGAGAAAGCAAGCCCAGGCTCCTTCCCTCAGTTCTTCACACCCAAAGGTTGGATGTGGGTCTTCCCTGTCAGCATTGACTTTGAGATATCCCAAAGCCTCCCAGACCCTGAGACTGAAGAGCCCCATGGAAAACCAGCACCAAAAGTGGGCTGAGCCCTGAAGTCTAAAACTGATGAAGCCTAAATCCAGATTCACCAAGTGTTTACCAGATATTCCTGAGGGAATGAAGCACGTAAACCGAGGTGGTTGTAATGGACAGTTTTCTGAACACACTTTCACTCTTTACTGAGGAATGATCTTTGCAAGAACTGCTATTAAAATTTTACCTTTTGAATAAGTACTTTTAGAAAATAGAATATGTGTCAAACTGTGAGCATATCTGGTTGCTAAGGGTATGAACTTGAATTACCCAGAAGCATAATGGCTAGCAATTGGATTCCTACACAAAGAGTGAAGGCTCTACTTTTCCTGGAGTGTAGAAAAATAAATACCTTTAATTTGAAAGAAATGTATAGGATCTAATCTCCTCTTACAGTGACACACTGTTGTAAATCATCTCTCCATATTTCTGAAATGACAGAAGAAGCTGGAAGCAGCTTGGAAGAGTAAAAAGAAACCTAGATTTCGTCCCTGTGGCATTTCCACCTCTCATCCTCCTGACCTGAGACTTCTGAGCCTCCTCAGAGAAGAGAGCCCAAGCTATAAGACAGAGCCACAGCAAGGAATGTCATCAAGTCAAAAGGGCATTTCCCTCTAGGAGTCTTTACTGTTTTGAATGACTCCAAGACTCCAATACTAAGTCAAATTGAGGTGATAAAGAGTATGTTTTATTTTCTCAATGAAAAGAATTAATCAAATATGACATGAATTCAAGATCCCTTAGTAGGATAAGTTCCCTGGATAGTTTTTTCAAATCATTGTATATAAGCGTTTAAAATTGTAATACCTAATATTGAAGGTAGCAATTTTGCTAACCATGGCAGAGAATGAGAGTAAATGACTGGGATACAACTGAAGCTGGAGAGTTATTCTTACTACTATTCAAGTGTATAATTTGGTGTAAAAAGAAATAAAAAGCCACTGGGAGCCTGAAATTATCTTTGTCAAAGCAGTGGGCAGAACAGGTGCAATTGGTAGCACAGGTGTGGAATGGCCAGCATCCATCTGGCATTGAGACATTCTGGCCTGGTGGAGGGATGTGGAGACATAGTCTTCACTGTCTCTGTTTTCTGTGTGAGAATCTAGACCCAGGGAGTCAGACTACATGTCTTATCATGATCACTTCTTCTCCACCTTGGATGCAAACTCAAAGTTAGAGCTGTGGAGTTGATTATCCAGTCTCAGAAGAGTTACCATACAGCCCAGAACAGAGTCCAGCTCACTGAGTAATCAGACTGTATTCTTGCCAGTGTCTCAGTGGCAACTCCAAACCCGTCCTGAAGAGTCAAGGCTTCAGGGATATGCCTGAATGAGGTGGAAGGAAGCCACTGTGAAGGACAGATGGGATAGGATAGAGATGACAAGGAATCTTCCATCCGGCTGGGTTGATGTCATAACACCTTGGATGCCTTCTTCCTCCTCTTTCTCCTTGCTTACACAATCCAGTATTTTGTTTTGATTTGCTTTATCCTTTTCTTTAGATTGATAATTCCCCAAATCAATGCCTCAAACAGGTTCTAAGTATATATTTCCAGTTTGCTACTGGGCATTTTCTCCTTAATTCCTCCTGGCACCTTAAAATGAAGATGCCCAAATTGGATATCCTACCTCTACTGCAATGGCTACCATTGACTTCCCAGGGATCCTGATCTAAGCATTGAGCATCACTTTTACTTCTTTCTCTTCTCTGACAATCATTGGTGACATGTAATCTCATTTATCACTGTGTCCTCTGTTTTCCACATCTTCTCTCCCTCTATACCATTCTTGGTCCAGAATCTCACTGCCCCCTCCAAAGCTGTTGGGAATGACCCTGTTAATGGTTACTCTTCATAATCAGTTTGCCTGCATCTAAAGTCACCCAGAAGACACCTCCATTCCTGTCTAGGGAGGATTATCAGAGAAGGGAACACAGGTGGAGCCATCCTATAGGCTAGAGTCCTAGATGAAACGGCAAAGGAAACAAGGAGAGAATCAGCTGAGCTCCAGCATTCCTCTTGACTTTCAGACCTGTTCAGATGTGAGCAAGCAGCCTTTCTACTGAAAGCCACTGCGATCACCTGGCCTTCTCCCCCATGATGGACTGTACTCTCATGCTATGAGCCTGAACTCACCTTTCCTCCTTTAAGCTGCTCCTTGCCAGGCATTTAGTCACAGCAATGAGAAAAGCAACTAATGGACTCTGGTTCCCCTGAGTCTCAGTGTCAGCGTGCTTTTGCCAGCAATTTTGCTGACCAGCTCAGACTCAGTTATATCACTTCCTCATTGCAGGCAATTTTGATAGTTCCTACTTATTACTGAGTATAGTCCAGATTTCTTAGCCTATAATTTAGGATCCTCCATAATCTTCCAATCATATATATATATATATATATATATATATATATATATATATATATATATCCTCCATACATCCATGCAAGGGCTACCATTCAGTAGAAGTCTATCTTGCGATGTGTAGATGTAAAAGTACCCTACGCACAGTGACCACTTTGTGTTTGCACACACTGTGTCCTTGGTACTAATGTACCTCTCTTTCAGGGCCAGCCCTAGAAAATTGAAGACATAATAACCATATTATTTTCACTTTCCAGTATCATTCAACTACTATGACCATAAAGAAACCTTCATTAATTTCCCATCAGAAAAGATTATCTTGAAGCTGGGTTGAGAGCTCTGTCTGTAACGTGCTTGAATGACCCCATAAGCATGAAGCGCCTGGATATGGTGGCATTCTCTTGTGGTAGCTTTCTCAAAATAAAAAGGAGTGTGGCCTGGACAGTAGAAAGCCTGCCTAACATGCCTGAAGCCTTCGGCGCAATCCCCAGCACCACACACAAATTCTTTTCCCAGGCTTTCCCATTATGTGCTGGTTTTTCAGTTAAGGCTGTTTTTCCTGGAGATTAAATCCAAAATAAACTGAGCTCCAAGAGGAAAGATGAAGGTTCTGTTTATCATCTCTTTTTGTGGCACTTGGGTTGTCACTCTACATGAGCACTCATTAAATCTTAGTTAGCTGAATGACTAAATGAATGTTACAAGGAAAGCAGGCAAACTGCATCGATGTAAGGAGAGGGAAAGCGTGATCCAAAGGTTACCGAGCAATGCACAGTTTTCTGTCGTTGTAGGGTTTCTTTTTCTTTGTTTTGTTTGCTTTTGGGGGTAGAGGAAAAGGCAAGATGAAGATGTTAGATGGGAAGAAACTGCAGAAGGTGGTTCAGGATGAGAAGGACTTGGGGCGTTAAGGAGGAAGCCTAGGACCTGGGGCTATAGCTTTGTGATAGAGCATTTGCCTGGCATTCATGAGACCTTGGGCTCTGTCCCTTGTAGAAGAAAAATGAAAAATAAGAAGAAAGCAAGGAGGGTATATAATACTCCTAAAATTTATGTAGATCCAGATGCGGAGTCAACCTCTGATTGTCTACTACTTATATATTTAAAAGAAATATGCAAAGACTTCAGTGCTTGCTTTTTTGTTTATTTCCCAATATATGCATGAGCCAGCGCAATACCGGACTTGATTTACCTTTGCTGATTCAGCTTCTTTTCTCAGAACTTATTTATGGCTGTGGGAGAGGCTGATAAAGGACAACAGGATTGCATCCTAGGCTCAGCCAGCAAGCTTCAGAGAGACTTTCAGAAAGTTGGTTACTTTCCCACATGATAATTTTTCCTGATCCAAGGGAAGTCAGGGCCATGTGTGAAAGGTAGCATCCTAGACTACAATGACTCACATATGTGATGTGCACGTGCACGTGCAGACCTTCCTGGGAGTCTTGCTGCATGCCATTCTGCATGTTGAAGCAGCTCTTTAAAAGCCCACACTGCTCAGCACAGTCCTAAACATTTGGAGAGAGAAGGAAATGGATGTTCATCCAAGCCCGTGGTTCACAGCTCTGCCTGACCAATAGTAATGTGAGAGTATACCCTGAACTCAGAGTCATACATGGCCCCTATTAGGCAAATTTTTATTTTTACTGTGTGTGTGTGTGTGTGTGTGTGTGTGCGCGCGCGCGCACGCACACATGTGCATATGAGGGCCTGTAAAGAGCAGAAGACACATTGAATCCTCTAGAACTGGAGTTATAGGCAATTGTGAGCTACCCTATGTGGGTACTTGAAACTAAACTTAAGTCCTTTGTAAGAATAGCAAGTGCTCTTAACCACTGAGCCACTTCTCCAGCCCCATAGGTGACTTTTAAACCAATCTGCTATGCACGTAGGTTTGGTGACCACATATTTGCCAGATCCCCAACTAGGGAATGGTGAAAGGAATGTCCAGAAGCCACTTGAATTCCACAAGGGAAGATCCTGTTGGTTGGGAGTGGTTTTCCAGAAAGAATGACTTTTGTGCACTTTGCTAACTGACACGAAATTCCCCTTCAAAGTCTCAGAAATACCCAGACTTGTGTATAATTCATTTTTTAAAAAGCTACTAGCACAGAAAATCAGTTGTTTCTGCCTCTTTTACAATGGTAAATGCTGTAGATTCTTATCATTCCCTCCTGTGGTAGGGGGTGGTTTGGTAGTGGTAGGCATGGCTGTTAAGCAATTATGTTATTCAAACACATCATTATTATTACCAAATGAGTGGACTCATTCTAATTGAACAATAAAGGCATGAGTGACTTCATATTGTTATTAGTGTCTGTCTCAGGTCCCCTGCCTTTCCCAGGGGCTAGTGCGTGCTGCAGATAGGATTCATAGTGTACTGTACTCACCGTGCTCAACTCCCAGGCTATTGGGTGGCTTGAAGAATCCAGTGTTTTGGCTTTTGTTTGTTTGTTTGGTTTGGTTTGTTCACTTTTCTGGTACTGACCTGAGAGCCAATTAAGTTTGTTTAAGTCCTTTGCACTAAGATCACCTGATGCTAGGCATACCTGTCTCCCTTTCTTCTCATTTCCTGTCTTTCCATCTTTTTGGCTCATGATCCCTGGGACACTGTAATTGTTTCACTTATAATGTGTAAATCACTCCTTTTTCTTTTAGGAAAAAAAATTCAATAGTTTAGCAAGGCTTACCAGGCCACTGTGAAAGGCTTACCAGGCCACTGTGCAAGGCTTACCAGGCCACTGGGGAGCTAGGCTGTGGCTCTCTTCATTCTCAGCTACTTTTCTTTGACTTACTATACTGTTTTTACTTTCTAGAATGTTCTAACATCTCCAGCTTCTGGGAGTTTCTGACCCTACTCATCTGGAGGAGCTGAACATGCTTTTCTTCCTATTTATAAGATTCTTTCTCCAGCTAGTTCTTCTTCCTCCCCCTCCTCCTCCTCCTCTTCTTCTTCCTCCTCATCCTTTCTCCTCCTTCTCTTTTCTCCTCTTCCTCTTTTTTCTTCCTCCTTCTCTTTTCTTCTCCTCCTCTTCTTCCTCCTTTCTCCTCCACCTCTTTTTCCTTTCTCCTCCTCCTCTTCTTCCTCCAGACATCAGTTTCAATTTCAACTTCTTAGAGAGCCTTCTTTGACCTCAAGACTAATTCAATACTTCCTGGCAATCCATTTTGGTAATAGCTGGCCCTTCCTCGATGATAATTGTGTCTACACCAGTAGCAAGTAGTGCCTGCTGGATAGTTCTCTTCCTCAACTAATGATGATCCCCCCTCCCAAAATAGGACTGCTTGCAAAGCTGATTGCTCATGGTCTAACCTCTATGTGGCCCATCGAAGATTCTTAGTAATAGTACATTGTGGAAATGGATTTAAGATTGCTCCAGGCAGCAAAACAGGGATATGAGGGGGAACTAAGGAGGCTGGGAGTCTTCCTGACTGGGTTCCAGAGTTAGGGGCTAAGCTTTCTCTTCTGCTGATACAGCTTCCTCACCGCCCCAAAGCATGTTTGCAATAATTGTGAGTAGTTCATAGACCATCCATCACCTAATCCAGTCCTAGCGTATTTGATCCTCATCCCCTAGAATAGTTGGGGACTGTAGGTCTCTAAGGATGCAGCAGCAAAACCCAGCCCTATACCTTTGTGGAGATTTTGTAAGTTTACTATATCATGTCTCCTATATAAAGACACCCTAGGAAGTGTCCTCTTTAGATGTAAATATCCAGAAGGGCTTTGCCTCTGTCAGACCTTGGTGTTTTCTTATTGAAGAATTCAGGCATGACTTTTATCTCTCACTTTTGGTTTCTATGAAGTTCAGTGCCACATTCTCAGCTCATCTCTGTAACTATTGAAGCCCATGGCTCATACCCCTGGCAGTAGTACTTTTTCCTGGTCTTGATTCTCTATCTTCAATCTGTTATTGTCTCTGGTCTTGATTTGTTACATTATTTACAGCTTCCTATTTGAGAGTACCAAGTCTTGTAAAGACTTCACAGGTCCTTGGTGGAATCTAGCAGGGAGATATATGAAAGAAATAAATTCATGAAACTCCAAGACACATTCTCTTTAATGTGTGGAGGATCCTTTCTGTGAGCAGCACTGGTAGGAGTGAGGGGAAGAGAGAGCATGGTTGGCAAAGGTCTTCCTCAGCACACATGGACACAGTAGGCTTTGCAGCACAAGGATCCTTCTGGAACTGCATGTGGAAGTGAATTTGTTCCTGTCTCTTGCTGAAGCTATCCCAAGAGGCCCAGAGTCTGAGTAAGTATCCTCTGTTTACAGTCCGACTCTTCTCTGCAGATGGCTCAGTAGAGGAACTCAGTAATTGGTACTGGATTCTGTATGAAAGCCACCTCTCCCCCGAGATGTGGTTGTCTGTTATGAGGTCAGAATTAGAGTGTTTCTGTAGGCAAAACTATACTTTCAGACATTTTTCAACTCACCTTGGGTGTCCATGGAAACCCTGACTTAAGAAGTTGACATTCATCTGTGTCTTAAAGGGATGTAGGAGCAAGCAGGACTCCATATGTGCTGTATGACAGATGCTACATATATGCCTCACAGCGGCCAATTTAATTTCCATAGCTACCCTGCAAAGTGGGATTTGTATCTTATATATAGGAAATGCAAGGCTCAGGCAGAGACTTGCCTGGGGTCATTTGCTAATGAGAGGTAATGACAGAGTTCGATCCAGATCTCCTGACAGCACGTAGAGCTGATGTTGTGCCAGTTCTATAGCCCACTAGAGACTGGAAAGAAAGAATGCTTCCCTGATAAGATAGAGAAGTCAGAGGCAGGCGGAAGACAAAGGGCCTCTGCTAGACCACAGCTGTCTCCTTCCTGGTTGGTGTGGTTACAGACACATCCACATTCTCTGGAATGTAGGCTTTCCTGCATATGCTTATCCCTGTCACCACAAGCAAAATAGAAATCACTGTCCAAGCATCCTTCCGAGATGATGAGGTGAGAAGTGAGTTCAGTTCTAAGGTGGATTGTGTATTAGTCATTTTTCTGTCAATGTGGTAAAATACCATGATTAGAGGAGACTTTATTTGAGCTTACAGTTCCAGAGAGATAGAAGACACTATGACAGCAAATAGCAGGCATGGTGACAGGAACAGGGCAGGGGCTCACATATTCAAATAGGAGCACAATGCAGGGGGTGGGACCAGGGGGAGGGGCAAACTAGAAGTAAGCCAGGTTTTTTAATCTCAAAGACTATTTCCTCCAGCATGGTGGTACCACCTAAATCTCCCCAAACAGTGCCACCAACTGGGGACTAAGTATTCAAATGCCCAAGACTATGGGGAACATTCTTACTCAAACCACTAGTCCCTGAAGGCTGGGATGTTTGAGGTATGGTCATGTCCTGAGCCCTTCGGAGCACAGTCTCATTTAAACTTCCTAACAGCTAAGACAGGAAGCATTGTCATCTTAGAAGTCACCCACTCTCGGGCTCTGCTTCCCATCATTGCTGACATGACAGCAGAACCCTGTGACTCGGAAGTTCAAGGAGTCAGTACAGAATGAATTCCACAGATCTCCACTGAGCCCAGCGTTGCACACAAAGCTTCCACTCTCATTTCATGGGCATGCACCCACCCTTTACTTTCCAAGTTTCTTTCACTATGCAATGTGAGGTTTAATTCTCACCTTAAGTGTTTTGGCAACAAAATATAGTTTTATTGATTTATAGATTCACACACCAAATAACACCACAGATGCCAGGTTTCTTTCACTCGTTTCCATCAATACTAGTATCTTGAAAATCTCGAGAGTAGTATTACTACAGCAGAATTAAGATACACATCATTCTTAGTACCTCAGGGAGTCCCTATTACATTTGCATCTACTTCTCTCCGACTTCAGCCCTGCCATTGAAATAACCACTCTGTTCTCTCTCTAACTTTGTTTTCTGTTTTTTTAACTTTGTTTTCTGTTTTTTTGAGGCTTGCCTTTTCCCATTCTCCACAAACTCTCTGTAGATCCTCCCAGCTTTCCCTTCTATACCAATGGTTTTATTCATAATGCCCCGTGGCATTATGACGCCACAGTCTGCCTAACCATCCACTTGCTGAAGGACCAGGCGTCCAGACTGAGGTTGTTATGACTAGATCTGTTCTAAACACTCATTACAAGTTTTCGTATGAACTTATCTTCAGTACTCTGGGACAGATTCTCAGATGGGCAATTGCTGAGTCTTCTGCTTAGCTGGATGTTTAGGTTTCTAAGAACTGTTTTCTAGAATGACTGTGCTGTTTCTGTGCTCCTGCCAATGGTGTGTGGGTGGGTTAGTCGCTCTGAGTCCTGCCATTGATGTGGGGGTGGGTTAG
>JADRCH010000177.1:1886946-1913731 GCA_019843965.1 Rhynchomys soricoides
GTGGGTTAGTCGCTCTGAGTCCTGCCATTGATGTGGGGGTGGGTTAGCCTCTCTGAGTCCTGCCATTGATGTGGGCGTGGGTTAGCCTCTCTGATTCCTTTCTTGTGTCTTCCTTAATGACTTCCTAAAAGCCGTGGTTCCAAATACGATCACACTGTGGTTGGAGGGCTTCAGCAGGGGAATTTGAGGGATGGCAAACTATTCAGTCCACAGCACACCCACTACCCTTAGGAAACCTGGCTCCCTCTCAACTCTCATAGGTTCAGCACAACATCACTTCCTTTTGTTGATTTCATACTCTGTACAAAGCTGTATGCAGATAGCTAGAGAAGGAGTCTCATCCCTCTTGGAGTTCACCACAGCTCTCCAGAGACCTGCGAAAGCTTTCTATAAGTATGTAGTCTATGTACCAAGTACATTAGTATTTGTACAATTACTAAGTACGTTTATGGACCTGCATTCTGGCTTCCCCAGTTCCTGCGTCGCGTCTGTGAAGTCACTTGTTTTTCATCTCTCAACTGGATGAAGATTATTCTTCTGTCTTCTGCCTCCAAGGGTTGCCCTAATCAAATGATGTATTTCTGAGATATGAACTGGAGCGCAGTAATGTGCAGTGCTTGGTTCTCATGGGGTTGGGGATGGTGAGCCATTGATGGTACTGCAGTGGACAGGATGTGGATCAGAAGAGAGGAAATTAAGGCAGAGTGGGGGATAGGACCAGATGACACAGGACCTTGAGAACTCTATCTCTAAACCTGATATTAACTCTCAAGATTGGAAGATAGGCTCACCTTGAAGCTCAGTGCATAACTGCCTTCCAGAAAACGTTCATACCCGTTTCATTTGCTACATGGCTCCTTATTACATGGAGAAGATACTGACTAATGAGCTAAAAACGTTTTTTAAAAAGACATTAGCTAATTTATCAAGGTTACAAATTTGATACCTACCAGATCTGTGGGTTCTAGCACAAATTCTTTATGCTCAGCCCCTCCCACCAACACCAGGAAAGCACAATCCAGGGGGAGGTGGACCTGGGACCTGTCTTCTTACTCATGAATCCATATGGCCCAGCCAAGCTATGTGGCACCTCAGAGTTGTCAACATTTCCCTGGACTGTCTAGAATTTGAGCCCAGCTCCTCCCTACTGTGATGATAAAGACCAACATTTCCTTTGATTTGTCAAAATTTTACTTAAACAACATCCCCCCTCATCACAAATATACTCCAGATTGCCCCTTGCTGAATAACATATGCCAATGAAGCGTTTTCACTAAGGAATCTTGAGGAAGAAAACCTAGGACATCATGAATGTACAAATTCTTGCTGAATCTCACAGTTGCATGTTGAACTGTCAGACTGGTGTTAGTTTACATTTTTATTAAAGGTGTACAGATTGCTTTAGTGTGGATTCACTAAATTAACTTTCTTATTTGAGTATCTTGAATATTTACATTTCTAGATATTTTTTACTTTTGTGATGCTAAAAATTGGAAATAATTTGTTATACAGATTATATCTAAACACATCTAAGGAAAGATTAGTGGTGGCCTTTGCCTTTGATTCATGGTGACCAGAATGACACCAGAACTCGTACATATTGCCTTTGGGGAAAACTGTATATGAGTAAATGGTTACTATGTAATTTGGACTTAGAGACAGTCACACACACACACACACACACACACACACACACACACACACACTAAAATTTCTGTTAACACCAAAGTATCCCAATGGTCAGCTTTTATCTATTTCCTCACCCTCTTCTTTCTTGCAAGGGGGAGAAACTTGTATTTTTCCTACAGTGGCTTTGGAAGAAGCTGAAAGAAAATAAGACTTCACCACCCATTTATCAAGCTCTCTGGGCATCCACCAAGTGTCTTACCTCACCCTGCCTAATATCAGTCCCCAACATTTGAATGTTGTAGCTGATGTGCAATCAAGTTCTGTCAAGACTCCGATGGTTCTTGGGATACCTTCAGAAGACAACAGACACAAAGTAACATGAAATAATGTCTTTCTGTCCTCTATTGAAACGCTTTCATGGGAAATGAAAGGCAAGGGCAAGGAGTAGACTTGTAACTGTCTGGTCGATAATCTACTGTTTCTGCAACATACCCATCATTTCATGGACTTGGTCTGTAAAGGCAACCCCTACAGAGTCAATATCTTACCCAGTAGCTTAATGATTAAACTATGGATGTGGAGACAAACCAACATGCATTGATTTTTTATTTTTTTTTTACTCTAGTGTAATTAATGCCTGCATCTGTAAAATAAGAGTACTAGTAATATCCAGTATGGAAGGCTATCAGAATTAACCAGGATGGTGGATATAAAAAACTCTATAGAGAGCCTAGCAACTCAGTCATGCTAGATATTACTATTACTGGCATTGTCATTATTGAAGGACAGACAGCCGTTTGTTAAGTGCACAGAAAATGCCTGGTATGATGGTTTCTTAGAAGCTGTACTTAAGGCAAGAGAAAAACTTGCAAGAGCAATTGAAGAGTGTTCAGCATGAGACTCTCCCATGAGTCTCAGCTTTAAACACCATACAGGAAAGTCCAAGGACTCCGTGAGGAAATTGCGTACCCTATTCTAAGAAAGATTCAAGCAAATAAACCAGAGGTAGGCCATTGCCTGTCTCTCTCACATGAGCTGCCTGAAGGAACACGTGTGCTCAGAAGCAAGTTTCTACTGTGTCCTTTTTCCCTCTCAGTGTCTGGAGTTATCCAGCATTTATACAGAGAGATGCTGTAAAGATACAGAGCTTCGATATTATTATGATAACTTATTTTAATTGTACTGAATGTGCAGCGTCCCTGAAGGTTGTCTTTGCATACAGAGCTTCTTAAGCATACAGAGGCATGTGTGAAGGAGGAACTCTTCCCGAAAGCCTGTCTGACTCGGGTGCCATTGCTTTAGCAAATGACACCTTGCATCTCATCAGAGGAAGTGAATAGCTTTCCTTCTGAACACTGGCATGGCAACCTTGGATTACATTTTCACTTCCGTTCCATCACAGCTTGAACATGAGCATGACTCTCCCACGGGCTCATGGGTTGAATGCTTAGCCCCCAACTGGTGGCTCTGTTCAAGGAGTTAGTAGAGACTTTAATTGGGTCAGCTAGGGAATATATCCTTGAAGATTATACTTGGTCACCAGACATGTCTCTTTTCTTTACTTCCTGTCCTCCTCGAGTTAAAGATTCTCCTACAACATACTTCCGCCACCATCATGCTCTGCCCACCACACGGAGCTAATAAACTAGGAACTGAATACTCTAAAAATATGAGCAAAATCAGTTCCTCCTGGGCCATCAGGATGGCTCCTAGGCTAAAGGCACCTATCACCAAGGCTGACTGCCTAAGTTCCATCCCCCAGACCCACATAGTGGAATGAAAGAACTGATTCCAGAAAATGGCCCTCTGGCTTCCATGTGCAGGCCATGATGCATACACACACACACACACACACACACACACACACACGAGTTAGAGGAGACAGATAATAATGTTACAAATTTGAACAATAATAATAAGTACATTCTTCTTCCTTTAAGTTGATCTTAAATGTGTATTTTGGTTACACTGAGAAGAAAACTCACAGGTCTTTACATCTTCTCTATATTAGGAAAAATGACTTGTCCCTGTGCTTAGAACAAAAAGGTCACAGTTTTTGCCATAGAAAAATCTGTGCTGTGTAACCCTCTTGATTACGTTCTATGTTCTGCAGATATTTTTTGGTTTGGTTTTTCAGTAGCTTCTCCTGTAACGTTTACTTAGTCTGAGATTTATTTGAATTGAAATGTTTGCATCCTATCTGGATTACTGCAAACAGTTTGTGCAATCCAGTTTCTGCCAAAGATTTGGCTTTAATTATTAAGATAGCAAGACATATTTTCTGACTCAAACATTTTACATGGAATGCCACTCCATTTTAAAATAGAACTAAATGGTGCAGGTGTCTTCACAGTATACGTCGTGCAACAATGAATAGAGTTCGGTATATCTGTGAGATGATACTACTGATTTTTTTTCTCCCCATATCAAACCCGAATCTCCTTCATATGGTTCTACCAACTCCTAAGTTCAGCAAAAACACTAAAGCAGTCTCCTGGTAACTGTGGCTGCTTATATACTTAGTCCCATAGTCCCACAGACTCATGAAAAATCACACTAAAATGAAAATTAGCTATATCCCATGTTTTAATGGTGAGCTTGTGCGGTTGGTCCTAGATGTATGAGGATGACAGAGAGAATTTGTAAATTTTACTTGTGGGTATGTGGGAGAATTTAATGCTCCTGGCTTGTGTGTTGACAAAGGTAAAATGCTTGCTGAGAATCATAAGAAGCCTAAATAGTGATTTTATTGTATTTCAGGGTCTCAAGGAAACCTATCTGTGAGATCGTAATGGAAGTCAAAGGGAAAAGAATGTAGCTTAACACACGCATTTAACTTTACACATAGCTGTTTGGGGACCGAACGAGATCTAAGGAATAAGATCAAGCTTTATTGAATTTACCAATTCTTCATCTAAAAACTTCTCAAAAAGAGTGTGGTTGATTCCTCGGCTGGATTATAAAAGAGAATTAATGACATTTCCCAAGCCAAATCAAAGTCTGATGCTCCCAAGCTCACTTTACCCTTCCTTCTTGCTAGCAGTTTCTTTCAAGTTGGGCCCTTTGCAGTGTCACTGAATGTGGTATATGCTAAACCTTTCTGTCCTTAGACACACAAGCTCTCTTCTTGCTTAAATGGTAATGAGTAAATTGCTTTCTGCCTCCTGACAGGAAGATGAATTGTTTAACACTTATTATGCCGCCCCAAACTTAAAGCCCAGATGACAGTTCAATTCATATTTGAGTCAAAGAAATCAAAGCTTTCATTGCTCTACTTCCATGTCTTACAGAACAGTCCTGGGACACTTTCTGGTGCAGCAAAGGCATGGAGGGGGTAGTCAAGGTGGGAGTGAGAGTCAAGGTGGAGTCCAGGGTCAAGGGTAGGAGTCCTGCTCTCCTTTTGTTCTCTGCTGTGAAGGACTTAGCAGTAAAGCAGGCAAAGACTTAGGTTGGACAGATCAGATCAGAGCATTTCAATTCCCTGGCTTGTTGCAGTTAACAAGAAATACAGCAGTCATCCTCATGTGCTTTATGAGGGTGTAGAAATGGGCTAGTAGCTCTCTAATGCAGCGATTTGCAGCATCCATGGTGAGTGGTGCATTTCGGGAGTGGGGGTGGGGGGCAGAAACGATGGCAGGCAGGCAAATCTTCACAATTTTGATGCCCTCACTGGGAACTGTGCAGGGGTGGCCAGGGCTAGAGAACAGAGGAGAATTTTCTATTATAATTGGGCAAGGGTGAAATCTTTCACAAAAGAGAAACTGGAGGTGTGGACAAGGCTGCTTCCTTCCAAGCAGAGAGCTTCTTACCCAGTGGAGCCCTATGTCGCTCTGCTGACCTGTGGATCTAGTGGTACCTGGCATTAGACATCATTAGGGAATGCAGGGGGTCTGGCAGTCAAAGAAGAAAGGAGAGGGTCTTTGTTTTTGCTGTGACTCTCCGCCTTTGGATTGTCTCTGAAGATATGGAGAAGGTAGCATGAAGAGCAAAGTGAGCAGGCTCTCTGCTTGGGCTGCTAAGACAAAACACCAGAGACTAATACTATAAACAATGGCCTGGGAGGCTTCTGGGAGCTGAGAAGTCCAAGACACAGATGCTTTGGGTTCCTGTTGAAGATTCATCCTGGATCTCAGATAACAGTTCTCCTTGGCCCCTTGTGGACCAATTTCTTTCTGAGGATGCTGGTTTATCCTGGAGGACCCACTCTCTGACCTAATCTTAAACTTAGTGACTTCCCAAGGGTCTCATCTCCAAACAGCATTACACTTGGGGTTAGGACTTTAACCTGGAAATGTGGGAAGGCATAAACCTTCAGTCTAACCTCTACAGCTCCCAGAGACCCTTTCAGTCAGAGCAAGGGGCATTCTCCTGGCAGGAAATGCCTTCCCCTGCCTTGTTGCAGCTTTAGGGGTTCTTAAAACCTGCTCCAGCTGGACCCTAGCTCCCTAGTGCATGCCCATACCAGCTCCTTCTTAGATAGCACACAAAAATTCCCATGCCTTCTCTCCATGGGAAAGGAGAGGAATCTCAAACCCTAATAGGTCTCCAAGAGTCTAGTCCTGGTCTTGCCTGGCAGTAGCAATCAGGGTAAGTGGCTGATATCCAGAGAGAACAGCTAGCATGGGCTGAACCCTCAGAAAAGAGAATTCATGGTTTCTTTAGCCACTTACTAACTTATTTGCCTCTCATAGTCCATGGTTATCAGTTTTCTGATCTGTGAAATTGAAGTAATTATAATTGCTACTTTGCAGGCTATTGAGAGACTCCAGTGAAACATGCAGGCAAGGAGCTTGGTACATGGTCAAATATTGTTTCAAATGGTTGGAAGGCTTTTCTTCCTTCCTTCTTGTATGTAGGGTTTGGAAGTCAAGGAGAATTAATTTGGAAGTTCAACTATAGGCCTTCTGTAGTTAGATAATCTTTAATTTTCTTATTTATGAAATTAAGAAAATAGAGGAAAATAGCAGAAATTGTCTAGTGCCTTACCATGTGCATTACCATCTATAGATGCTGCTTTTTTTGTTTTGTTTTGTTTAAGCTGCTATTTTCATTGTTTGGGTTTTTCATCAGTTCATTTTGAGACAGGGTCTTCTATAGGCCCAAGCTTGCCAAATAGTGTAGGATAATGTTGAACTCTTGACCTCTCTGCCTCTACACCCCAAGTGCTAGGCTTATAGGCATACACTACCATATGTGTTTGCCGTGATGCTGAGAGTCAAAACCAGAGCTTCCTGCATGCTAGGCAGGAAGTTCTCTACTGACTACACCTCCAGCCCAGATGCTCATTCCCAAAGGGACTTGTATCCCCACAAGGTACCCCAAGATCAAAGCAGATTTGTTTGCCCTAGAGGGACAAAGGGAATGAATAAGAGAAAAGACAGGAGTTAGAAGTTGAGGAAGAAGGAGAAGGGAACAGGGAGAGGAAGATGGATATTTGTCCTGGGGGACAAAGGACTGCCTCTGGATAGAGAGGAGGCAGACATGGCCCATAAGCAAATGGCAGTTTATAAAGTTAAAAGGAGAAACCTCCTGTCAGGGTGAGGGGGTTTTAGTTTTATTTGGCCAGGTTAATTAGGGTAAGCACAAGGGGGCTCTTGATTGTTAAACTTCAATACTTTGATAGTTGGACCTTGGTGATCAACCTCAGGAGGAGGAAGTGGCCAAGGAAGGGAATAGACCTTGGTGTAACAGGTTTTATCAAGGCAGAGGGAATAGTGGAAGGGGAAGGCCTGCCAGAGCCATGTTTGCCATGCTGGGGGTGGATAGAGTCTCTTCATTTCCTGTATCTACCACATTGGACACAAGCACCAGTGTAGACATAGTTCCCTCCCTGTGCCTCTCATTCTGCGTAGCCTCTCCCTGTTCCCTTCCCCTTCTTCCTCAACCTCCAGTTCCTGTCTTTTTTCTTATTCATGCCCTTTGTCCCTCTGGAGCAAACAAATGTGTTTTGTGCTGAAATGGTCTTGGGGTACCTTGTGGGGAAACCCTTCCCACTCCTGCTAACAAAGGATTATACACCCGGGGATTATCCGTTACCATTACTCTGGGCGTGAATTGTGTATCCTCCACTAGCATGGAGATTTCTAAAACATTATCTATTACCAACCAGACCTGGCCACTCTCAATGTCTCCCCAGTAACCATCACTTGGATGACTGTCTTCATTCATGTTCTTTTGGGTAGGGACTGAGCTCAGACAGAGAGAAGGATTCTTTTAAGTTTTGAGCCCAAATGACTGCACCACTGTCCTTTTTGTTTTTCTCCAGTGGCTCCCAGCCATGTGCTGCCCCTCGGTCCCCAGGTCAGAGGAAGCCTGCAGGCGTGGTCTTCCTGCATTCTTAAGATTTCTCTCATGGCTCATGCCATGAGAGTAAACCTCCTCTGGAGCATCAAAACTTGTTGAATGAGAGCCCAGGGGAGTGAGGAGGGCTTGGCTTAAGTTTACAGAGACTTCAAATTCAATTAACTCAGCACAAGGTTAAGGATACCTTTCCTTGTACCTCATAAAGACACCACCCCCTCAGCTGCCACTCAGACATTCTTCTGCTGTATGGCTTTTCTGGGAGATCTGTGAACAAATGTCTATTCATCCCAGACAGGACACTGATAACAAACCAAAGAAATGATTCTACCCACATCTAGTTTAGTGAACTAGTGAGCATACTGGGGGTTATTGACAGGGTTTAGGGAGGGATTGCTTACAGGAGCTGGGTGGCTTAAAGGCAGTTGGTCACTAGAGAGGCCATCCCATTCATTATTCCATGGGCTCATGAATACTGCACACCTGGATCTCCCTCCCCAGCTCCCAGGCTGGTCCTCTGAAATGTCTTCCTTCTCCCATAATTGTTTATTACTTATTATTATTATTTATTACTTGGTGGAGGCACATCTTGAGTCTTGTGGCTTTCTGAGCTTCCAGAGCCTTGGAGGTTTGCTTAGCATTCTGGGTTTTTATGATTCTCCTCTCCTATGCTTTTCCCTCTAGTCGGGAGTTTCAATTATAAGAAAATAGCTACAGAACACAGCCCAAGCTGTGGATGGGGGTCCTTCCCACCAGCAACAGTAGTGGGGTGCTCTGAGCAGAGGCAGGGCCTGCAGTGTTTCCCCTTTCCTTTCACAGCACACTCCCGACTCTCTACCCCACAGCAATCATATTTCATAGGCTGAAAGGCTAGACAAAGGAGGGGTTTCTTTGTTTTATTTGTTGTTGTTTTGGGTTTTGTTTTGTTTTGTTTTCTGAGCAGTAGACTGGTGTCTTTCTGTGGAGAATCTTATAGGGAATAAACATCAAATCCCATATGCTGCACATTGCTGTGAATACGCATTATTGAGAAGCTTTATGTGTCTGTGAGTGCATCAGGTAACTTAGTATTTAAACACTGCCTTTGAAGACAGTTCCAGAATATCTAACCCAACTACTGTGGTAAACATGCTTCTCAAGAAAACAGCTGAAGATGTCTATATGATTGAAGTTTTGAAATTGTTATTAAAATGTTTGTTGTAAAGCCAGTGTAAGGCCATTTATAGAAAATTGTAAATATATGAAAAGAAATCGACTTATACTTTTATAGCTTTAAAAAGCAATAGCACTTGATTCCATTTTCTTCCAAACTCTTGAATTTTGCTAACACAGTGACAAGAACTAGTTTTTCTTGGGTTTGGTCCAGTCCCTGTCACTTAATAACTGTGTGATTTAGGGCACCTGACTTAGCCTTTCTGTCCTTCTGCTTCATTATCTACAAATGGAGATACCAGAGTGCCCACTCCCTAGGATGCGTGTTTTGATGTTAAAGACTCAAGCTAGGCATACAATTTAATCCCAGTTACCTTGGAGGCCAAGGCAGGAGGGTCACTTGAGGCCTCAAGTTTGAAACCATCCTGGAAAGTGTAAGACTACACTGAAAGTATTTCAAGGACTTACAGAAGGGGCTGGGGAGACAGCTCAGCGATGCTTGCTGTTCTTCGCTAGGACCTGAGTTCACGTCCTTGAACCCTCATCAGGCGCTTTCCAACCAGCTGTGACTCAAAGGCCAGGGTAATCAGGAGCCTTTCTCTGGAAACTATGGGCAACCACACTCGCACAGGTTCCTATTCACACACACACACACACACACACACACACACACACACTACATGCACGTATATTTAAAAAATAAAAACTTCTAAGATTTAGAAGAATTAAGTAAATTATTAAATGTACCCTCATACATATATTTAACATCTGTTCATTTTTTATTTTATACAGTTATACTTATGCCATACGTATTTTAAAATTGTTTTAATTTAATTACGTTTTATCACAAGTCTCTTTCACACTCATGAGTTTTCCTTACTCGTTAGTGGACATTTAAGTGTGTTCTGGCCATTTTTATTTTAAACAACACTCTGTTAACACTATCATCAAGATCATGTGACCATAACACTGTCATCAAGAACGTGTGACCTTGTTCTTGGGATGGATTCCCAAAAGAGGAATACTGGAGTCAAAGGTTATAAAGTGGCCGTTCCCGGTACTCCTAATGCATCTTGCCAAATGACATTCCAAGTACCTTGAATGACTTTATGTTTGCACCACAAAGCAGGAAATGTGCTCGCCTCAGTTTCCTCTCAAAAGAACTGAGTTCTCTTGTTTTTGTGTTTTCTTTTTTTTTTTTTTTTTTTGGTTTTTGTGTTTTCTTTAGGCTTTGTTTGTTTGTGTTTTGTAGTTACCAGCCTTCAGCAGGTAAAAGAATCATTCCTTAACAGTAAACATGTTCACTATTTCCAACATGCTGGGGACTAAGTTTCACACCGTGGATGCTGAATCAGGTGATCTGCCTGTACTATAGAGCAAGAAACCAGAAACTAATAGTTATCAGTTGTCTTTTGTGCATTGCTAGGCACAGGAGAGGGACATAACCCACGGTGGAAGTCTAGGAAGGCTTCCGGGAAGCCTTGGTGTTGGATGAATGAGGCAGGTGAGTGAGTAGAAGGGTTCAGGGTGGAGGTTTGCATCACAGTGAGAACAGAACATTTGGAGGGCTGAGGGAGATAGTGTCTGGTGGGGCTAAGGGGCAGGCACATTAGTAGGAACGTGTACTGACAATTTTAGGTCAACGTGACACAAACTAGAGTCATTTTGGAAGAGGGAACCTCAACTGAGAAAATTACTCTACCAGGCTGGCCTTTGGGCAAGCTGTGAGGCATTCTTGATTGATGCCGGATATGGGTGGGCCCAGGTCACTGTGGGCAATATCACTCCTGGGCAGTGGTCCTGGATGCTGTAAGAAAGCAGGCTGAGAAAACCAGTAAGCCCTGCTCCTTCATGACCTCTGTATTGGTTCTGGCCTCCAGTTTCTAGGTTCCTGTCCAGAAGGACTGTTAGTTGGAAATATGAGTAAATAAACTCTTTCTTCCCCAGGTTCCATTGTTTTATCACAGCCATAAACTCCTAAGATAGACTATATTGAGACAGATTTGAAGGGACACTGAGAATAGAGGCCAGGGCAGGTCACACAGTGGGGTTCTTTAAAAGTTAGAATCATTTTGTAAATTGTGTTTCATATGTGTATACTTGTGTGTGTAAGAAGTGTGTATGTGTGACTGTGTGTGCATGTATGTGTATCTCTGTGTGTGGGTGGGTGTCTGTGAATGTGAATGTGTGCACGCATGCAGGTGTTCCTACACATATGTGCATGTTTTATGGAGACCAGATGACAACCCTCAGGCTTCATGTGCTGTTACTCTGGTGCCATGCATGCTGCTTTATGGGACAGAATCTCTCACTGGTACAGGACTCCCCTCTTAGGGCTAGACTGGCTGGCCATGGAGGTTCAGGGATCCAGTCTTCATGTTCCAAGCACTACGATTAGCCACCACACCTAGCTTTTTAAATGTGTGCTGGGAATGGAGCTCAGGTCTTCACCCTTGCATGAGAAGCATGCCACTGAGGGTACAGTCAGTGACCATAAAGGTTGCTATTTATTGGTTCTTTGATTGCTTAATTGGTTGGTAGGCTGGGTGGTTGGTTGGTTGGTTGGTTGGTGGTTGGCTTATTAAAAACAAGCCTCGGCAGAGTCTTACAAAGGACTTTCTGACTATATGTGAGCACATTTACCAAGCGTGTTGCAGTTTTACATAGCCTGTTGCTCTAGCATGCACCCAAATGAGGTTCACCTGCTTGCCTGGCAGCATGATGAGGCATGTCTTCGGTGCTTTCCAACCCTCAACTCCCCTCCTTTTGCCCCTTTACCTTTTCCTTTTCACATCAAAGTTTTGAACCCCTATCCAGCCAAATTTCTCTCTAAACCACCCCAAGATGGCCTGGAGAAGGGAATGAGGAAAAGGTATCCACAGTAATGGGGCTGGTGGTTAAGGGGTCTGACCCTCACCTTCCCAGGAGCATGTGAGTTTTAGATATTGTCATTCAGGGATTGATATTCACACCACCTGGATGATCTCCAGAGATGGGATTTCAGGTACAAGGCTAGCAGGTTAAGGGGTCCCCCAAGGCTGGGAAGGAAATGCCCCTTTGGCAAAGAACCTTCAAGCAAGGTCAGATGTGAATTGGCTTCCAACCTGAGATTGCTTCCTTTACCCATCTTGTCTTATCGCTGGCACATAGCATGCATGATTAGTGTCCCAGGATGGCTTTGCTTCATCCTCAGCTGTCCCTGGATGATGGTCAGATGGTGGATGAGGGGTGACCACTCCCATCAAGCACATTTACCTCTTTTGTTCTGACAAACAAGAACTTGTTTCTTTTTAGCTGCTTAGGTAGGAAAAAAATTCATCTAGGATGGTGCTTTCTTTTTTTATTTTTTTCTCCCTTCACCTCCGGAAAACATTATAATTCCTTCCCAGCAGATTTCCTAGATCTTAAATATCAACTCAAACATTTATGCATGAAAAATTAGAAGGCATGAATGATGCATGTGTTTCCAGCCAGCCTGCTTATAAATCTCCCTCCTGCCTTTAAGAAGCCCCGGATGGCAGCCAGAGCCTCATTCTCAACCCCTATTTCAAAGACACCTGAGATAAAAATTTCTATTTGTTTCCCACTCTCTCGCTTTGCCTGTCAGCCTTTCCTTGTGGTGGATGTGTCTGCTATTATCTTGTCTGAGATATTGTTCTTTCACTTGACCAGATTATAGCACAACTGTCAGTTTGCTCTTTGACGACGCTTCTTCACTAGGGATTTTCGAGGATTAATGAGATAATATTTGAAGACCACTCTAAATTTATATAAACTCTTTGTGCTGAGGCTTGGGGATTGTTATCTCACAGTTGAGTCACTGTATCTCTATGTGAGAAGTTGTAAAGGCTTCTCAAACATGTGGATCCAGTTCAGTTCCATGACGAAGCCGTGGCTCTTAAGAGTTTAAAAGAGGACCTGAGGACTGAATTGAGTCTGACCCTCAAAGTGAGAAGCAAGGAGAAGTCTGAGACCAGAGAATGAAATGTGGACACACAGCGCTACACTTGGTGTCAGAGCCACGTTTAACATTTAGTTACTCTGATGAAGGTCTTGTTCAGCTCTCCAAGACTCCTGCAGGTTGGGTTACACACACACACACACACACACACACACACACCATATTCCCTGTCAAGTCATATCCCCTAGGAACTCAGAATGTGCTCTTAGTCATAAAAGAGAGATTACAAATATAATTTGTTAAAATGCAAGGAAGGGTGGACCGCTTACTAGTTGTATCCTGAAAGGGAGAGCTTTGGACATAGGCAAATGTACAAAATGTCAGGTGGCATGGAAGCAGCCATTCACAATGCTAGGAAGAACTTGGAGATCCAGCCTCTGAAGGAGCCATGATGATGCCTAGATGCTGTGGGTGTGGCCTCCAGAGGTGTAACATTTACCACTAATCCACATTGAAAGACTGAGGTGGGAGGTAAGGAAGTTGTGATTCCAAGGCCACACAGTGGGTGAAATGCAGAAGAGCTCCAGGCCAAGCCCAGCACATTCATCATACAAAGTTCAGCCACCGTGTCCTAGGCCACAGCTCCTCCTTGCTATCATGCTTGTTATTACTATAGGTCAGTTGACTTTTTAAAAACCTTCTAAGCACCAATATCTACAAAATTTGGAATTGATTTCCTAATACAAATTCAAACAAATGCATAACTATTTTAGGGTGTTATATTTTCTAAGCAACTCACACCTCACTGGTAACAACAACCAATTCTGTAGAGAACCAGCTCACAGAGAAGGTGGCTCATGGGGAGAAGAGAAGGGGAACACAGAGTGTGTCTACAGACTCAGAGGTTAAGACCATAGTCAAGTTGGGGGAGGTCTGCTCTGGGGTGGAAAGGAATCTTCCTCCATCATGGTGAGCAGGCTCAGAGATAAAGTAACACTGAAGGACGTTAGAGGCTATTGGGGACATGACATAGAAGCATGGGGACCTGGGTTCACTCCCCAGAACTCATATGAAAAAGCCAGGGATGGCGTCATGTGCTGATCATTCCTGTTCTGCTGAGGCAGAGATAGGCAGATCCCTAGGGCTCAATGGCCACCCAGTTTCACCTAATTGATGAACCCAGGTCATGTGAGAGACCCTGACTCTAAAAACAAGGTAGATGGCACTTGACAAACAAGAACCAAGATAGACCTGTGGCCTCCATATGTCCGTTTGCACGTGCATGTGCTCATGTGCCTGTGTGCGTGCATACACATACATAAATAGAAAAGGAAGTAGATGGCAGAGCTCATGTCCAATTACCTTGACTTTTCAACAAAACAAATTGATGTATGACAAACTGATGACAACTTGAAAGGATCACCCAGTCTTAGGTCTTAAGTTAAAATTGCATTATATTCATCTGAGACTAACCTTGCTTGTCAAAGGGTAGAAGCCAGTTGTTTTGGGGGGAGGGGAGAAAAAGAAAGGAAGAGGCAAGACTTTGAAGCTAAACTTCAGTTCTTAAAGCACTACTGTAACTGCTTCTGGATTTGATTTTGAGGTTGACCTTAGATCAGAAACTTCAGTTTCCCAGAATGAAGTCTCTCCCTCAACAGAGGCTGATCTCATTACTTGGAAATGGGTGGAATGTTGATCAGGAGCTAAGGAGCTTCTCAATTCTGGCTCAATCCCTCCTTGCAGTTCACCATGTTGACCCCAAGGTAAGGTATTAAGTGCTGAGGTAGATCCTGCAACTCTCCTTCCCCACTGGATCCCAGAGCACCATCTTGAATGGGATTCACCACATAATTACAATTCTCTCTGGCCCAACTGTGGAATCAGTAAAGAAGAATTGTCACATGGCTATGAACATAAATCAGTTGGAACCAAAAACAGGTATACCCACCACCATCTTTAAACTCTGAAAGGGAGGAAAGATACAGGTAATGATTACATAGTCAGATTGTCACAGAGATAAAAATTCCATTTCTACTAAAAAAAAAAACAAAAAACAAAAAAAAAACCCCAAAAAACAAAAAAAGACAAAGACAAAAAGGTCAAGCAAACAAAGCAAAATAAAACAAACAAAAACTAAGGACTAGCCAGGCTCTATAAGTAAAAGAATGGATGGCTAATGAGTAAGGGGATTCTTGCTAACTTAACCCAATTAGGCTAGACAAGCTAAACATGGCATGCAGGCAAAAGTCAAGTAGAGAACTCTAAGAAACCAGACTTATATTGGGTCAAGGAGATCCTCTGCAAACACTGAGGGTCCCATGGATGCTAAACATTGGGATGGGCACATTGCAATGTAACCATCTCACCATCTTTTGTTGTAGGAAAGCTGACTTCAATGTGATAAAATAGGAAATTGAAGAAAGATTTGTTCTTTCCCAGGGCCTATAGCCATGCAGATGTTAGACGTGGGTCTGACTGCATGTTCTTATGATTCCAAAGCCTGACATTTTCCCACAGCATACTTTTCCAGGTACCTCTTGAGGACTTGCTCTTCTCACAGAGATATGTATGCAAAGAGAAGTCATGTGACACAGGGAGGAAGAAGAGGATCACATAATTTCCTCACCTTATATTCATACCCTTGTTGCTTGAATTATAGAGCCTTCCTGGCAGGGTGAGCACCGTGAATGTTCAAAAGCTCAGCTTAACTTCCTCGATAGACAAGCAAAAGGAACAACAATACTTTCTCTCTTGTCTCCTTATTCATTGATGCTTGCTCCCGTACTAGGCTGCCTCCCCCTGATCTCAACATCAGATTCTGCCAATCTTCAGATTCCAATTCAAGTGTCAACACTTGCAACAAACCTAGGAATTCCAAGTAGGAACTCAATCTCCAGCCTCAGAACCCCCATTTCCCTTCTTTCTGTCCACACTATTTTGAGACACAATATACTAGGCTGTGACTCCATGAGGTTTTCATTAGTGTCTAGGTCTCTTCAACTCTGCTGAATGAAGTATTATCAAGCAAAAGTCATTTAATGGTGCCTCTTTTGTATAGGGGATGCTGCATACACTACATGGGACCTTGTGCTCCTAAATGCCAAAGGGTTTAAACATGTATGCCTTATCTTTTTCACTATTAACTATATTGACTTCCTAAGGTGAAATGCCAACAGTATTGTTGGCAGTTCAAGTACCGTTTAGAGACCTATGTTAAAATAAGTTTCTTTGTGGTACGCTTCAAACCTTCAGCACATGCCCACACTTGCTGTGAATCCTTTATCAGGCTCACAGTCAACAGCACATGAGCTGAGAACCTACTGTGTGCTCTGGCCATACTAAGCAGAAAGAAAAGTGCAAATATAAACAAGACCTAACCTCTGATGTTACTAGGAATAGGGACAAGATACAGGGTCTTGGTGACAATAGTAATTATGAGGTGAAAGAAGAGATCTGACAAAAGTAATTGCCAACCATAATAATAATAAATTGAATTGTAGAGGCAGAGGCTATCTGGATAGAAAATTGCTAAGAGAGACCATTGCAGGGGAGAGGGGAATTCTAGATCACCTGATCTCCTAAGAGTCTTGCTAAAGGCAGGGTGGATAGAGATGGTGAGATGTTTGATACTGAATACAGATATTGGAAGTAGAGTGTTCTAGAAGAATCATCTTAATAGGCTTTTTGCTAAAATTGGGCTTGTGGGGGACAAATTGGAGGATGGGATCTGCCTGGGTTTAGAGGAACCTGACAAATGACTGACCACAAGAAGAGAGTGTTGGCCAGTCTCTAGACCATTTGTTCAAAGTAGAACCTGCTTTCTGACCATGAAGAGGAGAACCCAGAAGGCAAAGGATGAGCTAGGTGAGCCTGTTAAGAAGGGGCAGGGCTGGAGAATCAAGAGTAAAAGGGACAAATAACCATGAAGCCTTTGCTGATACCTGCCATTGTGCTTGGCACAGGGAATAGACTAGCAGTTTAGTGTTTCGTGTCAAGAGAGCAAGGATTCTCCTATTGAGCAAACAGAACTGCCAAGGGGTAAGGTGAGGAAGAACTAATAGAGAGTAGAACTAAGATTATAAATCAAGCCTCAATGATGCTGGCACCCACTGGAATCTGCTGTCACAGTCATGACCAAGAAAGGCTGGAGGGAAACAGCCATACTCAACAGATATCTGAAGGCCTAGTGGCCCAAGGGAAGCAAGACACAGGTATAGAGGACAAGTCACAGGAAGGTAAGGACAATGACTCTGCCCCTAGATCCTCATTATCAGAGCCCATAAGTCAGTTGCTGTGTTGGGCTTCCTGGACAGGATCAACTGTAGTTGGAACAAGATGGAGTCAGGAGGGAAACACTGGCTCCTGCTGCATTGCCATTAGTCTTTGAAATGTAGTACTTACTATTTGCCTGACTTGCTAGAAGTAGATCTGTCTCTACTTAGCTAGAGGGAAAAGAAAGTCCAGCCAGATCTGCAAAGCTAAGTAACCAGGTTACTGCAGGGCAGGAGCAAATCAATCAAGATAATCACATTTGGCAGGATCCAAAGCCATTGTGCTCAGACAGTACAAATTCATTTTGTGGTTTTTTTAAAAAATGCTGTTTATTTATGGTGGAAAATCACTGAACTCCTGGGCACTCTGTTTAGTGTTCAACATCTCTGCTCATGGAAAATGTTATGTTTTTGGTGGTGGAGTTATCATACTGTCAGGGTACTTGTGTACCAGTGTGACATGTGCCCCAGCTGAAGATTACATGTGAACTGGCACCTACAAAGGAGAGTGCCTGAGCTAGGGAACTGTGTTTTCATTTACACTTCTGTTTTTCAAAGCTCCTTTTTTTTTTTCCCCAAAAGAAAAGCTTATGCCTTGAAAGGAAGTGTCAGCAACTGAACATGTTAGCTAATTTGATTTCTTGAGGAGAAATGTGAAAGGGATTGAGGTAGTTTATTATGTTAAATCTCAAATAAACCTGGACAATTAAAAATGGAAAGGCAGCCAGAACTAATTAAAAGGAGGAGGGGGATGAGAAATGCCAGGCATCTGGGATAAATTTATTATTGCATTTGAACACTGTGTTTAGCTCCAGGCCTCTTTGTGGCTCAGGCATTCAAAATATAATCTGGGTTAATAAAGTTTTTTAGGTTCATTTACAGAAAACTACTGATGACCACAGTCATGAAAGAACACTTCTGACTAAACAGTTAGCAAGGGGCTAGAAATGTCAAGAGGATGCGAAGTCACTCCTTTGCTGTCGGCCCTGCCCTGTCTGAAGCTCCTGCTTGATACTACATCCCCATTTAAGCTCAGGCCACCCACGCTCTGTGTGCACCAGCAGAGAAGGAGGTCTTCTTCTCTAGCCTTTATGTTTGTTCTGATTCCTTTCCTTCCAAGGTCTGCTGGCCTGCTGAGGGAGGATGTAGCATAGAACTCTTCACATCCACAGCAAAAATGCCTGCTAGGAAAGCATTTGCTTCTTTATGGTGCATCTTCCTCCTTGTTGACATAGAGTTCATGCCCTTGCTGAACCCCATGTGCCTCCCAGTCCCACTGTTTTTGTCCCATTCATTCCCTGATGGGAATCAGGAGGCATTGCTATCACAGACAACCCCACAGAAGAGCAATCTTTTAGACTGTAGTAAAAGGAGTGGTTCAGGTGGGGGTTGGGAACGCTGGAGGTAGGGTTGGCAGGAGGGTGATCACAGGAAGAGTTCACTTGTGGATAAGGGTGGTTCCCTATCAGCTGGCTCCATGATCTTATTTTGATGTTGGGAACCAGAGAGATATTGCCCATGTGTCAGTTGAGACACTATGTCTGTCTTTAATGTGGATCCTTGAAATGTGAACACAGCCACCTAGATGAGCCAAACCAGGAGATCTGAGAAGAACGAACCTTCCTAAGAACTGTACTAACTTCTCAGATAAGTATAAGACCAACCACCCAGACTCAGAATGATAAACGAAGGGGAAAGTAAAAGCTTAGCTTTAAAACTGCCTTCATTTTTAAAGGCAAAGCTGCTGTTAGGTAAGGTAAGTCATAGTGTCATTCTTGGGAGGAAGTGACTATCAAGATACCTTATGAACATAAAGGTATTGCTCCAGGGGAGAGGGAATGAGAAGGAGAGGTGTTACTCTTCTATTGCTGTGATAGAGCATCATGACCAAGAACAACTTACAGGAGAGTTTACCTTGACCTATGCTTCTAGAGGTCCAGTTGCGTGTAAAGGCAAGAAATGCAGAGCGGGAGCAGGAAGCTGAGAGATCACATCTTAACCTCACACGGGAAGTACAGACCTTGAATGGGAAGTGGGGCAAAGCTATAAACTCTCAAAGCTCCTGTGACTGTGTTTCTCCGGCAAAACTCCACAAAGAGTATCATCAGCCATATGTTTAATACATGAGCCTATGGTACATACTCAACTATGGCAAGGAGGAAGAATCCTTCCTAGTTTCCACCTTGGTGTCATGCCCCACTCTTCTGCTCCAGGATCTTGTGGTTTTAAGCAAGCACTGATACTAGAGTTGAAGACTCTATTAGGCTGTCTATTGTTTATACATCTATTCAAACTCTGCCTTCCTCAGGGTGACTCTAAAAGAGATGTATAACCATCTATCCAAAGTGCCAACAGCAAACACATGAGCAAATAAGAAACCAGTCAACTAAAGTGCTACTCATCTCAAAGGGTATGAGACAGGGTCTTGCTGTTTAGCCCAGGCTGGCCTTAAACTCACTATCCTCCTGCCTCTGCTTCTCAAGTTCTGAGATTAGAAGTATGAGCCTTCACATATATGAAAATGTTTACTTTCTGACAAGCATATAGCACATAAACAGTAAATGTTAGCTAAATCAGGTGTGCCTCCACCTGCCAAAGATGAAGCATTGCAGGTTCTGCCCATGCACTTTCTAGAGAGCTAGGGAACTTAGGTGAGCCCCCTTCTCTGATACGTTGCCTTCAACCTGCTCTCCCCTCTATTCCTGTCATTCTGACCTTGGAGCTCCTTGTAGTCATGCCTCTGCAGCCCCATCCTTCTCCCATACGGCTTCATCTGAATTGCACTAGCTCTGATGGGCAGCCTCTCGATGTCTTTTACCTGCAGGTGTTCCGTTAAGGAAAGTTGCCTTCGACCTTACGAGCTATAGCCTGAGGAATAGGGTCCAAAGGGAATATGGAAGAATCAATTAATGATCCCAGACACCTCAAATAAATTTTTCAGCATGGTCCTGGAGAAAGTACAGCATCAGCAACACCAGGCTTATTTCAAATACATGAAATATATTCAAGTAACAAAATTCACAAGCAGAACTACAATATGATTTTTATCCAGAGTCATTTTTTTAATTATTGTTGAGAGTCAGAATCTAGTTACAGAGAGATGATTTGATGTTGATGCCGAGACTCTGCCTGTGAAATGAGATACAGGGCAACATTTGCCCGATGACCTTTTCCTTCTGCAGGACAATTAATAGATCTTATTTTTGTAGAGCTATGCTCTTGTCAGTTTAAATACAGTTTGCTGACCAAATGGGAGAGCAAGCTTTATCTGCAACGGGCCAAATGCTTCCATTCCACACTGCCTGGAAGCCAGCTGGCTGGCTGGTGTGAGTGAAATTTTAGCTTTATCAGACCAGCAATGGAGTGGAAATAATAAACACAGAGTTCAAATGAAAAGAAAGCAGAAAGTAGAACTCATCTAAGGAGAATGGAACCCTTTAAATGAAAATACATCTTTCTCAATAATGGGAATTCTAATGTTTTGGAGTCATTAGTGTAATAGCTTTTTTTCTGGAGTGTGCAACACATTAGGGAGACCAAGTCAGAGCCAAGGACAAGCAGCCTCCAATCATTTATCCATGGTACCATCGGTGAGTCATCTGGCACCTACAGGCCTCGGTTTCCCCATCCATGCCCTAGTGATGGCAATGTGCTTCAGATCCCCGTTGCAGCCTGTGGAATCAATAGCCATGGTTTACTATCCTATGTTTACTGTAATAGACAGTATTAAAGTTATGCTGTTATCTCGGGCAGCATGAATACACAGAATAAATCTGCTTCCTACATGCATAGGCATATTTGCAGACCTGACAAGTAAAGGCAAGATGGGAATAACTCAGAAAATGTGTCCAGGCAAAACCAGAGCGAGGCTAGTTTTGGTATACTAGTGTATGAGAACATATGTGCTCTGGTAGTAAAGGGGCTCACTGAAGGTGACCTGTCTATCTCAGATATTTTATGGGCTGATACATTGATATAAAATAATGGGAAGAAATGATATTTAAGATGCCATTCATGCTCAGGATTCTGTACTCTAAAGTATTATCCACTTTGGTAATAGAGGAGTGAGGGACCCAAACTTTAGAGAACCATTGCTATAACTTCCATCATCGGTGGGCCCTGCACTCTCTGCTTGCTGATGTGCAATGATATTTGCTCAACATGGAATTTTTATGGTGATTTGGGCTGGGTTCCACCAAGAGTGGACCGAAATAGAACTGTTCACCCAGAGGAAGCATGGGTATTAAAAACTAGAAATGCCACTACAGAAGATGCAGCCAGTAGATATTAGGATACTTTCCAAACTCCCCAAATACCCACTTCGTAGAAACTGTAGTATAGAGAGGTGGGCAAGATACCTTCCATGTAAGGGTGATGATGGCTAAGACTCTTCTAAGATCAGGCCTCAGGAATGAATGTTGCCAATTTAAGAACAAACATCTTGGGGCTGGAAAGATGGCTCAGCAGTTAAGAGACTGCTCTTCTAGAGATCCTGAGTTCAACTCCCAGCAACCACATGGTGGTTTACAACCATCTGTAATGGAATTTGATACACTCTTCTGGTGTGTGTCTGAAGACAGCTACAGTGTACTCATATAAATGAAATAAATAAATCTTAAAATAAAAAATAAAAAATGAACAAGCATCTTAAGAGAAACAAGGTATTTGTAATTCCAGAATGTAGGAAGTTGGAGAAGGGCCATGAGTTCAAGGTCAGATTGAGCTGCATAGTAATATATCTCTTAAAAATAATATATGCATTTTCCAGTTGTAATTGGTTTTCATGATGTCAGTAACAAAAGGCATTGGAAAGAGCCTGTCCTGACACCAAGGAGCCAGTGATCATTTTCCGTTAAAAGTTAATTGTTAACCAACACCATGAGAGCTAAATTTATAGGACCACTGCTCTGTGACACACACATTTCTAAATAAGCAACAGAGCCTCCCAAGCTCTGTATGCTCCAAGGAGGAGAAGACAGACATATGATCATACCCAAACAGATACAGAGGCTGTTAGGCGGTACTAAGTGCTGGGAAGAACAGAAATCAAGGCAGATAATCCTAAGCATCAGGGACCAGGGGTGGGTCTGATTTATATAAACACGTATAGAGAGTGGTCCAGGCGGGCCTCACTGATGAAATTTGCTAAGTGGATTTATAGAGAGAACATTCCAGACAAAAGATGGGAGCATAAATGTGGGTGTCATCAGTATCCACTTGGTATTTAAGGGAGTGAGAAAGTGTAGTCTATGCAAAATCTTGAAACAAGGACTTAAAGTGCTCCAAGCTAAGATGAGGGGTGAAGGATCCAGGATTCAGGAGGAGAGCAAAGAGTCAGGGTAGCCTAGAAGCCAAGGGAAAGGCATCTGGAGGAAGGGAAAATCAACTCTGTAGAGTGCCGCAACTTCTTGAAGTACAACAAACTATGATCTTTGACTATTGGACTTAGTTCCAGGGGGTCATAGAGATATTGCTAGAAGATAGCTTAAAGAGGGTAGTGGAAGAGATTGAAGGATTAGAGAGAATTCAGGATTCAGGAGAGGGTAAGAAGTGGGGGCTGTAGAAAATGGGTATAGCAACACTTCAGAGGAATTCTAAATGTCACTAGAGAAATGGGTGGAAGCTAGATGCAGTGGGGTTCCAGGAGTTGTGTCCTGTTTTTGTTTTGTTTTGCTTTTAAGATGGACCTGATGTTTTTATATACATGTAGAGATGGTCCAATTAAAAAGGGACAGTCAGATGATACGAGAGGCAACTTCCCTGCCTACTGAGAGTGCTCCCCAACTCCTACTCCCCCCTTATAGAGGGGGCTGTGTTCCTCTCCACCACCAGGGCCTAAGAGGAAAGCTATGACTCTTTTCTCAGATGTCATGAGCAAAGCTGTCACTGGGCTGGAAAATCTAAGCAAGGTTTGTCTACAGGCTTAGAAAATCAATTCAAAGAACAGTAATAAGCCACGAGATTGGTGTTTTGCCCAGTGTGCTCCTTACACTCCACGGAATGCTGATAGGGTCAAGCGAGCTGGAGGGGTGCTGAGCTAAATGAAGCTGAGCAGGTGCAGTGCTGTGGGCCATGTGGGAGACCGTGGAGCACCATGGGTTTCTAACAGGGGGTCTGGTGTGAGGAGTCACTCCCAACATACTTGGGGGAGAGTCACAGACATATGGAGCAGGAAACAATGAGCTAGATGAGGGGATGGTGGAGTTTTCTGTTAAAGGCTAGATTGCAAACAATTCAGGCATGGTGGGTCTCTGTCCCAACTACTGAACTGTCTCAAGAGATGAGCTCATGTTCTTTCAGCTCTACTCACAAGGAATGCCCTCTGAAATTCCCAAGGAATTCCGGGACAGAGCCTGGTGTTGCCTTTACTTTCTGATTAGGAACATGATCATGCACACTTAAGTTCCAAACATATCAAGGATGCCCAAGACCCAGGGTGATTCATCTAGATTCCCATTCCCTTCCAAGGTTTCCGCCCTCTTCCTTCTCTTCCTGTTAACCCCAAAGTAGCATCCTTTATGACGTTTCTGAGAGACAACTCTTTGGATCCAAACTGAAACGAACTCTTACTTATCCTGGTTATACTTATCTGGGAGGTTTTTACTTACATCTCCCAGCGCTCGCTCTCTCTCTCTCTCTCTCTCTCTCTCTCTCTCTCTCTCTCATAAATGAGGGAGTGAGAGAGGGGAAATGAGGTAAGTGTCTACCATTTATTCTCTTTGTCAAAAGTTTTTGTGGAAAAGCCATGTCATAAGAAGAATGGCTGGGAAATATGAGCTTATTTGGGTCTGGACAGGGCCATCTGGTGAGGTTACTGAGAAGAGACGATGGCGTGGGTAGGGGAGGCATGCCATGCAGTCGAAAAGAAGATAAACTTCCACTCTGGGAGCCAAAGAATGGAACCCAAATTATCAAGGCAGACTCACTGGGAACAGATTTCACGGGATCATCAGAAGTCTTCATTTTGCCAGTAGGGCAGGGAGGAAGCATCTTAAAAGCTTTCGAACAGTGGCTGTGGAAGAGACTTGCAATTCTGGTGTGTGGGTGTGTCTTAGCTATGGCAAAGCACCACAGCTTAGGTAGCTTAAACAGTAGACATTGATTTCCAGGAGCTCTGGAAACCAGGATGTCTGGGATCTGAGAGACGTTCTGGAAAGGGCCTTCTCCCTGGCTTGTAGACAACCATCTGTGTGTGTCCTGGTCTCTCATCTTAACCTTGTAAAGGTCCTAATTACTTCATAGGACCCCTGTTCCAGTGACCTCATCTAAACCCAATCATCTCCCTCGAGGCCCACTTTCAAGTTCCAGAAACATTGGGGTGGGAGTGTCACTGTGTAGGTTTTGAAGCAATACAGAAAATCCAGTTTATAACAAATGATGGCCCTTGAATGTTTATAAGATTCAAACTATCAACTCAAGCATAGCTGCTTTGTTTGGACTGCAGATTCTTTTCTCCAGAGCCTCCTGCTACAACCCTGTTCCATCCTACTCATTGCCTGGCACATTCCATGTATTTATTGGTCGAAGCGAAAAATGTCGAATACTCCAACAGCAGTGACTGAAGGGAGGATCCACTGACTTTCAAGAGAGTTGAATGAACAGGACTTTCATCTTAGTGCAGCTCAGGTTGGAGGTTGGAGTGGGCTAATCCAGAGATGATTGTCACCGTGGGTCCCTGGCTTTGTTCCCATGCTGGGAATGTGAACATGAACAAAAGCAGGGACCAAGAGCAGAGCCATGTGTCACCGGGATTCACAACTCCTGAGGTTGTTGCATTTTGTAAAAGAATGGAAACCAAATTCATCTGGGGAATAGAGAAGGCATATTGGACTCTTTGCAGCTGAAATGCTTTTACCCTTTAAAGTGTCTTTTCTCAGGGAGGTGTGCAAAATGACTTTTAACAAAGCATCTTTTACCTTGGGTCCTTGGGATATTTACCTAGCAAGGATATCTAGAAAATCTACTGCGGGTGTTCGGGTCATGTTAGATTCCGGGTCATGATTTTTTTATAATCATTTTTCTTTTGCCATTTTGGAGAAATTCAACAAGTAAAAATATTCCTGCAGGAGTTTAAAAGATCTGAGTTTAATCCTTGACATATCTGTGAACTTGCAAATGACCCTTCTCTGCCCTTTGCTCAGTCATAACTGCTCATTTTTACCATGGCAACAGGAAGGCACCATAAATAGATGATACATAAACGAACAGCCATAAGCCAATAAAACTTTATTTATGAACACTGAAATCTGAATTTCATACAATTTTCACACATCATGAAACAGTCTTTTGATTTATTTTGTCCAACAGTTTGAAAATATTGAGAAGCCATGCTCAAGTCTAGGTCCTTAGAGAAACAGAAGACCAGAGTTAGTGCATAGACTACTGTTTGCCAACCACTGTGCTAATCTTGATACACAGGCGACCATGATGAACACATCCTAGCTATGCGCCACTTTTGAAAGAAATGGACATAAATCATTTGCAGAGCTTTCACATAACCAGAAATCTCATAGGAAGGGAAATAGAGTGTGGTTAAAAATTATAATGTAAAAACACTGTTTGAATTGGGCACCTTGCGAGTCAATGGGAGAAGGGGCTGAAGTCTGACTCAGGGAAGTGTTGACAAACACTGGAAGAGCCCCAGGCAGACTGGTATCATAAGCACAGATTGCTCCACCCACAGTGAGTTCTCCTTCTCCACAGTCTTGTGGGCAGTGCTCTGGAATGTTTCCAGAGTCACCATGGTACCCAGCCTGATGAAGGAAGAGAGATCAGTTACATCTATAATGCAGCAGGGATGCTGTTCAACTCATGAACGGACATTTTTCCTTTCCTTCCTTGGTGTTCTTTTGCATTTTCACAGACGGATGATGGCCCTGCTCTCTAGAACTGTTGTTCTTTCTCATGGAAGCAAGGTGAGGGGAATTATGTCGCAAAGCAGGACTGCGTGGGGCTGGACTTGATGTAGCCTCAGTCCCAGATGCACACTCACCGTATCTTAAAATCCCAGTCACACTTTGTACCCTTTTCTTAAACTGAAGTGATTTTACACATCAAGTGTATCCAGGTCTGGAAAGTCCCATTATGTAGCATAGGCTAGCACTAACACGTCATTGCTAGTATCTCAGCCTTCAGAATGCTACAGTCACAAGTCACGTATCTGTTTTAAATGTGGGAAATTATTTGTTTATTTACTTACAGGCAAGGTCTCTATATAGCCCCAGGATAAGCTCAAACATTTAATCATTCTGCCTCAGCATCCTTGAGGGCTGAGATTAGAAGAGCTCTTTGGACTTGATGACACCTGGGATTTCTATAGGCTGAGTCCTTCGTGACACTGTGATTACTGTCTCCTCTTAAAGTCTGTCTCTATAGGGCCCTTAGTCAGATCTTTAGTCCTGCTGAGGAAAATATACTATGGGCATGATCATGACCATCCCATCTCCCTGAGCAGTGATAGTCAAGGAAACTCAAGCCATTCTCTCAATAATAATAATAATAATAATAATAATAATAATAATAATAATAATAA
>JADRCH010000177.1:1913741-1995621 GCA_019843965.1 Rhynchomys soricoides
AATAATAATAATAATAATAATAATAATAATAATAATAATAATAATAATAATAATAAACATTATCCTGATGGCAGAATAACTGGAAAAACAAAAAAACCTTAAGTAGTTTTTATTAAAGTTGTTGAGTTTTCTGTTACCTCAGCGGAGTCATAGGCAATTAATGACATAAACTCGTAGGTGGCAGCCTTTTGCCTTGCCAGTAAATCAGCATTTTCCCCTGAGGCACTTACATCTTCAGGATGCTGAGCCAAGCTGTTTCCATCCCTCCCCACCTTCATGTACCCCTGAGGCAGTCCTACAATACTCTAACCCCTATCCAGCATAAACTGCCTTCCTTCTGCACTTCCAGTTCAATCCTGCTGGACAGGAAGCTTTGGCCCCTGAACTAGTAAGGTGACAGGCAAAGTTCTGGACCTGCCTTGTAGACTCTGCCCAGTGTTTCTGAATCACTCCAAACCAGCATTCACTCTACTAATGTGCTCCATGACCAGCCATATGACTTTCCTGCCTGCTGTCTGTCACTTAAGAGACTCTCTTCTCACAGCTCACAGCTCTCTTGTGGAGCACTCGGAAGCTAAGTAAGCACCTCTGCCTGAGGCCCTCTAGCTGGATGCCACATTGAGAAAACCCCACTGGGCCACTTGACACTCCACCAATGTAAACAGTCATGAGAAGCCAGGTTGCATAGCATACCTGCTTCCACTGGCTGCATCTTGGCCCTCCTGTTACCAAATCACAGTCAATAGTGTCAAAGCCTTGCACTTTGTACACATCATAATCCCAACAGAGAGCTAAAGGGGCTGTCATGTCTCACAGGAAACTGAGACACCAAGATCAAGCCATTAAACAGAGATTGGAGCTGTAACTGACTCCAGGTACCTCATTCCTGAAGTAAATATTCCTTAAGTGAAGCACCAGGCTCCAACTCGTGATTCTCCAGGTGTTTATAGTGTATACAGGAGCAGTCTGCAAAGCTCCAATTTGAGGTGACTTTTAGACTGGGCAACCATAGAGCGAATTCTCTACATACAGGTAGAGCTTTGTGCAAATACGATTCTGGGAATTTTGAGCTATTTTATGGTGAATTTGAGCTCCAGAAAGGAATTACAGAATAAGCCACAAACCCAATTCTGAAATCTTTAACCCAATATAGTTGGTGACCCCTACAGTCCTCTGCTCTCCACCTAGGCAGATATCCCACTGGGCTTAGCCGTTAAGAAATTGTCCATTAAGCCTAAATAGAGATACTGAGCCCTTTCTTAGTCCTGCTGACTAAGCTGCCTGTTTCTAAATATATAGCCTGTGCCTGTCCATACCTCTTTTGCTCTATTTATTCCAATTTGTGATGTGTTTGCTACCCCAGCTCCTAAAGAGCTCTGGGGTCTCCGGTGAATTTTCTCATCCTCTCTCCAGCTACCACAGTATTCAGCACAGCCTGAATCCCCTGAGCTCTCAGGACTATCCCCACTATGAGACCAGCACTGCAGGCCAGCAGTTCTTAGGATATGGGAGCTTCAGAGTGCTGATTTTTCCTGTCCATCTCCCAGCATGCTTCAGTCTTTCTTTTGTTAGTTTCTCTTGCTATGGTTTTAGCCTTGGCCTTTTTAAAACAAAACAAAACAGTGGTTAAATTTCTTCTACCTACAGACTTTGTTTTCAAATATTCTAGGTGATAACTTTTTGAAAACTACCAATGGTCCATCCATAATTATCAATTATTTTCCTTGTGAAAGTTACCTCCTGTATCTTTTGTGTGTGTGTGTGTGTGTGTGTGTGTGTGTGTGTGTGTGTGTGAGAGAGAGAGAGAGAGAGAGAGAGAGAGAGAGAGAGAACCTTAGGTCTACATAGCTTCCTTTAGTCAAAGCCTGTAATCCTAACCCTCAGTAGCAGAGAACAAAGTTGGAACAGCTGGGGAACTGTACTAGACAGAATCAGGGAGCTCTGGCTTAGGCAAGAAGCCCTGAAGCCATAATAAAGAAGGGAGCAATTGAGAAAAATGCCCCATGTCAACCTTGGGTCTTCACAAACACACAAGTTTATATAGATGCCTGCTCCCACACATGCCAACACGCATAGAACACATGCATTTGTAACACAGATACACACACACACACACACACACCACATACCACACACACACAAATACAAACACTACACACACACACACACGGGGGGGGGGAGCAGAAATTGAAAGTAGTTTTAAACCATATTTATGCTAGCCTGCTCTGGTTCTTCTGTTACCTCTGTTTCCCCATGGGAGTTATGTGTACTCTGCCCCATGGTGTCTCTCTCCCATACAGGCTTGAAGGGTTTGAAAGCTCATCTCCTCCCCCATCTGCCAAGTTTCTTTTTATTGTTTTCTTTGGCGGAAAATAAAGCTTTTCCATATAGTATATTCTGATTGTGGTTTCCCTCCTCTTACTCCTCCCAATTCCTTCCCACTTCCCCCTTCTGGTTCTCCTTAGAAAACAAGCAAGCAACTAGGGGATAAAAACAAAATAAGATGAGATAAAAATGAACAAATTAGAATAGGACAAAATAACCAAAAAGGAGTCAAATGAAAATCATAAGAAACACACACAGATGCAGACATATGCATTTGCACACGCAGACATTTCATAAAAACACAAAACCAGAAGCCCTGGTATATGTAAGGTTTAAAACCAATGCCCTGACTTAGCATTGTGACATAAGACCAAGACCCTCTGAAGATGCTGTTGAGTTCATTTTGTGTTGGCTGTCTACTGCTGGGCATGGGGACTACCCTTAGGAATGGTTTGTTTCCCTAGGAAGACTCCCTTGAAGAAAACTAATTTTTTTCATTTGAAAGTGCCTATTAATTGGAGATTACATCTGTGTTAGGGATAGGGCCATGTCTGCACTTTGTTGCCTTTCAGTGCTAGGATGCCCTCTGGTATAGAATTGTGCAAGCCCAATATATGCTGCCACAGTCTCTGAGTGTATATGAGCATCAGCCATGCTGTGTTTAGTCATGCGTTGGAGTGGGCCCTAACTTAAATCGGATATTGGCTGGTAGTACCAATAACCTTTGTGCCTCTTTAGTACCATTCTATCTGGTGGGTCACAGTTGTAGATCTAAGAGTTTGTAGCTAGGTTAATATTTACCTTTCTCCATTGGCAGTGTGAAGACTACCATCTTCGTAGTATTCAGGCCTGTGTTGATACTACCTTGGCCTAGCTTTGGATGGATAATGTAATTCCATGCTTTTTCTTCTGAAAGGGATTTGGTGTCATGTATCATGGCTTAGACACATGAGCTCAACATCACATACGTCACTAGACAGATTTCACACTTTGTTCTTCATCATTCATGGGTATGGTATGGTAGCTATTTTTTTAAAAACGGTTTTATTTGTTTATTTGATATATATGATGAGTACACTGTAGCTGTCGTCAGACACACCAGAAAAGGGCACAGGATCCCATTACAGATGGTTGTGAGCCACCATGAGGTTGCTGGGAATTGAACTCAGGACCTCTGGAAGAGCAGTCAGTGCTCTTAACCTCTGAGCCATCTCTACACACACACACACACACACACACACACACACACACACACCTTTTAAAAGATGTGGTAGCTATTTTTATGTCAACTTGATACAAGTCACCTGAGAGGAGGGAACCTCAATTAAGAAAATATCTCCATAAGATTGGGCTGTAGACAAGCCTATAGGACATTTTATTAATTAGTGATTAGCGCCAGAAGGTCCAGCTCATTGTGGGTAATGCCATCCTTGGACTGGTAGTCCTAGGTTCTATAAGAAAGTAGGCTGAGCAAACCACACAGAACAAATCAGTAAGTAGTACCTGTCCATGGCCTCTGTATCAGCTCCTTCCTGCCAGTTCCTGCCTTGTTTGAGTTCCTGTCTGGACTTTTTTCAGTGATGAACAGTGATATGGAAGTGTAAGCCAAATAAATCCCATTCTCCCCAAGTTGATTTTGGTTATGGTGTTTTGTCACAGCAGTAGAAACCCTAACTAAGACTCATGGTCACTCAGCTCCGAGTTTTGTGAGGTTGGCCTGAGCCCAACTCAAGCAGAAAACATTAGCTCTATTGCCCACTTTCTTAGTAGGATTTCATTGCTGTGAAGAGACACCATGACCAAGGCAACTCTTATAAAGACAAACATTTAGTTGGGACTAGCTTACAGTTTTAGAGGTTCAGTCCATTATCATCTTGGTGGGAAACATGGTGGTGTGCAGGCAGACTCGGTGCTGGAGAAGCCAGGAGTTCTACCTACATCTTGATTTGCAGGCAGCCGGGAGGAGACTGTCTTCTGCAGGCAGCCAGGAGAAGACTATCATCTATACTGGACAGAGGAGGAGACCTCAAGGTCCACCCCCCACAGTGACATACTTTTTCCAACAAGGTCACACATCCTAATACTGCCACTCTCTATGGTCAACCACCACATCCACAATGGGCTCCCTTTTGGGTCATGCTTAGAAATGTAAAGAATCTGCATTTTGGTCCTGAGATGTGTCTTCCCTTGCCTCTGATTATGAGTGTGTGTTTGTTCACTTGTGCTACACTTAAAATCTTTTTGTATCCTTCTCAGTGCTAGGTGTGAAAACAATTGAAGTGTCAGTTTATGCTCAGCTTGTTATATCATGAACAGAATGTTCAAATTCAAGTTCAAATTTGATTCTCCCCAGCCTGGCATGTCCTTGAGAACCTACATGTTACTACAAAGGATGCAGATGATGCCCCAGTCACATCCTTCCATTCACTCAGCCACTTAGTGTAAAAGCTCCCTCAGTGCCTCCCAGTCTCTAGCTACTCTGCATCTCCTACTGGAGGTTCCTTTTATTCCAACTTAAAATGTGTTAACAAGTGAGAGTCACCATCCCACTCCTTGCAGCCATTGACTTTGCAACATTAAAATGTGCTTAAGCACTCCCCCTTTCGTTTTAGCACTTCGGGGGCTGTCCCTCACACTGAAGATGTGCTAGTTGTGCCATGGGCTTTTCAATTACATGATGCTCCTCTAGGACAAGTCATAATATCTTTTTTGCAGAGTCAGATATTTAAAGTGATTTTATTGTCAGGTTTTCTTTGTAGTCACTGTAAAGCCAGCCCGACTCTTTGGCTACCTCTGAGGGTAACTTGTCTATTGATGACACAGCTGTATATTTTTACGGTGTTCCACACCATGCAGTTTAAGCACCTGGACACCATCACTTTACGGTAGGGGCATTTTTTTCTTGGTCTATCATTTCCTACCATTACTTTCTATGTAGTGTGAGCCATTTGTATGATTTTGTATAAGGAATGAAAAGGGTAGCTGAAGGTACTTTGTAAAGTAAAATGTTTATTTTTTTTAATAATACAAATTTTATATTTAAAATGTTTTCCCCCTCAGGTATTCATCCCTTGCAGAATATTTATCAGATACATAGTCTTATAAACTAAGAAAATAGTATTCATAATCCAATCCAGTGGCTTCCAATCATAATTAATATTTTGGAATATTTTCTTCTGCTCTTTTCTTTATACATATTAGTGTACATACATGTAGCACACCCTTTATTTGGAATTTGATTGCATATAGTTTTCTAGTCCACCACTTTTAGAGTGTCATGCAATTTTAATAAAAAAAATATTTACATGTGTGGGTCTTTAACCTGCATGTCTGTCTGTTTACCATGTGCATGCAGTGCCCATGAAGGCCAGAAGAGGGCACTGAATCCTCTGGAACTGGAATTACAGGCTATCTTTAGGGACCACATGGGTGCTAAGAACTGAATTCCCGTCCTCTGGTAGATCAGTGTCTTAGTTAGCTTTTCTATTGCTGTGGTAAAACACCACAACCAAAAGCAACTTGGGAGGACAGGGTTTATTTCTTATTAAAGTTTATAGCCCATGATCCAAGGGAATCAGAGTAGGAACTCAAAGCAGGAACTTGGAGGTAGAAACTGATGCAGAGAGGATGTAAGAGCACTCTCTACTTGCTTGTTCTTCCAAGCATGCTCAGCCCAGGATGACCTGCCCAGTGGTGACATCACCCACAATGGGAAGGACCCTCCACATCAATCACTACTTAAGAAAATACACTGCAGGCTTGCCTACAGAACAATCTGGTAGGGGTATTTACTCAATTGTGGGTCCTTCTTTCCAGATCATTCTGGATTATGTCAAATTGACATGAGACTACTGTCAGCAGCCGGTGTTCTTAGCTACCAAGCCATCTCTCCAACCTTATATCATGCACTTTGAAAACCAGGGCCGGTGCCCTTTGCCCTCTGCACTCATTTGCTGTCCCCTTCCTCCCTTATAAAATGAGGAAGCCGTGAGTACTACAAGAAGAATGATATGAGATAGCCATAGTTTCAGTCTCAAATGAGTGGATTTATTAAGTATGTAGCATGCAAATGTCAAAGCATACTAAATAGCAGATAGACCATAATATGTCATCAAGTCAAGCGCTTACAGCATCAAACAAGACGGAGGGGTAACCTAATTGAGAGCAGAGAAAAGAAACATCAAATTGGCATTTATGACATCCAGCAGGAATGGCTGGGGAAGCCAGCTGACACAGCCATACACGAGCTCCTGGTAGTCTCCAGGCAGAGTGTTCTTACCATGGATGGACTTCCAGCTTCTGGTTCCTACGACAGGCATTGATCTACCATAGGGTAAATAATAGTAACCTCTGTTGGAAATGGTTTTTCCTCTCACTATTCTCAAGAGCACAATGTTTTTAATGCCCCTAGCTCTTTGTTGTGTTCCTTTCTCACTGCTATAGGGCCGGAGGGCCAGTGTGCCTAGGACGGGGTGGGGGTGGGGCCCTGGAAGATGCATAGAATGAACGCTCTGGAGTCTGGGATAAGAGAGCTCTTCTCTCTCCCTGAGTTCACTCTCAGTGAGCTTCAACAGCACACGACAGTTCAGCAACATCATTTACGTTACTCCACCAGCTCTCCAGGCATCACTAATAAAAGGTGTTAGGATGAAAACAATTTGCCATGAGATCATGCAAGACCTCGGCGTTACCCCTTGTTTTCTAGGTAGATTCTGTTACATTTGTCCCCAGCGGCTCAAACTGTGGCTTGCAGACCCCGTAGGAAATGTACTCATGAAAACATTGGTACAAGTAAAATGTTTCTCAATACACAACGACCAAAACTGTATTTGAAGGTCAGTGCGTACAAAGCAGGCTGCAGCTTCTGTCCACACACGCCCCTATTTTATCATGTGACTTCACTGCTGACCTTGGTCCTGAACACACAACATGCACACGTTGCTCTGGGCATGCCTTCGCACCGCATAACCTCGACACATGCTGCTGGAGACACCATGGCTCAGATTCATTGTATGCATAAAATGCAAAGTTTTTATTGTGCAAAGCTTTCTGTTCTTAGAGAAACATGCTGGTTTAATTACAGAAAACAAAGACTTCCAATATGTTCCTACCATCGTCTCCCAGTATGTAAATATCAAATTAGTATATCATTGGATTGCACTGTGTTAGAATGTTTGATTTTTAAAATTGCTATTTGAGTTGCTGGCTTTCATATCATGAAAACAGAATTCCTCAATGAATTTTGGCTTAGGATTAAGATAAAGTTTCTCATAGTTTCTGAAATGGCCCTAAACGAACTGCTGCCTTTGTGTGCAGCACAATTATGTGAGTCAGTGTTCTCAGCACTGATGAGCAAAATCAAAATACTGGTCAATTCTAGAAAACATTGAAGATGCCCACTACCTTCCATACTAAATATTTAGCCAACATTTAATTCTTTACATAAAATAAATAATCATATTCATCTTGTTAATAAACAAATTTAATTTAATCTTTAATAAATAGTAAACTATATGCACAGCAAAGAATTTCTTTTAAAATTTTTCCAGGAGGTAAAGGCAGGAGGTAAATGACATAATTATAATTACAGAAAAGAAACTGTTTCAATTTGTCCTCATGATTTGTCATCAGTAAACGTTTGACTTGGAGACCTATTTAAAATACCTGGCATCAAGTAAAAATTTCTCAGTTGTAAAATGGTCACAGATGTGAAACATCTAGGCAGCTCGTGTCTGAAGGATACCACGTGACGGTCCTCCATGTTCACTTTTTAAAGGTCCGCTATGAGCTCTGTCTTCTCCGTGGGGTGGGGAGCTAGAGTAAGAGGCAAACCCCAGGCATGGCCGGCTCTCCTTCTCAGTATCACATTCCCCTCCACATCCTCACAAAGCTCCCTCCTTCTCGTCTCTACGCCCCTTGCCTGCTGTCTCTGCTGCAGCGTCCTACGCCTCCAGTGCTAGGGTGGGAAAACGTGGTCCTCCGCAGACTTTCAAAGTTTTGATAAAGTACAATGCCAGAGAGCAGCCGTATGTATTCAAATATTAAATCATTAGAAGGTTCCCTGTCTGTCAGGAAGCCGCATCTTCCTGTAATGACAGAATTACTCATCGGACCTTCAGGACCAGTTGAAACATCTTGGCTGCCAGATTTCTTTTTTAACCCTAATGCAAAATCTGTATGAGTCACTTTCCTTGTTAGGAATTAAGGAATGTATTATTCGGTTAGTTGTGTGACCCAAGAAAGGGGAAGCTAGCTTTGTCGGGGCAGATTTCTGAGGGCGCCACGGCAAATGGAAAGACTCCACCTCAAATTGGGGTTGTTGGCACTCATTCTTACTTGAGTGGTCATCTTTCACATGCTTTCAAACACAGTAGGCATGGTGGCCGAGGTAGTGAGCCTGGAACCTCTTCTGGCTTGCCATACTGTTGACAGTGGCTGCATTGTGGAGCCTGATTTGTGAGGCTGCCCAGGCTCCCCGTCCACTGCCGCCGCCATTGCTGCCTCTGCTACTGCCCATCAGGGACTGGAATTCCATCTCCCTCCTTCCTCTCTTTCCCACGTAACATTTTAGACTTGTCTCACAGTTCCCCACAGTCATTTCCGTGGTCTTCAGCCAGCACCCTGACTTTGTCCTCCCCAATCTTGGAATGGGTAGTATTTTCTATGTCCGTTTTCTTTTTAACAGCTCAAGATACTTACATTTTATTAATAATAATGAACCATTAAAATCCCATTACCAAACTGCATTGTTTTTCTGTGGGATACTATAACAAAATTATGTTTATGTCAAGCCGAGTTTTATTCCTCAAATTTCATTCTTGACTCTGCCACAAGGATATTCACAGTAAATTCACTGGTGAGTTATATATTTTTTAAATTAGCTCTAATTTTATTATATTTAAATTTACAATTCTAACCCCAGAAGAGCCAAGTTTAAAGGAAATGGGAGACTTGAAAACCTCATTTTCAGCTCAACACAAATCAAATGAACCAAAAATCTTCAAAGAAGAAGATATAAATAAATAAACTTGTATATTTCCCTTTGATTATTGCTTTAATTGTAGCCGCTGGTGTCTGATATGTAGTGTTTGTTGTTTATTAGAAACTTCCCTGTTTAACTTTCTAACTGCTAACTCCTTATCCTAGGTAGCAATGGGGCTTTTTACTAAGGCTTTTTACACAAAAAAGATGGCTTTATTTTTATTTCCTATTTAGCATGGAAATAGTTATTTTTTTTAAAAAAAAAATTATTTGTGCCCCTATAAAGAAATGCTGTTTATTGTATTTTCACTTTATAGAAACTTGGGGAGTTTCAGTGAACCAATATATATTAAATTTTGTGGCTCTTTTTGCCACCATTGAGTCTATTTGGCTTTCTTTACGTCTTTTTAGAGCTTTCCCTGGGCTGCTTAATCTCAGTTGCATGAGGACTGCGTCCCAGGGCTGTGGTGCCTCTCTGGTGTCATGTACGGATTCTGCGGATTCTGCCATACAAAGATCGGTGTGCAGAGTCAGGGCGTGGATGTTCATAATAACCGCCCTGTGTATTTTGTTGTTAGCATCAGGACACACCTCTTTCTGTCCTCTGAACTAGTCTGTGTTGTCTCTTTTCCTAAGTCACTCTAAACTGTTCTAATAAGCCCTGCTCACACAATAGGCCCAAATAACAGTTCCAATACTTTTGCTAGTGTGGTGCTTGAAAATAGTTTCTAAACACGCTTTGCATAGATTGTGTACATTTGCCACTTTTGTATTATATTAACTGTACAAACGAGAGTTTTGTTATGACACTGTCATACATTTATATAATATACTTTGATCATGTCTATCCCCACGATGTCCTCTTGTTCTGTGGGGTATCATTTCTCTGTGTGTCTTTGCTGCCCTCTTGTCCTCAAGTCTTCAGGTTCTTTCCACTGCCTGGAACGCTGTCATGGAAAGATCGCTGGGGATAAAGATGCTGAGTTGCTCTGCCATCTCGTTCCTTGGTCCGTTTTGAAATGGGTGGTGTTAAGAAATATGGATGATGACCACTCTGTAGCTATGCAAACTAAAAACACAGAACTCAAGACTGGAACATTCCCTCTGGAAAGGAACTTAGTGCCAGTCAAGGCTCCTTTGCCTCAGGCCCCTGCACAGAGAGCGATGAATGAAGACCCGCCTCATGGACCACTTTACAAAGCGTGACCTAATAGCACACATAGAATCAAGCATGTCACCCAGCTACTAGAGGGTCCTATGTGTTCTCACTGTTCCTCACTGAGAGGCATAGACAGCAGCACCCTTCACCAACTAACTCTCCAAGAATCAGTTTTCTCAGAGATTATTCCGGATACAGCCAGTTCCTTTCAGTGAGTGTTCTCCAGTGGGTTTTGGAATAGGGCCACACATCCTTAACCTGGCTCAGAGTCTCTGGCATCTGACTCACTCATCACTCCAGACTTTCCTTTCTTCACCCCCTTCCTGCCCCAGCCCTTTTCAGTGTCATTTTTCTGTGTGTCTTTGTTATTCTCTTGTTCTTAAGTCTTCAAGGGTCTTTCCACTGCCTACAACACTCTCATGTAAAGAAAAGTCGCTTGGGGACAGAAATGGTGAATTGCTTGGTGTTATGTAAAGGTAACAGCAAAATATGTTAGCAGCCTATAGGTTGCTAAAAATACAAGATGTGGAAATAATGATATTAGAACCTCGGCTGTAGAGCCAGTTCTCATGTTCAAAGAGTCTAGCTAGCAGTGCTGGTGGGGATTTAGGAAGGAGTCCATAGTGTCCCAAACAGAACTTTTGTAGAGGTTGAGGTAAGAACAACGCAGCAGAAAGGTCCAACAGGAGAGCAGCCAAGAGGAAAGTCACAGCCGTGTGTGACTGGGAAGTAGAGAAGGAAATCACATTCAGCAAGTGCACACACTGCATTACGTGACTTACCCAAGGAGCTGAGTCCCAGCAGAGACCTCAAGTTCTCGCCAGCACATCCACCCCCACCCCCAGATCAACAGGAAGAAGGCTGAGAGAAGTCATCGAACCTAGCTAAAGGAAATCATTGACGACCATTGACAGACAAGGCACTGTTGAAATGTGCTCTAGTACTTTTCTCTCTTTAAAAATGTATGCTTTTGTTGTAAATAGATTTTTAATTAGACGCTAATGAGATTATGAGATTACATCACTTCTTCCCTTCCTCTCTTTGGTCCCTCCCATGTGCCCTTCCCTCAACCTCTCCTATCTCTACCCACTCTCAAATGATGGCCTCATATTTTTTGGATTTTTATGGTTAAACTCATACACACCAATACATAAATACCAACACATAAATACAATCTGCTGAATTAATTTTTGTATTTTTGTATATATGTCTAGTACTTTTTACAAAGATATTTATTGTCTTTGGGGGATAATAGAAGAGGAACTGTGCTGGGAATACGGAAGCTTTGTTCTTCATTATCATTTGTATGACAGAGAGAGAGAGAGAGAGAGAGAGAGAGAGAGAGAGAGAGAACACATTATTGAAGGTTTTGGTCATCTAACTCCAGCGTAAGTAACTCCAGTCCTGTGACATTTTGTAGAAATGTATGTACCTAGCATAATGCTATTTGGGTAGAAATGTTGCCTTTTAAAATGTTTTCTTTATGTTGTATATACAGCATAGTGCCCGGAATAGTAGACATCATATATAGATAGAGATAGAAATATAGAGATATAGAGATATAGATATATGTGTCTTATAAAAAAATGAAATCATTTGTTGCATTGAGTCAAAAGTATAGACATTGCCACACTGGGGACTTGGATAGAGTTAGGCAGTTAATACTAAGATCAGATTTCAAAATGTAACAGAAGTAAAAATAGCATTCTGAAATCCCCAATACAAAGTGAGCAGCCAAATGCAGTTTCATTTTGAGTCTAAGCCATGTCAAGCTGCTGCTGGATCAGAGAGCTGAGGCGGAGAACACTGAGAATTGAGGGTCTAAATTGCTCTTCTCTGAGGTGGTCCATCTAATCAAAGAGATGTGAAGCCGAATCTCTGCTAAATATCTGAAACATCGATAGCCAGACAGAGTGTCAATGTAACCAGAAAATAAAAACAAAACAAACTAGCAGAAGCCAATAAACAGCCCAGACTGCTATAGAGATGGTGCTGTGCTCGGCTTGGAGTTGATCATTTCAGATCATGCATCGAGAAAGGAGTTTGTGTGTGTTGTGTATGGTGTGTGTATGTGTGTGTGTATGTTAGTGTGTGTGTGTGTGTTGTGTATGGTGTGTGTGTGTGTGTATATGTGTGTGTGTATGTTAGTGTGTGTGTGTTGTGTATGGTGTGTGTGTATGTGTGTGTGTGTGTGTTGTGTATGGTGTGTGTATGTGTGTGTGTATGTGTGTGTGTGTATGTGTGTGTGTATGTGTGTGTGTGTTGTGTATGGTGTATGTTTGTGTGTGTGTGTGTGTGTGTATGTATGTGTAGTGTAGCACATCTTACACTCACCATCTCCTGTCTCAGTCCTGGGACTCCATCTCTGACTATCTCATATATATTCACCTTTTGGGGATGCTGGGGATGGCTCAGCAGCTTACTGCTCTTCAGAGGATCTGGGTGTGGTTCCAGCACCCACATCAAGTGGCTCACAAGTGCCTGTAAGTCCAGTCCCAGGGGATCTGGGGCCCTCTCTGGCCTCCATTGAAGTTGACACCTCTGTGCACCTGGCGCACATAAATTCATTTCAGGCCACACATACATACAAATTCAAAAATAGTAGGTAAATATTTTTTTAAAGAAAGAAACTACCGTTTTGTTCTTTCCTATTGTAAATTCGCTCCTTTGTGTAGACTAGTTTTAAATACAGAACAATGCTAAGAAGAAAATAGATACCCTAGCTCATGGCAATGCCACCTTGTGATTTTGTATTGTTCTTTCTAGCTTTGGTTTGTTCCTAAGATACCAGGTTTGAATGCAGCTTTCGAAGATGAGGCTAATTAGATCGTTCATGGTAGACCTAGAACAGAGAAGCCTGGGGCTGACTCTCCAAGCTCACTGTTGCCTTCTGCAGGAGGAGGCTGTGCTCACAATACACAAGATGCTTCATCTCGGACCACCACCATCTTCTAGGCTTTCTATCTCCCTCCCTTCCATCCTAGAGTTCACTCAACTTCAGAAAACACTTCCTGTGTTTCACTTTCTCAGCTGCTACTTTGTCTCTTCATATTTATTCCATCCATGTAGTGAAAATTTGATTATTTTTATTTATTTTTTCTTTTATTTAAGTTTGTCTCCCTTCCCTTCTCTGCTTTCCCCCTCCCCCTTTACCCCACGTGGTGTATCCTTTTTCTGCATCCTAGAGTGATTTCAAATTTCATATGACAAGCAAGCAAATCCGCATGGGGCAGCTCCCATGTGGTGACCTGGCTTCCTACTTAGATCCCTCTAAAACCAAGCACTACTTTAGCAAAAGTGAGATTGTTTTCAAATATCTGAGCCCAAAGTGAAAACTGAAAAATCATCTTGATGGTTCCTGATATTGAGCTATTATGCTTCACATAACCTAAATATTCAAGTATTCATCTACTTGGCATCACAAAGAACAGACATCTGGGTGAAGGACTGATTTTTTTTCCCTTTTCCATCCAGATGTTTGAATAGTCTAAAAAGATAGATTTAGATGCATGGCTTCCATTCCATTTATAATTACTACTTGTAAATACCCGATTCCTTTTTGTATATCTCTCTCTCTCTCTCTCTCTTTTTTTTTTTTTTTTTTTTTTTTGTATTTTATCAGGGATTTCATTTTTCCAGGTTTCTTTGGCTTTATCCCCTGTTTATGTTCAGAGAAACACCAGGTCTTGGCTTTACTGCATTTTCCCAAGAGAAGTAAAATACGGAAAGTTGCACATTCCTGTAGAAACACTCTATCCTGTATCCCCGAGGAAGGGGCAAGCTTAAGGACTAAATTTGTAACACGTTAAGGAAGCCTTATTTATAGTGTTTGTCCTTTTCCAAGGTAATCCTCCCATGAGTACCTTTAAGCTATTGACATGACTTTACTGAATGTGGAGTTGGGCAAGCATACATAGTTCACACCATTCTATAGCATTTCCACAAGACAGAGTCGATACATATGATGCTCTGAAACCAAGTATACAGCATCCAAGTATAGATACTGGGAGAGAATTATTCTGTAACCAGTGACTTTGAATGATCTTGTTGCCTTTGTTTCAGCACATATAACATATTTCATTCAGAACATTTCAACTTTAGAACTGTTGACATTTAAGATTCTTTGTTGTGGGAGTGTGCTCAGGGAGGATGGGATGTCTACTCTCCTCTGACCTCACCCAGTGAGAACTGGTAGCATTCCAGCACAACAGCAAAGCTGTCCAGCATCTGTAGACATCACTTCATGTCCCCTAGGATCCAATCACTCATAGTAAGAAACAGATTTTATTTAAGTGTGAATATTTTAATTTTGATAGAGGCTACACTTAACAAGTTGTCAAAACTCTAAGTCTGCTCAGAAAGCTGGTTTCTTGCCAGTCAGTCCAGTGCCATTCTTTTCTGTCACTGAGTTTTTGGCTTTCTTTTCTTTAACGAGGATGTTGACTAGTTGTCTACTTTCTCCCCAGACTCCACAGCCCTAAGCTCCTTCTCAGACAGATGTGACTTTCTGCTCTGCCCAGGTGAGGGAGCTCTTGTAGGTCCTCATGTCCTTTCTGAAAAGCAAGCATCAGAGCAGCAGACAGTGGCTGGAGAAACTGGGATGACTGGCCTTCAAGGTGAAGAACACCCCCACACCTCTTACAGAAACGCTCCTAGAGCAAGAAGTCCCAGGCCACTCCACTGTCTGACTCTCTTCCCAGCTATCAGCAGTGGCTGATATCCTCCTCATCCATCTTCCTTCCTGGGTCTACTCTGACACCCTGACACCATCTCTTACTTTTCCAAACACCCCATTACCCTTCACAGAAGCAAATTTCCCTTTGCTTCATCTAAAGCCTCCACTCAACATGTAAAACCAAATGCAGGGGTAAAGTGACCTATCAGTCAATTTGGTCAGACCTCTAAGTTCCGATTCATAGTCCTCTATCCTATATGTTACCGAAAGGGCATTTCTAGTTTCTAAGGGTTGCCATAATCAATTACCTTAAACCGGCTATCAAAACCAGAAAGAATCATCTCGTGGTTCTAGAGGCCATGACTCCAAGATCAAGGTGAGTAACGGCACATTCCCTCTGGAAACCCTAGTGTAGAGTCTGTTCTTACCACTTCTACTTCCAGTGGTCCTTGGAACCCTTGGTTTGGGACAGCAGGATCCCAATTTCTGCCTCTTACATGTACCTTCTTACATCAGTTGATGTGACTCCAATCTGTTCTTCTATTTCTTATAAATATTCTGCTTTTTATTTATGTCTAGAAAACCCTAATCACGTCTGCAAAGACCCTGTCTTCAAACTAGATTCTTCTGTGGTACACTGGTTGAAGACTAGTGTGTATGTGTGTGCGCTCACAAGCTCATGCTCACTTATCTGTGAATTGATTAACTGAGGGGAAAACATTACTTTCACCATTCTCTCTCTCTCTCTCTCTCCTTCTCTCTCTCTCTCTCTCTCTCTCTCTCTCTCTCTCTCTCTCTCTCTGTGTGTGTGTGTGTGTAGTGTTTCTCTCTCACTGTCTCTCTCTGTCTCTCTGTCTCTGTCTCTCTGTGTCTCTTTCTCTCTGTGTATATGTGTGTGTCTCTCCCTCTCTCTCTCTCTTTCTGTTCTGTGTCTCTCTTCCACTCTTCTCTTTCTCAGGTCCCTAACTCCCTCTTCTCTCTGACCTTTAGTAAGTCAGCATAGTCCAGCACAGTCTCTGTGGTGTTGCTTTGGAGTGCTGGGATTTTTATTATCATCTGTTTGCATTCTGGCAGAGCCCAGCCTTCACCTGGATGCCTCTGGTGTTTTATATTCTTCACTCTTTCTAGCTATCAACATTAATGTTTCACAGCTTGAAAGTGTAATTGAGGAGGCGGTTGCTCACACTTGCCTCTCTCCGGCCCTCCCACCTGATTCTTCTGAATTCCTTCTGGAGATTACCATTGTTTGCCATCCAAGCCAGCTGCCTAGATGGATTGCTAAGCCAACGGCCTTTGAGGTCCCAAGTTCAAATGTTAACTGTGTGAACTTACTAGTGATATTTTAGAAATCACTAGAGATTAAAGAGTTTAGGATGTCAGAGTGAGTAACTCCAAGGGCCTTGATCAGTGATCTTATTTTACATTACTTTGGAATTTTGTTTATATTCGGGGCTAGTGTGTCATATAAATTATCCAATGACATTTTGTTCAAGCATAGTAGGGCAGCTTTTATTAAGGACAGAAACAGAGACTGCTGCAATAGTATTTTGCATTGTATGTGAGAGAGACGTTGGGCTAATACACAACATAGAGTGGCTGGGCGTAGTGTAGATACCCAAGAAGCAGGTCAGTGGGTGCAATTTTATGACTCTCTTCTTCATATTGCTAAACATTAGAGTAGAGGGGCTTCTGGCTGAACCATCCTCTTTTTGCTAAAGCCAGGCCAGGGCCAGCAGATATCGTATAGGGGACAGTGGATGGAGGAAGGGCATGACCAGCTCCCAACTTGACTATATTTGGGGGTAAAGGATTTCAACAAGCTAGATGATCAAGGTTCTTACTAGAACTGGATTTTACAAAGAAATACACAGATGGGCTAGTAGAACCTTTAGGAGTTTGACGAGGTTGGTCAAAGAAAGTGTTTGTGATTTGAGTTTGCAAATGAGTTTGGATTAAAAAAACAAACAAACAAAAAACCAAAAACCTTTGAAAATGTCCAAGTGAAAACAAACCCTGGCACTAGCCATGAGGCAAGGCGAATGTTGATTAATTAGTACAATTCAAATTGGTAATTGGTTTTTGAGGGTTTAACATTTAATAAAACTACTAATAGTGTCATATTCAAATTAATTCAATTGTTTTATGATTAAGAATAATGCCTCCAGGTCAGAATCCTATGCTCCAGGTACCATTGTCCTGTAGATTAGGAAATTGTTGGGGGGGGGGAGCTCTTTTGGTGAAAAACTAGGCAAACTGGTGGCATTCCAGGGGTGACTTTCCTGTGATGTGTTCAACTATGTCTTATTCCCCATACATGGATCTTTTAACATGATGACCCCCAAAAGCCCTTTCAGACCAGCAGGTTGACAAGCTTACTGAAGAGCACTTTGCTATTTGTTCTCCCAAAGTGCTTATACCTGGTGGAAGGCTGCCTGCTCCCTGGTGGCCAGTTCTAATACACAAACATACCTTATGCAGGTTCTCTGAATGGTGATCAGACCCTTTGATCTATGCAGTGATATCTTAAACATACATTCTGTCACCCATCAGATGAAGATGTGCTGTTGTCTGGGTCATGAATAGAACCCAACTCAATGCAGTATGTCAGGGATAGCCAACCCTTTCGACATAGTTACAGTCACGCACAGGTCAGAGGGCTCTGGGCTTCTGAGACTTTTCAGAGACCTATGTGATAAAGCTGTGACTTAACCAAATCTACAAATCTTGTTAGCCTAACTTGACCACCTTCTCCCATGCTCACGTTCATCTTGCAGCAGACCCTCACTCTGATTTCCAGAAAGCAAGTCAAAATGCCAGTGAAGGAGAATAGCACTGTTACAGTGAGAGCATCCAGTCATCTGTAACTTACAAATGTGAATAAATCCCAGTACTGCACAGAAAAAGACCTACCAGGCCACATCACAGCACCTAGTGTGTTCATGAATGAGCTGGATCACCACAGGGACAACCTGCAGTCCAATCCGACTTGCTGGTTAAGACTTGTTTTGACATTTTCAATGACTGAAGCAAAAGCAAAAGAAAAGAGCTGCTTTGTGACACGTGAAAATTACATGGAATCCAATTTCTGTGCCGATGAAATGTAGTTGGCACTCGGCCAAGCTCATTGGTTTAATATTGTCTGTGGCCACTTTCCCTGCCTCAGCTGATTTGGGTAGTTAAAACAGAGGCCATCTGGTCTACAAGACCCAAAATATTTACTATCTGGTCTTTTCTAGGGGAGGATCACCGGCTTCTGGGATAGCTTGGGACTCAACTTACTTCGATCCTTCTTCATCTTCAATATGAACAGCCAGGACACTGGTGTAACTCACTGTCCTGGTTGATACTTTTCTGAGAGCAAATAGGGATACAGTGCATGCACAGAGAGTCCCTCCCCCTTAATATCTTTAGTGTGAGCAGTCCTAAGGCTGGCTAATGCATTGGTCCAAATACTGCTGGATTCATTCATTGCATCTCTTAGGCTAATGATGAAGAAAGGGCTAGATTCAGAGATAATAAATGTCTTCATACACTGTAGAGTTTCTCTCTGCCTGCCTAGTCTTTCCTCTGTCCTAGGCCCTCCATCTTATCAATAGTTTGATATTGCTATGAATTCTTGATTTGGGAGGAATAAACTCTTTAGAATCTTTTATTTTTAGCACATGAAAAAGTATCGACCACAACATAGAATCTTTCACCTTTGTTTTTAAAGTTGACCAAAATGATGTCCATCACTCAGTTTAGTTATTTGTATGGAAGATCGGGAATGAAAGATGTCAAAGGAAGAAATGGAGCTTCTGACAGTTCTGTGTTTTCAGAAAACCAAGCAGGTGATATTGCTTCTTTGTTGTGCAAGGCCAGAGAATTCATGGCTGAGCATGTGCCTCAACTGAAAAAGAAATGGTTCCCAGAACCTTCTCTAACTCCTTTGTCTTCAAAAGAGGAGGAGGAGGAGGAGGAGGAGGAGGAGGAGGAGGGGGAGGAGGGGGAGGGGAGGGGGAGAAGGAGGAGGAAGAAGAGAGGAAAGAGGAAGAATGTAGGGCATGTGGAACTGGCCTACCAGACAGGCATAAGAACTGGTAAGGATGAGTGAGCTCAAATCCCCGGAATCTCAGAGATCTGAGAAAAACAGGAGAGGAGCCTCTTCCTCCCTGTCTCTGTAGCTGTTCTGGAACACATAACCATGACACCCCTCTGAGGACCATGGGTACTCAGTCATGTAGCATAACACCTGGAGTTTTCTTCTTGCTAATGAGGTATCTAGATAGCCTTGAGCCTTCAGCCAATGACCTTCCCTTCCAGAGTATTCCTTCCCCAAGAGGTATATAATCCCTAGTTCACTTTGAATAAAGCATATGTGTTCATATCTACCATCAAATAAAGCAATAAGAACAAGCATGGATCATCTCAGAGAGCTGTTTCATTAATGATCTACATGGGACAGGCCTTCTTAAAGAGCCACACCTAATATTCTTAAAGAAGGCTTTCTCTCCTTCAGCCCCTCCAGTATTCTTGACACTGGCTCCCAACCTGCCAGATCCTGTTTTGGGCTCTGCCTTCCCTTTCCTGCCTGATGCATAGATGCTCTGAGGGGAAATGTAGACCAAGACCCCTATTCATGACTGTTTCTCCTGTTGGCATGTGGTAGGTCCCTGGGTACTCCAGCAGAGAGATAGACCTCAGTACAACAGAGGAATTGGAGGAGGAAGAGGAGGAAAAGGAGGAGGAGGAGGAGGAGGAGGAGGAGATGACACAATCTACTAGATACATGATTTACTTTCATAGGTGTACAAGGAGAAGCGATTGCTCAGAAAAGCAGGCTTCATATCATCTTGGCTTTATCCTTCATTGTGAAATCAATGCTTTGAGTTGTGCTGAAAAATAAGCACCAGGCTGAAATCAGTTATGGAAGACAGGTGTAACATACATCAGGCAACAGCCAGAACACATTGATCTGCTTGCTACACTGGAAGACCAGGGACTTGGTGTCTATGTCCAGGGCTGAGACATAGAAAAATTCCATCCCACTCCCTATGGGGGTTAGTTACAGCTACTTCAGTTGTCCTAGGATATCATTTAACCTAACACCTGTAGAGAAAGATCCAAATAAGACGAGGCTGTCAGGATGGGAAGAGCAACAGCGGAGAAAGATGGATGGACAGAGTGAGCCAGGTCCCACCATCTTGGGCAGGTAAGGGTGGACCTACCTCATTCAGGGTCCCCTCAGTCTGAGGCTCTTCCAGTTCCCTACTGAGTCTGGAACTCACCAAAAGTCTTGCAAAATTGTTATTCTAAACTCCAAATTGTTATTCGAGAACAACTTACGGATTTTACCTCTCCGTCCTCAGCTATTTATTTCTTTATTATTTATTTGAGCTCTACACATACAGTGGTGAGTCTGGACACCGGCCTTAGATGTTGAAAGGATGTACGATTTTTAGGTGGTAACAGTGGGGAGACATGTCTTCCAGATTCACTCAGGTTGTTACTTATCTTCTGAAGAAACCTGTCTAGCAAATGCTGCAAGTGGTTCTGTTTCCAGGGCTAGAGAACACTACACTGGCCCAGAGGAGGTTGTGAAAACTAATGCGTTATTTTGAGCCCATGTCCTGAGCCTTTGACAAATGCCTAGACCCACCAAGATTCATTATGGATTTTAGCTGAATTTATACCCTTAAATCTGAAAGACCAAAGCAGTTTTGAAATGTGTATGCAGATAGTATTTCTCAGATGTAGATAAGAATTAAACTGAACAAATCTATTGAGATGGTTACATAAGGATCAAAATCCTGTGATCCAGAAATTATAACATAATGGAAACACAAATGTATTTCTCAAAACTAATAGAAAAATAATTGATGTAGTTGAATTCACATAAAACGCTTCAAATAAATAAGCAAGAGGCATTAATACCTCCCAAAGAAAAATGGACACTGATGGAAAGCAACAATTCAAAAGAGAAAACATCAAAGGCATTGACGGGGGATGGAAAGCATTGAGATGGCTCATCATCAAAACTGCTAATTACAAAACAACCCATTTTCAGCTACAAAATTATCAGTATTTTAGTGATAACACAATAAATCCAGGGAGGATGCAAATAAAGCAGGCAAACTACTTATGCTGCTAGACTCATGTAATGCCCACGGAAAGCCCCAGAACATCACTGATGCCAATTAAGTGACTCTGAGGAATTTATCTATGATAATGATTAGAAGCTAAAAGTAAATTTTGGGATTACTTTTAACCACAATAATGCTAATAGCAAAATAACCCAAAACAATCAAGAAAAAGAAAACCTGGAGATGTACTGCAAGTCCCCAATTAAAATGCAAATATATAAAAATGGTATCAGAAAAATGCATATGAACCATTTTTTATGGGGGCGGGAGGGACATAGTTATGAAACAAGGGACCAGACAGACGGCTGGAGATTAAGAGCTAAAATTATTCTCACTGAGGACCCAAGCTCAGTTCTCAGGACCCATACTGGGAAGCTCACAATTGCCTGTAACTTCAGCTCCAGTAAATCTATTCTGTTGCCCTCTCTGGCCTGCATGAGCACATGCACTCATGTGCACATACCTACATACAGGCACATGCACACAATTAAACATTTTAAATACATTTAAAGAAATATAAAACAAACTTTCGCAAACTTGTAATTTCAATTTTGCAAAACTAATTGCCATAAAATATACTAAAGTAGTAATAGGTATTACTATTTTGTTACTATTTGTTTCTGTTCTTTTCCAGGTGTTGAAAGCACAATTGATTCTTAGTTTCCTTTCTTCACACCATCATTTACAATGAACATTTGGTGGCTAGAGGTGTAGTTAAATTGGTACAGTGCCTTGCTAGGATACACAAAGTCCTGGGTTCCATCCCCAGTACTGAATATATTGGATATAGTGATTTAACTTACAATCTTACAACTTGGGAAGGGGAAGCAGGAGGATCAGAAGTTCAAGGTCATCCTCAGCCACACAGCAAATTCAAACCTGGAACACATGAGACCTTGTTTCAAAAATAAATAAATGAATGACATATAAACAGTAAAATACTATGTTTATTTATGTGTGAGTACACATGCATGTGCATGTATACACACGTACACCACGGCGTGAACATGGAGGTCAGAGGACAACTTACAGGAGTCCATCCTCTCCCACCATTTAGATGCCAGGGATCAAACTTGGGTTGTCAGGCTTAGCAGCAAGTGCCTATAGCTGCTGAGCCAAATCTTCCAGCCTACTTCTAAACATTTAAAATTACATGTTCATGCACATTAAAATTTTAAATTAAAATTTAAAATGTAAATAATTGAGTAAAATTATTTGCAAAAAGATATTTTGGAAATCCAGTGGAGAAAACATGGCTAAAATAGTTCTGCTAGAGCTTCTAAGTACCCCAAACCATGCCACATCCTATGATGCAGCTGACCGACAAGGTTACACACTTGGTTGTAAGTTTTCTGCCTTGCATACAGAAAACATGGAATGCTTTCGGTTATAAAATTCACAACGTATCTACAGCGCAATCTAACCAGTTGCTTTAAAATGTGTGTGGCCTGAAACTGTGACTAGCAAGTAACATTGTACATTATGCTTGAAGTGACCTGTCCCTTGATAGCACAGTGCTACAGGATATGTTTTGAGTCGGTGTTGTTTACAGTGGTCCTTAAATGCGGGCTGCTGTCTCCACATAAGGGCTAATCAGAAAAGTAACCAGATTGTCCAGTAATGTCTCAGGTGGGCTCTAGGGCAGGGAAACCAGCCCTTCTAGCCAAGCACTCTACCCACAAGCCGTACCTCCGCCCTAAAACCCACTCTTCTGGAGTTTATCCTGAGAACTGTTCTCTGTGGCCACTCAGTGGGAGGACATGCGCTACACCTCTCCAGAAGCCAGAGCCGATGCTCCCAGCTCTAATGGTCTTTAACCCAGCTTTGCCTAAATATAAAATATCAGTCTTTTTTTTTTTTTTTCTTTTTGGACAAGGTTCTGTTGAAATCCGAATAAGCCAGCTACTGCCTTTTCTCAATTTTACTTCAGAAAAAATTCGCAAGAAAATCCAGTCTTTCAAATTAGTAAGGCTGAGACTGTCGTTCCATAGTAAGAGTGCTTGTCCAGAATGCACAACACCTCCCAAGGCTCAATCCTTATAGACAGAAAATGGAGTATCACTTAACATGCAATATAAGAGGAAACATCTCATGAAAAGTCTATACTTAGACCTACTATGATGTCTACTTGCTTGCTTGTTCTCTCTCTCGCTCTCTCTCTCTCTCTCGCTCTCATCTCCATCATCCTTCTCTTCCTCCTCTTTATCCTTATGCTCTCTGCCCTCCTCCCTCCCTCTCCCCTTCCTCCTTTTCCCCCTCTCCTCTCTATTTTGATAGAGTCTCGCTATGCAACCCTAGCTGGCCTGGAACTCACTGTGTAGATCTTGCTAGCTCCGACTTCTGCCGGTCCGGTCCTCCTTCGTCTGTCTCCTGAATACTAGGATCACAAGCATTCCCACCAAGCCCAGTCTGTCACTCTACCTTACTGTTCCTCTTGCATTTCGTTGTGCTGGATTTGACTGAGGGACGGTTCATAGAGACTCATTTTCCTGTGGCCCAAGCTTAGATTTGATGGAATTTTTTTTTTCAGAGTTTGGGGAGTTTTGTTCTTTCTCCTTTGAACTTCTGCTGCCCTCACCACTGTCCATCTGGCTTTGCCTTTGGCGTTCTACCCAATGATATCTGGAGATCTGTGAAGTCAGAAGCTAATTTCTTATTGTGCTCTACTAGAGTTAGAGAGGCCAGCTTGGACACTGAGTTAGAGAGAATGGTGAGTGTTGATAGACATATAAATAAATCAGCTTCTAATTAAATCTACATAATAAATAAATAGGTTGTCTCATTTATTTAGTAAACAAATTTAGGCAGATAATGAGATTTCAGCTGGAGGCTGTACAGCACCCTCGAGGCATGGTACAGGCTTTTAGCCTGATAGCAGCCCATGTTTGCTATAGAAAGTTTATCTAATTTTACAAGTTCAGTGTTGAGAGACACTGAACAAGAAACAGAGGACTGTTCTTTCCATACGTGACTGCAAAAGCAACCAGAGAGCAGCTCCCAGGATAGGGTTTTTGCAGAGAAAGGAAGCACGTTCCTTGTGGTGATTGGACCATGAAAGAGCAAAACATGGAGATCTGGGTGTTAAAATTTAATGAGATCAAAAAAAAAAAAAAGGTTGATGATAGATTTAATATACATCTGACCTGTGTTCTTGGTGGGGAGGGCTCTGCTTTGACTGGCATCTATCAGAGACAGAAAGGTCACTGGAAACTTTCTTGAATTGATGGAGCAGGGTCAAGAGCTCCCCCTGACCAGAAGTAGCCTTGGGCAACTTACCTCCTGTCTAGATAAAATTACTTTCTTTGTCTAAACAGATTCAGTACTGGGGAAAGGAAGTCGTTTTAAATATGAAGCATGGTGCATGCACCATAGAGAAAATGTGGTCTGGAAAGAGCTTGCAGTACAAAGCAAGAGGTCCTGAGTTAGGTCTATAGTACCAAGGTAAAAAACCAAACCAACACAAAACCAACCAACCAGCCACCACCACAAACCCCACAGCAGTACGCACTTGTAATCCCAGAACTGAGAATGCATAGACAAGCAGATTTCTGGGACTCACGGGCTAGTCTCACTTACAAGGCAAGCTCTAGGCCAGTGAAGATCCTCTTTAAAAACAAGGCAAATAGCACCTGAAGAATGACACTTGTGATTGCTCTCTGCCCTCCAAAGCTGTACAAACATATGCAGGTTGTACACATATACACAAGAATTCATACGAACACATAAGATAAATAATAATACCAGTGTTTATTCCTGTGTTAATATGTAGATAACTGTTGGAAACCCTGATGGTTAACATCCAGTGTCCACATGACAGGCTCTAAGTCACCTAAGAGCCAAGGCTCCCACCATGCTGTGAGCGATTATCTTCATTAGGTTAAGTGAGTTGGGAAGATCCATCTTAACTGTGAGGGGTACCATTGTATTCCAGGTTCCTGGGCTACATAACATGAGAAAGTGAGCAGAGCATTTCATCCACTGTTATCTGCTTGTAACTGTAGACTCTGTGACTAGCCACCAAGACCTCCCCGCTGGCTGCCTTTGAACTATGAGCTAAACTATGCCCTTTCTTCCTGAGGTTGCTTTCCGTGTTTCTTCTTAGCAACAAGAAGGGTTAGGAAGACAGAAGCAAAGGGGAGTAAAACAAACTTTCTCTGGGTTTAAATTCAGCCTTCTTTCTTTATGCAGTGACATTGAAAAGAAATACAAGTCTCCTCTGATTTAGTGTCTGTCTCTCTCTGCTTCTATGTCTTGTTCTCCCCCCCTCCTCCCCTCTTCTCCCTCTCCCTCCCTTCCCTCTCTCTGGGAAACAAGTGTGGCCATGTCTTGGGAGAGAATCTTGATTCTTGATGTTAGGTTTGGGCAAATCCCATTCGACAGAATTATGTGTACAGGAAAATCTTCTCTAACAAGATGAGGTGGCACCACAGTGACCCTTTAATTTGCAAATGCCCTTCAGAAGCCTAGCAGGTACAGGACAGGTGAGAGCATCCAGGGTGGGGTGTCTGAGCAATCTATCACATCCAAGGAGCCAATTTGAGTTCCTAGGAACCAGACTCATGAGTTCCTGCCTCACACTCTCTCTCCAGGCTCCGATAGCAAAATACAGGGCATCTTTTTAATTTTTTAATTTAGGAAAATAACAACAACAACAAAAGGCAAACAACAACAATAAAACAACCTTGCAAGTATAATATTTGCTCTTCCAGGATCTGGAGCAGAGTTACCAGGGTCTACCAAACCCTTTCCTCTGTGATTGCTTCAGCGAGGAAGCTGTTTCCCTGGGCTGTCCTGCCCTGATGTTTTGCTTCTAAGACTCTCAGATACTCGTCCTCCTCTATCCCCCAGATGCGTCTCTGCCTATGAGGTCATTCTCCTCAAGAAAGGGGGAAACGGGGCAAAGCTGAGGACTAATGGAGAGAGATTCCCATTTCAGCACAGAACTCGGGCCTTACGTGGTGAGGACCCAGAAAGCTCTGGTTGAGTGAACGTCCAACTTGAGCCTGCACATGTGGGTGGGAGACAGAAAGGTCTCTGCAGTAAGCTTTGCTTTGGATCCACCATACATCACCCACAGTCTTTTTCTGTCTCTGCTTTTCCACCCGCGTGACTCTTCCTAGCATATAAGGAAGTGAGGTAGTATGGACATTTTAATCCATTCTAAAAAATAAAAATAAAAAAATAAATCAAAATTTAAAAATAAGCTCAGCACAGTCAAAGATCCCGTCTTTTTCAGGAATTGTCCTAGTTTGGAGAGGAAGAGGAAACACGGGCTCTCTCACACTCCTCCCTCATTGCCTTGGTTGGTGATCATCCTTTCCTAGGGACTTGGGTCTTGGTACAAGAGGGGATTCCCGTTTCTCTAACCACGAGCCACAAGCACGGCCTCAAGATGCACCGGGCTATCCCTCTGCTTCCCAGATCTCCCTTCTCCAGTGCACTGACATGGAGAACGATGAGTGGAGTCTAGCAGGGAAGTGGGCAAAGCAGAATGTTCTCTTGGAGATGGAGCTACAGGTTGTCATGGGCAGACTTTGGTCCATGATGTTATTGGTGACAACTTAAGAGATCTGTAGAAGAGACATATCCTGCAAAGATTGGCAAAAGAGATACCATGTGTTCTCCAATACTGATCCATCCCTATGTCCTTGACATTTCTTTCTGTAGGAGATGTGAGAATACCACTCGAGAAAGGGCCCATAAACCACCAGTCGGCAAAACTGGCCAGCACCAGACCCGGTCACCACTGAGCCCAGGCATAAGCTTCCTGCTCAGCTTCTTTGAGTCCTCATGACTGGGAAGTGTAAATAGCCTCAAATTGCATCAGGGCCTGTTTCTGTTCAAGCTGAACTACTGTCATATGGATGGCCACCTTCCTCTTCACATTTGTTTGGTGTAATTTGAAAATCATGACCCTTGCACCTACCCGATAGGGACCACATCCTTTATCCTCCATATTATCCCAAATCAAAATGTGTGGCGGTCACTGAGCTTTTCTGTGTTCCCTGTAATAATGGAACTCTAATCTGACTCTCAATCAAACTCTGGGAGAAGGCATATCAGATAAGAGGGGTTTTCTGCAGATCTGATTTTGATTTTCACGGCGTGAAAGGAAGCCTTTGCACTAGCTGAGACTGTAGCTCTAGGCTTTGGCAGTGATGACATTCAGATGCCAGCACTGGCCTTGGTTTGGCTCCTGTACATGACAAAGAGCCAGTAAGAGACCGTGTGAGAGAGAACGGTGAAGAGGATGCATCTGGGCTTCATTAGATGCAATGTAATTTACAAAAGGCAGCTTTTCAGATGTTGGGATAATCAGCAGGCTGTTATGGAGGTAGTGTACGGTAATCACGGCTTGACACGAGCAATCCACCCTCAGTGAGATAAATGGATTGGACTGGCAGGGCAGCAGTTGGACTTTAATAATAATAATAAAAAAACAAATTGAATTTTTTCCCATGGCTCAATATAAGAATCCTCTGGACATATGCATGAAACCAAATGGTGGCAAATAAATAACTAAATAAATAGTTGGTGGGAGTAGAGGTGGGGAGTGATCAGGGAGAAAGTGCCACTGTTCTGGGTCTCAGAGCCAATTTTCCTGTTACAAATATTGTAGGTGTTTGAGCAGTGGCTGGAACTGGGTGGGTGGGGTTAAAGCAAGGCAGGGACCTCGCAGTCCAAACCCAGCATAAATCACACAGTAATGGACAAGTAATTTAATACCGTTCTGGAGCTTCGGAGTGAATCATGGCTTTCCCTACAATGAGTCTGAGCTGTGGTGGGTGAAGAACTTGAAGCTGTTGACTCCTAGAATTATGCTCTCTCTGGGAGCAATATATCCATGTGCCTAACTTGGTCAAAACCAAAGTCTTTGCTGAAGGGTCTGGTAACCTTTCCTTTACATAGGTAGCTTCAAAGCTGGGAACTCCCTTTATTAGCTGCAACACAGGCTCCACTCCCAGGAGGCTCCCTGGGACCTCAGAATATCTGGTTCTTAGGTTCATGAGTTGCTTTTATGAACAGTGATTTTTCTAGCCTGATGCATGATGGGTACTCTTGGAGAAGCCCCAGGCTAATTCACAGAGGCTGAGTTCACGTGAGGCAGAGAGGAAAAGAAATAACTACCAACAGTGTGTGAGGCCAGCCAGGGAGGGTATGGTGGCCGGCCGCTGGGGTTTGACAGTACACATGATCATCAGTGTCTGGCTGAGTGTCATCTATCTTATGTCATTTCCATGTTAACAAGCGTGTTGCCTTGTTGAAGATCAAAATACAGAAGTCACAGGGATCTTGAAGGCACCCAAAGAGTGTTGGATAGAAAGGGGAGGCAGATACTGATTTTCCCTGGCGAGCTGACATAAAATATAGTCCTCAGTGCAAGATGAGGTATTTTTAAAGGTAGGTAATACCAATGCAGAAGAAATTGCTAACAATAATCTGCCCATAGATTCAGCAATTTAAAGGCAAAAGTGCTTTCAAAGATCCTCATTCTGGAAGGCTTAGAGATATCTCTGAGACTGTGTGAAGGGCAGGCAGGATAAAGGGATCCAGTTGAGGTGGAGCCAGTCTGAGATCTGTATGGTCCAGAGGCTAGATGCCTTCAGACATGGCTCTGGTGCTCAGACACCTCTATTAAGGACACTGCAGTTACTACAGATTCCATTTTCTCTGGAATGAACCGGCTCCCTCAAATGGTGTCTACATCATCCAAAATGCCATGGAACAATTGATAAAACTGGTGGATGGATACAGAGTCTGAATGCTTCTCACAGCTCTTAAGACCCCTCAAAGGACTTCAGAAAAGAAGGGGAGTAGGGGAATAGGGAGGTTTGCCTGGAGTGCAGTGCTTCAGGCAGAATAAAGGGCAGAGCCCCTTTTTCTTCATTTACTAAGTTGAACAGAACTAATAAGTGGCCACCCATCTCTACAAAGAATCAAATACAGTTAGTTCCTTAATGACTTGCATCTTTTGCTCCTAACTGTAATTCACACAATAGTGTATTTTTCCTTTTACCCAGATAGATGTCCTGTAGCCATAATATTCAGAGGCAGAGAATAAAGGTTGATAAAAAAAAAAATCAACCACCCATTGGCTTTTGTGGCAATTCTTGTTTTGTGTCATGGGAGCCCCGTATCCCCGTGAAATAAAGAATTGGTCACAGTGGGCAGTTCTGGTCTCCAAGACCCTTTTCCAAAACCCTCTCCAATGGTTTGTGAGACTAATAATATTCTGGACCCTGGTTTCTGAAGTGACACGGTGTAGCATAAACCCTTGTGACCCTTCACTGAACTCTTAGAGGCTAAGAATCTCCCTGATCCTTTTCACCCACGGCAAAGAGCTCAGTGCAGCTGGAGGCAATACCCTGGTCTGCCACATGCCTCTTTCTCCCAACTTTCCTCTGATTCAAGGATGGCAGGCCCTCTCCAACCAAAAGAGAAGTCTTGGTTGCCATAAGATGTAGGCTAGGCTGTTGAGATAGCCAGGGAAAGCACACCACCTGACAGTTTATCCCACAGGAGAAGTAGGTCAGAGACTCACCAAGCATGTGATCTGCTCCCAGGTGAGTTTCAGGCCTCTGGGAAGCAAGTTGAGAAGATACTTCAGAGCCATGGGGATTTCACGCTAGAAGGAGAGCCCTGTGATGAGCTGTGAAGCATGCACCAGCAGCATCCCCTCCGACCAGACTTGTCTCCTTTCTTTCTCTTCACCAATCCCTCACTGTCATAGTCTCTGTCGATTCCTTGATTCCATTGATATCCACGTGGACTCAGCAGCTCCACACACCTCTGTGCATCCACTGCTGTTATCTGTGCTGTTTAAAGCAATTGGACATGTTTCTAAGATTGGACTAGGGCCACGTTGCTGACTTTTGTCACGCTGGAGGAAAGCAAGAACGTGTAGTTTATATCAAGTGACTGTTGGGTGTCACAACAGGACATTCCAGGACCATTGCAATTCCCTTCTACTGAAAGCTCATCTAAAGTGGTATCTCTATTTATTCACAAATTAACTAATGGAGGGGGTGTTGGGGGAACGACTCAATGAAGTCTCAGATGAGTACATTGCCCAAACACAAACACCACTGGAATTTAGCACAAACTTCCAATACTACTTTCTTCAGGAACACAGATAAAACCTTGGGATTCCAGAAGGGGGTAACCCATATGGGCTGACAGGGAGCTAAAATGTCTCTGTACCACCTGTTAGGAGAAGCTGTTTAGTGCATCAGTAATCAACAGGTGGCTCACCAAGGGCACTTGGCAAGCAGAGACACAATCTCAACAGGGAGGGACAAATGCCAACACAGCTTCAGCTGAGAACATAAGCCCTTGGCTTCACTAAATTGGCAAATGGCAATTGATGTGGGGATCAGCCAGGCATGTGTGTAGCTGGGGGATGGGATGGCTGCTGTGTGTTTTCAGGAAGGAAGCAGAGAAAGGGAAACAGAGGGATTTGTACCATCAAGGGCTAGTTGGAGCGACCTGGAGCAAGCAGGAAGAGGGGGCATGAGATTTGGCTCCTGCTCTTTTGAAGGCCCTATAGGGCTGGTGAATTTGGGGCAAAACATACTATGACTTGGGTAATGTGTTATGGTTATTTGAGAATGTGATTTTCAGCCCATGTTTCTCCTTGTTGCTCATCCACCAGTCTCTAAAATAAACCCCTATTGCAGTTCATGCAGCCTTGAAGAGCAAGCTAGCCAGCCTCAGTCCCTGCCTCTATACCTACTCCTATTTCACCCTCTAAAGGTGAAACAGAACTGCTTCAGTCTCTCGCCTAAAACTCTCATTCATTCTGCTTATGTGTAGGACAGGCAGGAGGCCACAGGCAAGTCAAGCTGGCCAAGTGTACAGAAAGTTCTCAAAAACACACACAGAGAGAGAGAGAGAGAGAGAGAGAGAGAGAGAGAGAGAGAGAGAGACCGAGAGAGAGAGAGAGAGAGAGAGAGAGAGAGAGAGAGAGAGAGAGAGAGAGAACACCACTCTGGACATCTCTGTATGTCTTTCCACAAGGCCTCCAATCAGGGACCTGATATGAGGAACCCTGGACATATGTGAGGATGGGGTTACATATTTGGTGAACCTAGCAGGTGTGGCCAACAGAAACACCATTCCCGGTCCCAGCATTGCAAAGGAGTGATTGTCTGCCCAGAAACTTTCCAAAGGGCTGGGAACTCACTTATCTACTGGCAAAAATTGCCAACCTGGGGATTCAGTGATGCTTCTCTGCAAAAACAGGCACTGAATTACCCTGCACTTAACAAATGGCTGCCCTGCTCTCCTAAAGCTGCCAACACAAATTGAATTGTGCTTTTTCATTGGTGTATACAGTGGGTGTGCTCTTGAGCCAGCACTAATTTCCCCCAAGCAAGATAAATGCAGAGAGTTGAGACTGCCTGCTTACATTCTGTCTCATTCTAGCAAATTAAAATGTCACGGAGCTGCAGCCGTCCTTTAGATGTGGTCAAATGGGGGCTGGGGGTTCTATGGGAGATGAGGACCTCTCATATGCTCTCATAATAGGCTTTGGTCCTACTTAGATGACAAAGGAGACAAGAGACTGATAAAACCAGGTTAAAACATTCACAGATTGCCATAAAATAAGACTGTAGGCAAGAGGTGTTGGTTAGACTGTGCAGCAATAAAAAGCTTTATTTGGGCAGTTTTTAAAAACCTTTAATTTTACTACATGCTTTTTATGTATGTGTGTATACACGTTCACTCATGGAGGATATTCTAGTTCATGGCACACTTGCAGAGGTCATAGGGCATTTCTGAGTGCCGTTTGTCAGGTGCATTCTACATATTATTTGAGACAGAGTCTCTCATTGGCCTGGAACTTCATATGTGGGGCCAGGGTAGCTGTCCTGACCTGGAAGCTCCTGTCCAGTCTCTCCATCACTGAGAATCTACCACATGCCCCCACACTCACTTTACATTCTACTCACTGCCCTCATCCAGGTCCCTCCCTCCCACAATCCTTCCTCCCATCCTCCTTCCCCTTCTCCTCTGAGTGGGTGGGGCCCCCTGGGTATCCTCCAATCCTAGCACATCAAGTCTCTGCAGGGCTAGGCACAGTCACTCCCACTGAGGCCAGACAAGGCAGCTCAACTAAAAGAACATATTCCATGGACAGGCAACAGATTTTGGGATAGCCCCTGCTCCAGTTGTAGGACCCACATGAAGGTCAAGCTGCACATCTGCTACATGTGTGCAGGAAGGCCTAGGTCCAGCCTGTGTATGCTCTTTGGTTGGTTGTTCAGACTCTGAGCAACCCTGCATTTCTTGTAGACAGGATAAATTTGGGGTCAAAAGTTTTCTGGCTGGGTTGGTGTCTTTATTGCTCTACTTTGGTTGCTGCCTGTCTTCAGGAGGTGGCCTCTTCAGGTTCCTTATGCACAATGCTGTGAGTCTCAGCTAAGGTCACCCCCATCGATTCCTGGGTGCCTCCCTTATCCCAGGTCTCTGTCTCATTCTGGAGATGCCCCCTACCTCCCCAACCCTGTCAGTTGCAGATAGTTTTATGTCAACTTGGCACACAAACTAGAGTGATCTGAAAGGAAGGAACCTCAATTGAGAAAATGCATCCATGAGATCTGGCTATAAGGCATTTTCTTAATTATTGATAGATGGGGGTGGGGCCAGTCCATTATGAGTGAGACCATCCCTTGCCTGGTGGTTCTGGGTTCTTTAAGAAAGCAGGCTGAACAAACCAGGGGAAACAGACCAGTAAGCAGCATTCCTCCATGGCCTTTTCATCAGCTTGTCGCCAAGTCAATGCCCTGGTTGGGTTCCAGTCCTGACTTCTTTAATGAACAGCAATATGGAAGTGTAAGCCAAATAAACTCTTTTCTCCCTATTCATTTTTTGGTTATGGTGTTTTGTTACAACAACAGAACCCCTATCTAAGACACTTGAGTTCTGGAGATCCGAACTCAGGGCCCTCACATGTGGGAAGCTATTACTCTCCTGACTGCCCAGACTCCAGGTCCTTAAAACTATTTTTCCATGACTGAAGTCTTTTAAGGATGCTCATCTCCCTCCCATTCACTCTTAAACTGACCCATGATCCATTTGCCTTGAGTCCTATGAATATGTGCCTGGACTGTCTGAGGTTGCAGTGGAACAAAAATTAATAATGAAAAACCTTGGTTCTCACGTGTGAGTTTCTGGCAGACATCTCTCAAGCATCAAAGCTTCAGACAGCGCCCCTGCATCTTGAAGGCATCCTTTTTTTTGAAGGGAATGTGTGAGTATGTGGCCAGCTTGTCTCCAGCATAACAAAGACAGGTCTAAGAATCCCCTCCCCAGGACCTAGACAGCAGCTGAGAAGAGTCTAGGGCCACATGCCTGTCCCAAGAACAAACCTATAGAAAACACTACCCTGCAGAAAGCCCCATGTCCGAGAAGTTCAAATTTCTTACCCATTTCAGACCCCATGGCCAGAGGTCAGGCTTTCCTCACCAAATCTTCATTAACAACGTCCTGCCAAGAAGTTGTCAGGGAGATGGAGTTTAGAAGTGAGAATATGAGACTTCCTGGAATATTTCAATGGCTTATGTGGCCAGTAGGACCAACCTTATGAAATCAAAGCTGTCCCAGACAATTCAAGATAAATGGTAGTCAACCCACAGGGACTTAAGATCAAAAGCAGAGAACATGGAAGATTTCCTGTGTATTGATTCGCCACCCTTTATGCACAGATCAATTTCAAAAGAACTTTCACATTTGAGATCTTGCTCACATCTGGGGACAGTATGAGAAAAGGAATTTACAAGGAAGGGGGTTCAGGTTCAGAAGGCTGCGGCCGGAGAGCTTCTAGAATAGCTATCACCCAAACACTCCAGGTCTTGAGGCATCAAGGCTCAGCTCTAATTGCCATGTGCTAGGTACTTCCACCCAGTGCACACTGCAGACATAGGAGCTAGCTGGCCAGGCTCCAACAGCAATGCACATTGTAAAGAAAATTTTCAAACAGGAGGTGTCAGCCAAGGACTCTCATTCTTGTGGGTGTTTGTACTTGGTGTTCACTTCTGTATACCCATGGCTCCTTTCTATGAAGTTCCCAGATGCTGCTCCAATGTCAGCCTCATCCTCACTCACTGCCCATGCATGCCCATCAGATCTATTCTTCTCCTTCTCTTTCTCTATTGTTTGTTTACCTTTTTTGTTTGTGCGTCTGTCTCCATTTACCAAGTCCAGTCTTGCCAAGATTGTGTTTGCTGCTTTATTCTTCTATGTCTAGACTGGAGGTCAGTGTTTCAGTAAAGGTCTGGATAGTATCTATGAGAGGTGTTTTAGGCCATGCACTTCCTGTCCCAACTCATCTTTGCTGTGGAAACATAAAAGCATCCCTCAATGACATGCTTATGAATGGGTGTGTGTTTTAGTAGAATTTCATTGGCAGACAGTGGCGGTTAAATTCATGTTTTTACATGACTTGGCATGTTCTTTTTTCCTTTTTTCTACCACTTAAAAATGAGAGAGAAAAGAAGAGGAGAAGAGAGGAGAGAGGAGAAAGAGAGAGAGAGAGAGAGAGAGAGAGAGAGAGAGAGAGAGAATGAATTCCTGTGTGTCATAACAATAGGATGAGATAATTCCCCCAACATAGGCTCAGTCTGGTAAGGGCAGCTTGGTCCTTGGTGAGATGCCTGCATGGGCAGGTATTCTTGTTTATAAGCTTCTTTGTAGGGCTGAACCTTTCTCTCTGTTGCTCTGAGTCTTTGTTTCTGGCTCCTTTGTTCCTCCAGAGGAGCTGCTTATTTAAATGTTTATCAGAGGAGGGGAGCCTGTCAGAAAGGTGCTGCTCTCCCTGCTCTGAGCCCATAGGCCCTTTCTCTGCCCTTATTTCTCCCTGTCAGTCCTCCAACAGCCTCTTCCCCTTCCTTTTTCTTCTCCTCCCCCTGTGTCTCTACTCCATACTGTAAACAGAAGATTTTTATTATTTTGTTATACTTATTTGAAAAGATTTTACGCTTCCTGTCTCTGACTCAAAAGGCTGCTGGGAGAACAGTATTGCATCCCTTTAGTTCAGAATCAGGTAAATAAAAGTTTTGTGTTATTTGATTTTTTTTTTTATTTGTGGGTGAGACCTCTCTGAATGGGCACCTAGCAGAATAGACCCCTCTAACGCTCAGAATCTGCTCTCTGTCTCCAGAGAGACAGAGAGCAGATTCTGTGGAACTGTGGAACTGTGCTCCATCCACGGCATCCCTGCACAGCCAGCCCTACTGCTGAATGGGCAGAGTCTAAAAGAGGCAAACTGTATCTCACAGAGCCTCCGATGACCTTTTGCCTTGAGTTGGAGTTTCCCAAGTTCCTGAGGAGACCTTGTTACAGCCTCTTGAGCCTAGGAAGAAAGTGGAGGCCCTGCCTCGACGGAGACTGAGTCGGGAGCGGAGAGGCCCTTTGGCCCAGGAAGAAGAGCACCTAAAGAGATTTCTCCAAGGGCTGAGTCTTAGCGCACATTGGTACGAGGGTCTTTCTCACTGTGTGGCACCTTGGCTTACATACTCTTAGGATCTCTGGCAACCCAGAGTCTTCCTTCTCTCTTCCTCCTGTAGAAACCTCACATAATTCACATTCTTCGACATCTGAGCAAAGCTATCAAGCTCCCTGGGGAAGAATTTCCAAAAATTAAACCAGCTTCCTATACAATGGTGACATCATGTGTGTGCATCAACTCTCAGCCTAAAGTATCCTGCAGGCTTAGTGCCTGTGCATTATCTTGGGTATTGATCATTCCTGGTTGTTTGCCTTCTCATTCTCTGCAGAATCTGTTGGAGTCCTAGGTTTTAAATAGTTTTTTTCCTTTGATATCAGGAGTTTAATTGTGCAGTTCTTAGCATGTCCTTGAGAGTGTAATGAGAAATAAATAATTCTAAGCAGTCTCCTTGAGTAATGAAGGATAAATTCTACCCAGAGTCTCCAGCACTAAGGAGATCTGCTAGTAGTGGCAATAGTGCCGAATTACCCCAATTAGATGGGGTGGTTTTGTCAAGTCCAGGGTCATTTTTGCCAGGGATGTTGCAGTGTTAGGGATCGAACCCAGAGCTTCATATACAACTCTACCAACTGAGCCTCCTGGATAGGAGGCTAAGGTTGGAACTTATCCTTCTAGGGCCTTCCAAAAGTCCCATCAAAGACTGCATGTGGAAAGGCTTCATCACCATGTGATAAGTTAGTATTTAGGTGTTCAGTCACCTGGAGCCCTTTGTGCCCCTGGCTGAATGGTCCTGAAGGGACTCAACCAGCATTCTGATGCCTCTACGTCCTTACCTGTAGATCTCCCCTCTCTTCGATCTGTCTGTCTCTCCTCTCCCTCCCTCTCTTCTCTCTTCTCCATCTCATTCTCCCTTTCCCTCCTCCCATCTTTCTTTCCCCTTTTTAGGGGAGAAAGGGAAAGGTCATATTTATTAGATGTGTACAATGAGTGCATCCGGCACCAGGTCTGTGTATTATTAAGTCTGTACCTCCATGGTATATTTTAGCAGTGGTTCCATTTTATAGATAGGAAACTAGACTTAGTAGGTGAGACTAGGTCTCTGGGCCAAAAGTCATACCAAAGTAAGACAGTTGCTAGAGAGAGATGGTAATAGGAGACTTGATCGTACTCTAAGGAACTTGAGTGGCCCTGGACAGCTCAGTTAGGGGGATTGCTGCCACTGCGGCTATAGAGAGAGGGTTGTTTGATTCTCCAAGGTTGAACAAGAAGAAACTATCAAGGTATGTAAGCCACATAGAGGCTTAACTAAACAGACAGTGACCACAGGATTTGCTCAGATTAATAATGATGGCATCCCTGGGAGCTCAGTCTTCCTCAGATGGAAAGAGGGGCTGTAAGGAGCCTAAAGAATGTAAAAACTCTTTTCTTCTCCACGAGAAAAACTACAGGGATCCAGCATAAATTGTGAGGCATGAACTGCAGGTCCTCGAAGCAGATGCCACACGAGGGTCGGCTTAAAGACATGCCCATGGTCACACCACTGCCCAGTGATTGCTTTTCCCACTGAGCCCCACTGAGAAGATAACCAACAAGCCAGCTTTTCAGATGAGAGTGAACAGTGCATCCTTCAGAGTCGTCTTGCCCACCCCCTCATCTTTCCTAACCTGCATCTCACCCACCTACAGGAAGTCTTCCTCCCCTCGCAGGCTGTGAGATCAGTGTAGAGGGATGCACTTCTGGGGAACTGTTACCAACCTGGCTCTTTCCTGCAAAGCATCTATGGCATGCTCAGAAACCACTGAACATTGCCTCTCACAACTGACACTTGGAGTAACCCCCCTCCCTGAAAAACTCACTGCCTATGAGGAATTCCTCACTCTGTTGCAGGTCTCAGTTTGACTTGTCTTTTCCCCTCTCCTTTCCCCAGCCACTGTCTCTTGGGCAGTGACACTTGTAGCTTCTACAGAATGCAGTGGTGAGGGGAAAATGTCTCTATGCTGTTGACAAAAGAGAAAAAGTGCTCTGTTCAATCAACTGTGAGGGAGATTGAATTATTTATACCCACCGCCTTTGTCAGTCACCGCGCAAGGTAATTTCATTGCTGAATTTTAAGTTTCTCATTAATTAACCACTTTTTCAGTCCACTGCTCCACAGCTAGGCATCAAGCCACTGCAGAGACGATGCCACTGCAGAGCCATTTCTGAGGAGGGCTAAGGGGAGGGCTGGGGAGCGATCCCAGTGACATATGGATGTCTCTGTGGTTTTGTTTTTTCCCTGTTACTTTGGCTGTGTGCTGAAGCTGATATTGAATGCTTCTTTTAAGGCTCAGTCTCATCCAAACTGTCTACGATTAAATATGTCACAATATATATGTTGCTAAATCATCCTTGTGTCATCTTTCTTAACATTCTGTTATTAAAGCCCATTTTTCATAGTAAAATATTCTTCTAAGAAATGGCAGAAGCTACGCAAATCCTCAAGTCCACTGTTTAATTCTAATCGGCTGAACCTCTAAAAAAAAAGGAAGCAGGAATTGAAAAAAAATGTAGCAGAATCAGGAAAATGCTTTTCTTAGAAATAGAATGGGATTTAGACTGGAAAGGAGATTCACAAGAAAGGTGACATTTTACCTGAGCTCTCTAGATAATTGCTTCATCTTTTCCTCTCCTCTCAGAAAACACAAAGCTGGCCAGCCTTGCCCCAGGAATGCTTTATGACGTGGCATGCCTATGAAGCATCTTTCTGAAGATGCCTTTGGGGATGAGAGTCTTTCAAAGATATTCCTAACAGAAATGCAACAGACAAAAAAGTGTCAACCCAAGGGGCATACACGAACACCTACTGTGTGCCAGGCTCAGGCAGGTGCTGGGCACAGGGAGAAGAACACAAGTTCAGTCCTCGGCTGGTCTTGAGGAACTTGAATGAGGTACAATCAGTTGATCCTGATAATTGGGTCTTGGAACAGTCTGGCTTTCTGGGGTCTGGTCCTTTGAACTGATTGTCAGTCAGCTATAGGTTACCGGAATGCAAAGATGGATGGAGAATAATCAGTTCTTAATTCTGTGAGATGGCAGTTTCCCTGTAAGGAAGCTAGGGGGAGGTGTGATCAGGCTTCTGCTGCCTTTGGTCCTTATGCCTTGTCTTTGGTACTTACATAGGCTACTTTGATCATGTGGTCAGAGAAATGCTTACATAAGTCAGTCTGGTCAAAAGCAACATAGTTACTGGAGAAAATTAATAATTAGAAAGTTGTTTCCAGATACTGATGACAAAGTATCCACGCTTTACTTCTGGGGACACATCCTCTCCTATACTCTTGTTTTCCTTTGTATATTTTCATATACATCGTCTATCTGTCCCTCTGTAGTTACTCTCAGGGTTCTCTTTTCGGTAGAGCTATACCATGATGACCTTCTCAGTCACTCGCTGTTGACCTTCAGCTACATCCCTTACTCTGCTTGTATACATGAGCTCTTTCATTTAGCTAAGTCCCTCCTTAAACCCTCTCCATTATTTTTGCCATTGGAATCAATATGTTTTATTTTAGAATATTTTGAAATGTACATATTAACTCACTCCCCAAAGCATTTCCATTAGGCATACTTTGAATTGCTGGCCTAAGTTCTTTGTCAAGTGTTAAGATTTTTGGCATTTTTTCCCTAGAAATCTTCCACTAATTACATTTCTACCAGCAATGCATGTCATAATTTGTTTCTCTTAATTTCTTGGTCTCTCAAGAGTTCACCTCTTTGTTTTGTTTGATTTGGGTTTTTAGTCCTGAGATTCAAACCTAGGGTCTTATGTGCTTTACCAGTGAGTAATATCTCTCTTTTGCATTTATAATTTCTATTTTGAGATAGACTTTCACTAAGTTGCCAAACTAGCCCTGAACTTGTAATCTCCTACCTCAGCTTCCGAAGTAGCTGAGATTGTATGCCTGAGCCACCAGACACAACAACGGTTCACTTTTTAACATGTTAAATTTATCTGGGAGAAGCTACCCCCAAATACTATCAAAGTTCCATTAGGATATGGGTCAGTGAACCAAGAATATCTTTCTTTTTCTATGGGGATACAGGGAGTTGATTTTGTTGCTATTATTGATGTCTTGAAGACAATGAAGCACACTAGTAACTCTTCTTTGAAGCTCTATAAAGCTCCACATGGATATAAGGGGTTCAGGAGTGCAGGATGTGGACAGTCAAGTTCATCAATGACTCATTAGAATTTATCCTTGGTGAGCGACCACCATCAACAGGATGGGATGAACTGCAGGCTCTAGTGAAGTGATCCAGCCTAAGCAGCCATCCAAGATGGGTTTATACACAGTATAACCTTCATCTCATTTCCAGGCCTGGTTCTTCTCACTGCAAGCTTGTAGCTCATCTAGGTGTAACTTGCCATAGAAAGCAATAGCAGCTGATACTGTAATGAGTCACCCTGGAAGAATCACACAAAGGTGTGAGAACAGGTTTGTTTCTGTCACACAAAGTACTAGGTGTTAATGGTAGTCCTTCCCACCCAGTTGAGGATATTTTTCTTTTCTTTTCAGTTCCTACTCCTTTTTTATAACTGCTCTAATTTAATCTCGCCAATATCAAACTCATTCGTGAGAGGTAATAAAATCCTTCGGGAATAAAACAGAGTTTATGTTGAGAATAACAATCTATCAATTTTGCAAGGCACTATTAAATTGCTGCTGTACAGTAGAGCCTGGGTGAAGCAAGGCTTCCTTTGTGGTATCACCTGCTCTCCCATGGGATAAGCCTAAACTAGAGGAGCCTGGCTGCTGGAGACAAGGAGAGCTGGTGATTGAGAAACTCTACCAAGTACTCTGAAAGCCAGATGCCATAAATTCTTCTTGCTTTCTCAGGCTCCCTTCAGTGGCTACTAAACATGTCTTTTTCACAGTCTACCTACTTGATGCCTGCTTTCCAATATACCCTTCTTTCTTATTGTGTTTCCCACCCTCATGACTGCAGCCTTCCCTTAACCTTGTCAAGTAGCAAGAGATTGGTCTATGTCCACCTCCTGCCATCCTGTGCCCATCAGGCTCTCAAGGGCTAGCTCCCTGCTAGTGTGATGGTTACTTTCAATTGTAAACATGATTGGGTTAGAAAACCAGGCATTATAAAACATAGTCTGTATGGATGTTTTCAGAGAGGTTTAACAGAAGAGGGGAGACCTACTGAGTGTAAGTGGCACCACTCCCCAAGCTGGGGCCAAGGAGAGAAAAAGAAAACTAAATGAACATTGGCATTCTGCTCTCTCTGCTTCTTGGGTGGCACCATGGACCAAGCCCCTATGTCTTTTCCATCATGATTGACTGCATCCCTCTGAACTGTGAGCCAAGACAAATTTTTCTTCCCATAAGATGCTTTTCTTGTTCACCCACAGTGACAAATGAAGTAGCTAATGCAAGTGGTGACATCTGGGTTCTAACCTCAGTTCCACTGAGAGTTTTGGAGCCTTTGGATTTGGGTCATTTTGGCCTTACTGTTTTCTCTCCTAGAACTCATGCAAGAGTTCACTGAGAAAAAAAATCAGATCAGCTGCCCCAAATATAGCTGATATGAGAGGGAACTGCTCTAGTCTCTCTGTAATCAAGGAAGAAACCATAGGGACCATCTATAATTGAGAATTGTGCTGTGCAGCAGCCATACAGAAGTGATAAAAAGAGAAGGTATGGGGAATGTTGCTGAGATTATGACAAACCCCAACTTTTTTCTGGAAACAGTCCTCAGTCAGTGGCCCTATTAGACCCCAAGGGGGATTCTAGCAAATGTTCCTGTGTATAATTGGCTTGTGAGCCTGAAGGCTCAGTAAAAGGTTATCTCTGTCCCATCCAGAAAGACCCATGAAGGAAAGGTTTGAAGAAAAAGTTTGTTCCTTTAAGAGGAATGCAGATTGCTCCTGAGGGCCCTGTATGAGGTCATTGTTCAGGCAGAACAATCCTGTAGGTAGAAATGCTATCCCTGTGAGAATAAGTGAGTTCCCTTGCCTATAATTGTTGAAGCAGGTAACTCAGCTTCACTTACTGCTTTGGTCTGAGTCAATTGTAAGAGTCTAGAATGGATCTAACCATCAAACTGTGAGGTTTCTGGATCTCTTCTAAAAACAGTGTCCCAGACAGCTCACCTCAGTGGCCCCCAAACTTATCCTTATGCTAGCATATCCTAGAGGTTTGCCTTTTCTGTTTCAAAGCTCAGGTCCCAAGCCTTCCAGATCACAATATTCTCAAGCATAAGACACCATCAGCATTTAGTGTTAAACTCCAAGGTGCTTCTCATGGCAGACCAGTTTGGAAAACTTTCTTTCAATCTGAGCTGGAAAAAAAGTCAAGGATGTACATCATCAGCTAAGAGACTAAGTGAGGCTCATGACCACCTAGTCCACGTCTCCCCCTTTCCTATATGGATGTTGGAAAATTCCCTACTGGGTGTGTTTTACTTGCTTCACCATAATACAGTTATTTCTTTTTTGGAGAGCAGCCTGATCACTACCCTACACACAGGACCTAAGCTGTCATTTTCCTGAGAACTAGTGGAGGGAGGGGGTTACTTTGTTGGTTCCATGGTCAGGGTATTGAAAGAAAATAAACAGGAGCCAATCAATTCTATCTTCATCTTGCTCTGGTCTCTCTGTAATCAAGGAAAAGAACATAGAAGGGTCCTCTAACTTTAAACTCTAGAAAGCAACCATGAAAACCCAAGTAACATCCATATAAACAAACCACTGATTAAGATAAACAACCCCCAAATGATTCATGCATGGCTCAGTCTGAGTCAGACTGGAGCCATTGATGTCCCCTCCTGATGGCCCTCTGAGTCCTTATTTATCATATATGCAGCAGTCCCTTGAGTACTGACATCCCAGGGCTGGTTAAATGCAAGTGATTCTGTTGCTTTTATTCATTTCTTAAGAAGAATGGGGAAAGAAAACAAGTAAGTTGAGGGATGGGCTGACTAAACCAGTGTGAGGTGTCTCTTCAAAATGACCATAGAGCAAAAGAAATTTTCTAGGATGTAGGCATCTTCTCACAGCCTTAGTATAGCTCAGAAGCAGAATGCCTTCTCTTTTTGTTGGGAGGTTCATTGGGTAATGTCTGCTCTTTCATTATTTTGTGTTTAGATTTTGATGGTTATGGATTAGAGAAGTCAAGGAAACTGCCTGTTGTCCACTGAGATGGTTGATTTGAGGATCTAAGTTGAAATGGGCTATGTACAATGTGCAGATGCACAGGAGTTTTACTGCCTGCATTAGAAAAAGGCTATTGGTTTTTGTGCCACAAAAATCAGATGTTGCTCCCCCTCCTTCTCCACAGTTCTTTTAGCCTCTTCCATTCCTGCCTATAGGATTTAGTCTGTTTCTGATGCAGATACAACCCACATGATCAATGCTTCTATGGAAAAGAATGAGACCTTGAAAATGATCCTTTTCACTGACTATCCCCAGGACCAGACAGAAGGGGAGCATTTCTGAAGTTTTCTGGAATTTTCTTAGTCCCTTCCCTATCCGACATCAACCCTCTATCCCTCTGGAGTTGAGTGACCTTTTCTGAATAGCAATCAGTGTTTCTTTTCTATTCCGAACCTCGAGTTACCCTATTACAACAATGCCCCGAACATATTTATGTAATAAACCATATGTAAAGTCACTCCACCTACATACCCAGCTCAGATAATGAGTATTTAATATATGTAAGTTGAATTTGAAATGAATTCTTTAGAGAGAGATGTAGGTAATTGGGCTGACTAAGAAACAAATGTATGCTTTCACAATCTGGGCCCTGTGCCAGCAGCAGAGAGGAGTCCAACATGGCCACTGTGCTCTGGGAGTCCATGTTTTTGTGATCAAAGTCATGTAAGGCCCAGCTTCAATCCACAGCCTGGAATTTAAATGGACTCATCAGATGGCGATGAGGTGAGGTTTGCTTCTGATCTTAGTTTATCTCTGGGAACCAAAATCTTTTCCCAAGTGGGATGTATTTATGCTAGTTTCATCTCTATGGCTGTGATAAAGCGTTCTAACTAACAGCAATCTAGGAGCGAACAGGGTTTATTTCCACTTACAGGTTACAGTCTATCACTAAAGAAAGGCAGGGTGGAAACTCAAGGAACCTGAAGCAGAAACCATGAAGGAGTGCTATTCCCTGGCTCATTTAGCGCATGCTTAGTTAGCTTTCTTAACCAACCCAAGACAATCTGCATGGGAAATGATGTTACCCACAGGGGGCTAAAGCCTCCCCTATCAATCAACAATCAAGATAATGTCTGGCAGACATGCTCCCAGGTCAGTTTGATTTGAACAAGCTCCTAATTGAGAATCCCTTCCCAAGGAACCTAAGGTGTGACAAGTTAGCAGATCTAACCAAGTTAGTACCCCACCCATGTAAATTCCACTTCCTGTGTGCTAAGCCCTTTGAGGCAAAGTGCCTTTTTTGGCCATTATTCCTGTTCTTCAGCCACTGACACACTTGACAGAAGATTAATAGCTCATAGATAAGTCCAAACAATGAGAATTCCTTTCTGCTGACAGTGTCTCCATTCTAGCAAATTGGATCCACGTTCCCTCGGATGGGTAGCTTGTGGAGTGCTGTACTCAAATGCTTAGAGTTTATAGATGAGAAATTTTAGGATCTAGCTTTTGGATTTTTCCCCCTCTTCTCTCTCCTCTTTCCAATTGTTCTTCAATTGAGCCAATGCAGTGTGGTGGCTACATTACTGGGACTGTAATGGCCTTATCAAGGAATGTAATTGCCCTGCTATACTGGCCCTGGGCTGACACCATCTGGAGGATGAACACTGCAAAGCTTCGCAATTCAAAGGGGAAATTGTCAAACTAGGACCGAGAGTGAGAACCGGTTGCAGGCCTAGAAATAGGAAGCATTGGTGAACAGATGGAGGAATTGTGAAGTAAATGAAGGAGAGGGTCAAGGGGCCCTGTTTACTGCTTTCAACTACAGAGAAGTCTCTTACTTGGGGACAGGGTAGACTTCTTTAATCTTGTCCAGAGGTCAAAATCAAAACTCATGGGTAGACATTACAAGTGGCAAGGCTGAGCATGGATTGGTAAAGACAGGCCATCAGTTATAGCAACTTCTAGCAGAAGGAGCTGGGTCCCCACAGGCAGCATCCACCCTCAGCCTCCTGCAAAAGGCAGAGGACAACTCATGGGTGAGAAGGGATCCTGGTCCTGCCTGGGAGGAGGTTTGTAGTGTTGGTTTGGCCAGTGGGACTTTGTGTCTCCTTCTTGTCCATTCTTAAGTCCACCATTGCATACTTTAAGGGCCTTTCATAAACACACACACACACACACACACACACACACACACACACACACAAGCACACACACACCCCTCATTCAGTTTCCAAGAACATTAACCTTTGATCCAGTTGACTGGATGTGATGGATACCTTCCAGGATATTTTTGAATACTTTTAAAAAACAAGCTTATTTGTCTCAATAAGTTATTAGCATTTAAAGTTAGATTCTTCTGGGCATGCTTAAGCTTATATGCTTATTTTAACAGATAACACTGACACCCACATATATAAAGACTGTATGTTATCTAAAGTGCACGATCTGTTTCCAGTGTACATTAAATGTGGTCTTCCCTTTTACTCCTATACCTCCCCAGATAAGAAGTGTCCCTTTCATCTATACCTCGCCTCACTCCCTCATCCAGTCACCAGGATACTGCTGTCTAGTCAAGACTTAGAACAGCAGTGGTCTAGGTGACTCTCTCATCCTTCAGAATCTTTTGGAAGATACATTCTCTCTATCCCCATACCAAGTTGGTACCAAGCCAAGAGGAGGAAAAAGACAGTTACCAAAATTGAATAGAAGAATGGAGATGGTTTGGTTGACATGATATGGCTCTCTGCAGCTATGTTGTCCAATGGAACTATGATGTAAACTGCATACATAATTTAAAGTGGTTTAGTAGCCTCATTATTACACTAAAAGTAAACAAGTGATATTATTCATAATATATTTTATTTAACTCAGTATATCTACAATGGCATTACTTCAACATGTAAAATATTAAAATCATTTCACAAAAATTATTTAAAAATTATTATATGCTAATGAGAATTAGTACTTTACAATCACATTTAAATTTATTACATACTAATGATGATATTGTACATGATTAACCAATTTTTTGAAAAAAATAGTTCCATTATTCCCAAAGGAAACATCTGGTTCCCTTGCAGTAATTTCTGGGTCCTATCCCCAGATTCAGGAAAACATTAATCTGGGTTTACCTGTATAGTTATAAAGTTAATCGTAAGATATGTTGTCTTTTATTCTCAGTTTCTTTCATTCAACATAATAATTTTATATTTATTTATGTTATAGCACATATTGTTGGGCCAGAAAGTGTTTGTGAACCCCAAAAGTCCACCAAGGAGTCGACCATAATGTACTCATACTGGGGTCTTTATTAAGAAGCTTGAGCTTGGACCACTCCACCATCTCTGGTGCAGCAGAACAGCAGAGTGTAGCCCTGAGCTCTCAGCAGGACAAAGCTTTAAAGGAAATGGCGAGCAAGGGGGTTTTCAGCCTGGCAAGCATCTAGTTGTATGACTATTGTAAGCTAACAGGTGGGTGCTCTGAAGCAAAACCATGAACAATCACAAACTGTCTGAAAGTACCTCTGAAACAATCAGACTAATCTTTGATTGAATGTTGCTAGGAAGTAGCTAGGGCATAACTCTGGGATATGGGCCAAGGACAAGCTGTGGGGTCCTTCCTGGTACTTGGGTGCAGCCTGGGTTCAGCTGTAGGTCAAATTTCTCTTAAGATGGAGGTTGGTTCCAAGATGGAGTAGGTTTGGCCTCTCAGTATCAGCCATGTATTACTTTTTAAATCCTTAATAATATTCTGTTGCATGGATGTACCACCATTTGTTCCTCCATTTACCAATTAAGAGACAGTTGGCTTTGTGTCCACCCTTTGGCTATTGCATACATTAAACCACTCTCCACCCATGCACAAATGTCTGTGCAGACTTAAGTTACCAGTTCTCTGGCATGCAAATGGAATTGATAGACACATGCCAACTTCATAGTTAGTATTTTAATAAACTCTAAAACTGTTCTCTAAATAAAGAAATATGTTGTATTTTAATATAAAAAAAAAAACCTAACTCTTCTAAATCTGGTCTGCTCGTGCTATCTAAAACACAGCTGAATTGTGACTAGCTACACTGCAAAGGTTTAATAGGCATATTGCACCTTAGGATTACTGCATTATAGAGTAGCCATCAGCATCTCTGCCCAGATAGCGCGTATGACATCAAAAGCCACATGAGAAGAGCATGTTTTGAAGCCCACCACATGCATATTCATAAATGTGTACCCGAGTTCCCATCTCCTTCCCCACACCACAAGCATGCGCATGACAATTCCACCCCCATTACTCTTCATTTGTGATTTATTCATTCGCTTTTACTGAATGATGCGATAATTAGATTGTGCTAAATAAATGTACTTTACAATAATTTATCCATGTCTTGCTGAAACACGTTTCTCCTGGGATTGAAGGTGATAAATTAACAGAAATATACACCACAAAATGAAGATATAGAACCTCATTAAGGGTTGATCGCAAATATTAAGCATGTGGAGAGACAACAAGGATTAGAAAGCAGAACATATTAGAACTGTGTCCTAATTCTGGATCTCTATTATGTGCCTGTGATGCTGCTTCCAGGCTGTGCATCTCTACTGTGCAGGAGTTGGGGATCTGTTCTACCCTCCACCTATTTAAAATCACTCTTAACTAAAATCTAAAGACCACTGGTTTCTAGGGTCTCCCAAGTTACCTAAAGACTGAGGTCACAAATGTCAGGAGGTACTCTGCAGATTGCTGAAGAAATTGTTGACATTCTGTTGGGGACTTCAACACTATTTCAAGAAGCTGCATCTGGCCAGTTGTTCAGAAACTTTCGTTGGCTCCAGATCAGAGTGACCTACTCTAAACTCTTCAAGGTGTGTTAAGTACAGGATACATATGGACTATAAATATACCCTGCCCATGTTGTAAAGGTGAGACTGCTTATAGACAGAAAAGGGTATACCATCCTCTTCAATATTCAAATTTAAACTATTATATAAATTTATGAGTTCTTTTGTAACCCCAAACCTATGTTCCCTTTCAGTGCAATTGAGAAATTGTTTATGGGCGTCTGCTACATGCTAGGACTAAAATGGATTCTGGGGAGAGTTAGCGTGGAAGGAATTCATTGTGGTCCATGCCTGGAAACAAGCGTGGGCAGTGATAATAATTCATTTAGCTTTAGGGAATATTGCATATGAAGTTGTGACCAGTAAAAAGTGGACCAAGACCGGCTTCTCTTGAGGGAACTGGAAAAGTCATCCCAGAGGAGAGAACCCGGAAGAGTCAGTAAAATAGGAGAGGGACATCAAAGGGGTAGATGTCTGCAAAGATCTGATGGCCTTAAGGAGAATGACACTTTCAGTTGTCTATGGCTGGTCCTTTGGGTTAGAGAAGGGTCACCGAGTAAGCAAAGAGGTCGGAGGGAAATTGGGCAAGGCTGAAGCTTTGGCTTGATTCCATAGGCAAACAAAGAGCTGCAGAAGCTCAGAAGTGGCAATGAAATCATTTAACCAAGGACCAACCATGCAATGAGCAGAACTGTGTCAATGTGGAACTAGAAATGGCCAGTGCTAGTGATCTTTCTGAGTCTGGATGATTTCAGGTTCCTTCAACAACCAGTATGTTTGAAGTGAATGGAAGGTGATCTATAGATCCATCTATAGAGTCCAATGAGGAAGGCAGCCCAACATCCCTGGCCAGCCGGGAAGGCAAGAAGAGCCTTTCACCTCTTGAAAGGAGGCTGAAGACTCTTTACTTCAAAGACCACTGTAACAGGGTTTCAAAAAAATCAGTTGGTGTAAACCCAGTCTCCTTGGGATGCAGGTGGATGAGCGTGGGTAGGAGACCAAGCATTTGTGACTGTCCAACCTAAAATCCCAGTCTCAATTATACTTAAGGAACCTGCATCTTTGCCCTTTGTATTGTATTTTTCTTCTTTGGTTTTCCTTGAAGATAGAGAGGGTTTATCTGCCCCTTTAGAAACATGCCCATCAGACAATATAATGTATCTAGGAGTAGTTGAAATCTGGTTCTTGATTCATTAGTATATGTCCTGAGTAAATGACTTCACTCATGAACCCTTGGTTTTGAGTTTAGTCTTGTGTTGTCAAAAGGTACCAGATGACCTCTATTAGCCACTCCCAGACTGGAAACATTTATATGTCTTTTGCTGAAAGCCCAGGAACCTATCAGCAGACTCTGACCCCTGAGACCAGAGGATTCAACTAGAAGGATTTCAAGGCAGTTCTCTAAGAGGGTGTGACTATCTTCATCTGTGAGAAAATACTGTATCCTGGTGGCCATTTGGGTCCTGAGAGCCCAGCACCCTCAATATACCTTTGTGCTTCCAAATGTGTTATGAACCTGCTCTAGGCAACTCATGAGCGATATTTAAAAGAATGGGTCTCAATTCCAGGGCAATGCATAGATCCTTTATTTCATCTTTTTCTATTTAAAAAAAAGCTTGCATTTGCTTTGCTCAGCCATCAATCAGTCAGCGGGCATCTACCTGGTTAGGACCCACACAGAACTTAGGGAAGAAAATATATGATTTTATTACACATTTGTGTGACAAATGTTCCTATCTGTGGAATAGACTCCATGCTTTATGAAACATTGTAGAGTGGAAGGCGGGTCATAAAACCAAAGCATTTGTAGAGATAGTTTTGATTTAACTAGTTAGAATGGAAGGAAGAAAGAAATCAAAATATGGAAATGTAATTTACTACGAATTGTCTGGAGGAGAGAGATTTACAGCTCATAAGCAGAGACTAAACAGCGTGAGCTTATAAACTCCAGTGGAGGCTACCTCATGTCCCTGGAGGCCTGGTTTAACAAGCCTTAAGAAACCCAGGAAATGTCATCAGTATAAGCCAGTGTAGGTGGAATATTGATCAGGGAACCCTAAGCCAAATGTAGCTTCCAGGTTTAAATGAAACCTGGATAGTTCTCAAAAGCCCCACAAAAAATCACTAGCAATACCTAAGACTTCTTAATAAATAGTCCTTGCGATTAAACAAGAGCAAAGCTCTGAAATCACATTGGCTACCTTTCTATGACCCTTCCGTGCTAAGTCTCTAAGTGGCTGTGACCTTGAGAACTGGCTCCTGCTGCATTTCCTGTGTTCATCACTGAAATTTGCCTTGACATCACACAATTACTTACGACAGTTTGTTTGCTGCAGAAATGGTGATGATGTTAATGAGAGTGGACGGTTATTGAGACTGCCGAACACCAGACTCAACGCTAACCATGCGACGTGGCTTTCCACTGATTTTTCTCCAAAAACTTGCTAAGAGAGGACCCATCACCTCTCAACTTTGTAGCTATTGCAGAAACTCCAAGCCTTTTCTTGTAGTGAGTCCACACAGCAGATAACAGCAGGGCCAAATCACAGCTCTGGGAGCAATAGCCACCATAGAAACTTAGGGAAGTTTACCTTTGCCCCTGAACGTTCAACACTCTGCTAATAGTCAGGTCAGCAGAGAGGACACACCGCTATCACATGTATGAAACCATCACTGGGAAATGAGTCCACAAATCCAATGACATTTTAAAATGTTCATATGTTGCTACTTAATAGAGAGGAAAGTGGGCGCTGTGAACAATTTAAAGGGAAAGGAAATTCTTGTGAAGGGAGATTAAATGGGCCTGAAGAATGGATACGAGCTTGGGACAAAGTTTACCTGGGCTCTGGGTTCTAGCTGTGACATTCTGTGTGTGTGTGTGTGAGTGTGTGTGTGTGTGTGTGTGCGCACACGCGCGTGCGTGCGCGCTTGTGAGCACATGCAGGTACACAGAGAACAACCTCAGAGTTAGTCCTTGGATGCCATCCAGCCTTATTTATTTATTTTTATTTTTTTAAGACAGTCTCTCCTTAGCCTGGAACCCTCCAATTAGCCTAGGCTGGCCAGCCTTCCCCACCAGCACACCCTGGGATGGGACAGCCCATCGCCAGGCCTGTCATCTTCCCCTGGCCAGCAGCGGGTTGAGCTCAGGTTCTGCCTGCAGTCATACCCTTTACCCACTGAGATCTCTCCTCACCCCTCACATGGTATTTCAAGGGGTCTCTCTGTACAACATTGCACCTCCAGCAGCCCCAAAGCCACTTCCTTTTCTCCTGCAACCATTCTGACGTTTAAAGTACATCTTTAAATATTTGAGTTACCTTTTTCTCCAGTCCTAAACCTTAACTGATCTATCTTTATCTTTATTTTTTCTTTCTGATTTTTGGACCCTGAAAGCATTTCTCCCATCCAAAGAAATAAAAGGCCTCTTCTTACTCAGGTTCCACTAACTTAGGCCTATGAAGGTGCAACATCCTTGACACCGGCTGTAGCTTCAGCTTCTCACTAGGGTCATTTCATCCACCGCTGTGTCTGACAGCTACAGTCACAGAACTTCTGAAGCCAATATAAACTTTATTCATTTAATCCAGGCCAGGGGAGGAGAGACAGGTAATGAGCTGGGGTGGGAAGCCGACTTCACATACCCACCTAAAGACATGCACTCTCAAATACTTAGCAAAAAATTAACCGATGATGGTTCAGAAAACCTGAACTTGGATTTCTCTTGTGGTTCCATGATTGATGAGCCAGCATGTTTGAACAGCCTGGGTTGATGTCCTACACCAATTCCAAAGCCCGTGGAAACCTGTCAGATGGAGAAAATCATGGCAAGGCCTGGGAAACTCATGGGAAGCATGGGCCCTAAAAGAAGGTACTCAAAGCTGGTCAGTTGTGCTGGCCAGGCATGTCCAGGTGTTCTTCTACTTTCTCTCAAATGAGAGCAGCCAGTTAGCTGTGTGTTGCTGTAAAGGTCACGTCTAGACAGTTAAACATTGATAACCAATCCATGAAAAGCCAGTGCTGATCAGGGCTACACTCACCTGTGAACCATGTGTGACCAGGGCTGGGGATTCACAAGCTGTGTTCTTCTCCCTTCTTCCAGACTATAATTTTGCAATTTCGATCTCACTTGAAGATTGAGGCTTTATTCTCTCTGTAATAATAGCTAACGAAGTTCTGAAGAAATCTGTTTACAGTACAAATTCCATGATTTTTCACTTAGCTTTAGTGTTTCCCTTTATTTCCCACCTACTTAATGATTTCTATGAACATAATTATGCTTAAAATTTCTAGCCAAGGACTCATAGCGCAATTGATAGCCCCTTAATGTGATTATTCTTATCCAATATTATTGAAAGTGGTGCAAAAGAAAGTCATTATGGAATACTCAAGTTCATAAATATAAGGCAAATTGATAAGCTAAAATATGTATATATAATTTGATAGCCTAAATCTATTCACATATTTTACAATAAAAACAGAAATAAATGGGAAAGAACAAACAGACATATCTAGCCTGGCAAATATAATAAAGGGTTAATGGTGGCTTAGTTTTAAGCTCTTACAAATCAATGGGGAAGAACATCCTTCCCACAGATAACTAAACAAAAGAAATTTTAGCAGACAATTCACAAAAGAAGAGAATCAAGCAATTAAAAAGCATATGGGGAAATGACTCATCATTACTAGCAGTTAAAGCCGCATGAGCTGAAACCACAAATCTTACAATTCCCAGTTCAGACAAAGGCTCACCGTAACTGATAGATAAAAAGCCAAAACTTCAATGTTCAGCAACTTAATAGCTGGTGTAAATAAGGACTTTGTTTCAGGTAAGCAATATTAATCTCTTTGTGTGTGTGTGATAAACGTTGATTAGATCCAAAATGAGCAAGGTCCACACCAACTCTCAAGGAGGGAGCACGTTCTCTGTGTCCCCTGTGGGAAACAGACAGAACTAACGACATTATTTAAACAGAGAAATAACCAAGATATCTACAGAATCCAACAACTGTCTGCTCAAAACCAGCCTGAAGTCTGAAGGGGTTACAAGGTGTCTTAATCCATTTGTGCTGCTGTAACAAAATACCTGGGGCTGAGTAATTATTAAGCAATAAAATTTTATTTCTTATGGTTCTAGAGACTGTGAGCTCAAAATCAAAGTGCCAGTAAAGTTAGTCCCACAAAGTTACTGGCTGCTTCGAGACAGAACCTTGTTTTTGTGTGGAAGACGGAATAGAAGACAGAAGGAGGTTCTGTTTTAAAAACTAGTTCCCCCAGCCCAATAATAATGTGCCAACCGGTTCATGGGGGCAGAATCCTCACGACTCAATCACCTTCTTAAAGGACTTACTTTATTTTCCATTATTACACTACTACAATGGAGATTAAGTATCAACATAAACTCTGGCTGGGGTGGATACATTCAAATCATAGCAAATCTGCTTGAGGAAATGATCCTGAGCCGAATATAACAGGGGATTAGAGTTTATGTAGCTGAAGAAAAGCAAGAGGGGAGAGGGGAAGGGGAAGAGGCCATTTCAGTGTGAGGCAGAGCATAGATAAAGGCATAATCCCTTCAAAACATCAACTATGGATTCATCTGTTAGAATTTCTGTAGCATCAGGTGTGGGGCAAGAGCTGGAGGAGGAGTCACAGGGTCTAGCCTGTGCTCTGGCAGAGAGAACATTTTCCCAGAGGTGATTTGAGATATGCAAGCAGGGATGGGTTCAGTCAGGTGGACATTTTCTTAAGTCATACATCAGTAAGGTTTTCTATTTTAATAAGTAGAGTATATGAAAACAAACAATCCAATTTTTAAATGGGTGTATTAGCTACTTTTATGCTACAATCCAATACCTGACAGAAACCACGGAGGAGAAGTTTCTTTGGGCTCACTCTTTCCATTCATCACAGTGAGAACGACTATGGTAAAGTGGCTTCCTCCAGGATGGCAGGAGCATGAAGTGTAGACTCCTCTCATTGTAAGAGATCAGGAAGCAGAGATAGCTAGATGCGAATTGGGGGTGGGTATAGCATTCCAAGGCCTCTCACCTCCCAATGGCTCCTTAGCCTTCAAAAATAGCACCAGAATCTGTGGACCAAGCATTTGACACATAGGAGACATCTCAGATTCAAACTGTCAGTGGGAAAGGGTGTCAGTGGACAATTCCCTGCAAGAACTCAGAGGCAATAAGCAAAGAAAGTGATGCTTATGCTCCTCTCTAGGGAAATGCATGTCAAAGCCACCATGAGATACCATGAATTATCACATGACCATGCATTGCCATCCCTAAGTATTTATCCCAGTAGGAAAAGCAAACATCAAACAGACTTGTACCCCAGTGGTCATGGCAATGGTGTTCATAGTTGTCAAGGGGTAGATACTGTCATCAACAAATCAATAGATAAACAGAATGTGGTACATAAATGCAATAGAATGTAGGGTTGTAGAGTCCCACGTCTGCTTCGCCAAGCTGGGACATGGCTCCAGGGAAGGTGAAGTGCAGTCTGAGGTGTGAGACAGCCGGAGGTGGTGACAAGGCAGGGGCTGTCTGGTTCTCAGGCTCTTGGACACCCAGGTGCCACTAGAAGCCTTGAAGAGCTGAGAACAGAGTGGGGGCATGCAGGCTGGATCTAGCCTGGGGTCAGGGAAGGAAAGGGAGGAGCTCCGGTTGGCCCCATGGGGAGAGTCTTTGTCTTCTCCAAAGTGGAATGGCAGTTACTGGGGCTGGACTGAGCTACTAGGACATCGTTGTTGTTTAACAGTTTAATAGAGTTTTTGTTGTTGTTGTTATGTTGTTATATATCTTACTCTAAAATTTTTAAAGTAACAAATGTTTTAGAAAATCATATATATGCATATATTTACATATATATGTATGTGTGTGTACATGTGTATATACATAAATGTATATATGCATATATGTATGTATATGTGTGTATATGTATGTATATATGTATATATGCATATATGTATGTGTATATAAGTATGTGTGTGTATATGTATATGTGTGTATGTGTATATATGTATGTATATGCACATGTATGTATGTGTATACATATGTATATATGTATGTTTACATGTATATATGTTTCATTTTGCCATACACATATTCATCCATTTATCACATTTTACACAATTGGGCCCATACCATCCTTGGTGTTTTGAGACTGACTTTTCTATCTAGTGATAGCCTGTTGCATTCCTTTCCTTTCTTTTGCTATGATGAAATACCTTAAGGAAAGCAATATACACAAGTTTATTTGGGTTTTCAGTTCCAGAGGGATATATATAGTCCACCATGGCAGGGAAGGCATGGGAACAGGCAGGAAGATGTCCTAGTGTACTTCTCCGTTCTGTGATAAAATTCATGACCAAAAGCAACGTGGGGAGGGAAGGGTTATTTCATCTTTACATAGTTCATCCTTGAGGAAAATCAGGGCAGGAATTCAAGAAAGGAACAACGGAGGGAGGCTGCTTACTTGCTTGCTCTCTGCTTCACACTTAGCTTGCCTAGGAATGGTATCACCCATAATGAGTTAGTCCCTCCCACATCAACCAACCATCATGACAATTACCCATAGTCACAACCATAGGCCATTTCTATCTGGGAAGTCCCCCAGTTCAGATTCTCAGATGTCTCTGGGCTGTGTCAGACTGAAAGCTGACTAGGACAGAAGGCATAAAGGCGTAAAAGTCAGTCACATTGCATCAAACTCAGAAAGCAGAAAGAGACCAGAAAGTGGGCTTGACTCTGATGGTTCAGATCGTCCCTACCGTGATCTACTTTCTCCAAAAGGCTCCTGGACCTTCCCCGAAAGCTCCACCAAGCAGGATCCAAAATGTGAGAGTCTATGGGGGACATTTCAAGCTCAAATGACAACTGCAAACGTGTTAGAGTTACAGCATGTCCTGGAGAGTGTCTGTCATGGAGACAGATGCCAAGGTTTGGGACTTGGTGCCCCATTGTTTATTTCACTGCCAGCTCTGTGGCCCCAGGAGTCACCTAACCTTAGGCCTGATTCCTAATCTTTACAAAGGAGATGAGAATAATATCAAGCACATACATTATTAAGACTTAAATTATATCCCAAATAACATAGTGCTCAGTACTCAATAAAAGAAAAGCCATTGCTATTAATATTTAATAAGCCTGACCTATGCGTAAAGACAATATTTTAATGGCCTCCTGAGCACTTAATTGCATAGATACACCATACACTTTGTTTAATGAATATTATATTTTGAACACGTATTATTTATTTCTAAGTATTTGTTCAGATATCTAACAGTGGAAAAACTTCATAAGCAACTTTTACACAGACAAAGACAGCCTTCGAGCTTCCGACCTTCCTACCTTTACTTCTTGAGTGTGAAGTGTACCACCACCTCCAGTTTATCTGGAGCTGGGCAATCAGAGTTAGAGCTTCTCGGTATACACTCTCCAACTGAGAAACACTCTCAGCTCCCTAAGAAGTTTTTAATAAACAACTACTTATTTCAAAAAAAATTCTGGAAAGAGAATTGTTGGGTCAAATAGTAAGCATAATTAAAGGGTGGAGCATGTGTGGATGGATGCACCCTCCAGAGTGTAATATCCATAAGCACAGAGCACCAACTTTATGTATAATAGCAACTAATTGGAAAAATCTAGTGACTTAAACATGCCATATGTTGCCTGCTTATTGTCATCGATTAGTATTTATAAATAGGCTTGCAACGTCTACATGAAAACCTAGAAAATGTTCATGCCATGATGTCAATTTGGATGATCATGGGACAAAGTATATTTCATAAAGATATTAATTTTTTAGGTACTATGAACATGGAAAAACAAAGCCCCAAAGAAATAATAGGGCCATTTGAGTGGCATAATGATAGATAATTTTATTCTCTTATGTTTTGTTCTGGACTGTATTTAATGAGTATAAACAATCTCTTCATCTAAAGATAGAGTAATTTTCTGGGGAAGGTATGATTTTTTCCTATATGTAAAGGCTGTTACTGACACTTAGTTTCACATTGTATGCAGTTCTTAAGTAAGTACTTAAGTAAGTAAGTAAGAACTAATTCCACGTTCAATTTTCTGGTGCAGTGTTTCTCAGACACAAAGTCATCTTTTTGAGCCTTATCTGTATATTCAGAGTCTGTAGAGATTGGAGATTCTTGCCTCATAGTGTTGGCATCAGCAGCAAGTTCGGGCGGCCACTATTTCCCAGAGGAAATTAATCTCAGTGGACTCTAGAGATACAGCTGCCTGCTGCCTCCCAATCACAGAGCAGCTACCTGGGCAGGGCTGTAACTCAGGGACAGGCCCTAACTGTCACTTACCTGTGTGGATCTCCCAGGTCTGGGCTTTCCAGTCTGTACTCCCGTGAGCTGACAGGAAGTTTAATTGATCTCTGAGCCTCATTCTCTTTCATCTGAAGAGCAGGCCTAGCAATCAGACCACCCAATATTCCAGGGCTGTTGCAAAACCAAATGCAGTGATTTTGGTAAACGTTAATGTAATGATCAGGGTATGGAAGGCAGTGGATAAATGTTAGCTATTGTTAAGACTATCATCATCCCTGGTTTATTCTGTCTTATCAGATAAGCTGTATTGAGACCTGGGAAGTGTGAATTGCTTTAGCCTCTGATTTGGAGTCAAGTGGTCTAGGCTGCAATCCTGATTGAAGAATCCTCTTATCCAATGGCCTGGGGCAGGCGAGGCTCTTCATCCCTAGAGCAGGGATGTCCAATAGCAAATAATTGGAAGCAAAAAATGTATTTTTAATTCTATAGAAACATTACACACAGTACAATAAAACAAATGAACTTAAAATTATAACAGTTTTACTTCGCCCAATATATACAATATTAACATTCCAACATGTAATAAGTATAAAATTATTAGCAAGGTATTATATATTATTTTTTCAGTGTGCATTTTATACTGACAGCACGTTTTAATTTGAAGCTAAACTTTTGACTGAAATGTTTCATCTGTATTTCATAAAATATATATTTCAAAATTAGAATCACATACCCAGATTGTTGCATAATTTTATAACAGCAGAATCAAGTGTCCATTTTTAAAGTTCAAATTAATTAAAATAAAAATAGAGAACTTAGTTCCTCGGTGTCTTGTCTGTATGCATATGTGTTTGGGTACACACGTACATGTGTACATGTGTGAGCATGTGTGCAGAGAACATTGATGTCTTTCTTAATTTCTTCCTGTCTGCTTTTTTAAGTCTCCCCCTGAACCTGGAACTTACCAGTTTGGTTAGACTGACTGGTGACCAGAAGCTACCAGTCTCCTGTCTCTCTTTCCCTAATGCTAAGATCAGGGGCACCTGTCACCACACCTAGTTTCTAGAAAGACCCATTGTGAAAACTCTGTCATCAGTCTTGGGGTAAGAAGTAGTTTCCCACCTGAGCCCCTTCATCGTTATCTTCTTCATCCACGGTTTGACTCCCCCGTTCTCCATTTGGCTAATGTCTGAAGAGAACTGTTGTTTTCTTTGTCATGGTAAGTTTGCTTACATGAGGGAGCTTGCTAAATCTCAGGAAACTACCTAAATTGATGACTTCTCCTCCTCAGTCCTTCAGTAAATGAGAAGGTGCCCACCACCCCAAACTGGCCCAATAGGATTTCTACAAATGAACAATACTCATCTGGGGACTGGCTTTTGTTATTTCAAAAGTACAATCCATTTTACAAAATACATTTTACAAAACAACATGAAACACACAAACCACCGTATGTGTGTGTGTGTGTGTGTGTGTGTGTGTGTATGCGCTCTGCTGTGCATCTACATACAGAAGAATAAGCAGCATCATTTTCAAAGGAGATTTACAATAAAGATATTTCTAAATTTCATCTGTTTCTTCCTCCTGCTATGCCCCACCTCCCACTTTGTATTTAATACTGGTCATGACCCATTAAATTGATTTCATGGCTCATTAATGGGTTACAGACTACAATTTGAAGAATACTGAACATAAGAGCCCAAACTTCCAGGCATTTCAGAAATTGATTTGTTTTGTGTGATAAATAATAACATTTCTGTAGCCATCATTCAGTTCAATAGGGGAAAGATATCCTCTCCAACATGAAAAATGAAGTCTGACTCTATTTTAGATAAGATGTAGAAAAGTAAATGAATTACCATCTTTTCTGCTTTGGTATCATTTCTTATCTACCCAGTAAATGTTTGTGGAGGGAGCATAATCCTGGCCTTGGATTGAGTGCCAGTGGCCAGCCAGAGAGGGACATCTCCGCACTGAGCTGCAGCTATGACACAAAGAACATTCTACCAGGCTTAGCTGGGTACTTGACACTCTACCTCACCCTAGTCAGAGTGGTTATCACGAAAAAAAAAAAACAACTGACAAATGCCGGAAACGCTATAGGCAAACCAAATCCCTTAGACATCACTGGTGGCAGTGGAAACTAGTAAAGCCATCGTGGAAATCAGAGATCACAAAACTAAAAATGGATCTTACGTATGATCCAGCTATAGCCTTTCCAGGCCCGTGGCTGGGGAACCTAAGTGATCACACCATAGAAATGCTTGACTTATTCACATGGTCCATGGTACAGAGGGAGTTGAGATATTCATTAACAGGAAAATGGATATAAATGTAAATGTATATGTACTAAATTTACTAAACTATAAGGAAGAATGAAATTATGTTATTTTCAGAAACCTGGATTGAACTGCAGATCATCTTGTTAAGTAAAATAAGCCAGAGATAGAAAGACAAATATCAAATTCTCTCTCATACGTGGAATCTAGATTTTTATACAGACAGAAACTAAAGGGAAAGGGGGGACTGGGAGAGCAATGGAGAGAGCAAGGGCAATCGTATCTATGTAGGAAAATTTCAGATCCCGTTGTTTTGTATGCTAACTTATTAAAAAAAAAATAAGATATCCAATGAGGAAGGAAAAGGGGAAGAAGCGAGAAAGTCTGATACAGGCAGTTGAGACCTAGTGTGTGTGCCCCACACCACCTTGAGACCTAGTGTGTGTGCCCCACACCACCACTGTGACTCAGCTTCCCTTGCCCTTCTGTTATACGTACCTTCTAGTCCATACCCCTTCATGGTCACAAGGCAGGGACCACATCTCCAGGAATTATGCCCTCATTCCATGGATGAAGAAGGAGTGAGAAAGAGGAGGAGGAGGGTCCAGAAAAGGAAGAACGTTTTTCTCCAAAACCTCCTATATCAGATAAAGCGCAAAATGTCCAGTTAAATGTGACTTTCAGATAAACAACCTGTGATCTTTTGAGTGTTAGCATAGCCCATACAATGCTCGTACTAAAAATGTCTTTCATGGTTCATCTGAAATCGCATCTGTGCTGCCCAGTTTTATATCAACTTGATACAAGCTAAGAGAAGAGGGACCCTCAGTTGGGAAAGAGTCTCCATAGCACCGGGATTTAGGCAAGCCTGTAGCACATTGTCTTAATTAGTGATTGGTTGGGGAGAACCTAGTCCATTGTGGGTGGTGCCATCCCAAGGCAGCAGGTGGTCTTGGGTTATATGTATATATAACCTGTATGTATCTATATATATATACATACATACAGGTCATGCAAGCCATCTGGATATATATATGCCTTGCAAGCCATCTGGAGCATGAGTAAGCACCTCTCCATGGCTCCTGCATCAGCTCCTGTCTCTAGGTTCCTGTCCTGCTTGAGTTCTTATTTTTGCTATTTTTGATGATGAATGGTTACATGAAATTCTAAATGAAATAAACCTTTTCCTCCTCAGTTGTTTTTGGTCATGGTGTTTCATCACAGCAATAGTAAAGCTAACTAAGGCAATGTCATATGTGAAATTTTGTATTTTTTTATTTATTCACTTTACATCTCAATTGTGGGCCAACCCTCCTCTCCTCTGAGCCCTACCCCTTAAAAATTCCTTCCCCCATTACCTCCTCCTCTTCTCCTCAGAAAATGGGGAAGACCCCCTTCAGTGCCACCTCACCCTGGGACATCCAGTTCCCATAGACCTAAGAGCATCCTCTTCCACTGAGGCCCAACCAGGCAGTCCACTTAGGGGAAGGGAATCCAGTGGCAGGCAATTAAGTCAGAGACAGCCTCTGCTTCAATTGTTAGGGAACCCACATGAAGATCAAGCTGCACTTCTGCTACAAATGTTTTGGGGACCTATATCCAGCCCCTGCATGCTCTTTGGTTGGTGGTTCTGTCTCCATGAACCCCCATGGGCCCAGGTTAGTTGACTCTGTAGGTCTGCTTGTAGTGTCTTTGACCTCTCCAGCTAGCTCAAATCTATCCCCAATTCTTCCACAAGACTCCCTGAGCTCTGCCTGATGTTTGGCTATGGGTATCTTCATCTGTTTCTATCTCCTGCTGGATGAAGCCTCTCAGGAGACAGTTATGCTAGGTTCCTGTCTGCAAGCATAGCAGAGTATCATTAATAGTGTCAGAGGCTGGCTCTCTCACACGGGATGGGTCTCAAATTGAGGCAGTCATTGGTTGGTTGTTCCCTCGGTCTCTGCTTTATCTTTATCCCTGCACTCCTTATAGGCAGGACAAATTTTGGGTTGAAGGTTTTGTGGGCAGATTGATGTCCCATTCTGCCTCTAGAAGTCTTGCCTGGCTACTGGAGGTGCCCACTTCCGTTTCTATATCTTGTGCTCTGGTAGAGATCTCAGCTAGGGTCACCCCCATACATTCCCTGTAGGCCCTCCCCAGTCCCAGGCCTCCAACTGGTCCCAGACATGCTCCCCACCAATTTCCATTCTCACTCCCAGCCCTCTCCTGCCTCATACACCTGACTGCTAACTCAGTTTCCCCCTCACCCCTTTTCCATCCAGTTCCCTTTCTCCATCTATCTCCCTTCTGAGGAGATCCTCGCATCCTCTCTTGGACCCTCCAGTTTCTTTGGGTCTGTGGATTGTAGCCTGGTTATCTGCAGTTTATACCTGTTGTGAGTACATTCCATACATTATTGGAAATTTTGTATTTTTATGTGCAGAAACTGGCGCAATATGAATTCAATGCCTCATATATTTCACTGACCACAACTGTCTCTTGACCACTCCCCTGCAAAGAAAGCTGGTTAAATAAAGTCACTTTTCAACTTCTAGTCTCAGCAAATGAGAAAGACAAGAATTAAGAAAGTTAGTGTGGGTGTCGAGGGATTAAACTGTGGAACTTGCTATTGGTGAATTTTGGAAACCATAAATAAACCCTTTTATATGTGTGCTCACTTGTGTGTGAATGTGGTGCATGCATGTCAGTACAGTGCACAAGTATGGTGTAGGCAAGCATGCATGTCAGTGTGTTCATGTGGTGTTAAGTAAGCATGCATGTCAGTGTGTGCGATGTAGATAAGCATGCATGTCAGTGTGTACGTGTGGTGTAAGCAAGCATGTCTGTGCTCAGGCTCACAGCCAGAGTAGGTATCAGGTGAATTCCCTTATCTCTCTCCAACTTTTTCTTTTAGGCAATGTGGAAATGTGGGATTGAGTTGGTTAGTTGGTTGGTTGGTTGGGTGTTGTTGCTTGGTTTTGATTCATTTTGCTTTGTTGGTAAGCTAGCAGCTGACAAGCCCAACGATTTCCCAGTTTCCAGATGACATAGGAATGAGACTACAGGCATGTGTAAGACAGTGTTGGCTTGTTGCATAGGTGCTAAGGTCTGAATTCTGGTTGTCTTGGCTGTGCAGCACTAGAAAACCACCTCTCCAGCCCCAGGAGACTCTAACTCTACACCGTAGCCAGGTGGAACGAGCAGATGAGTTTGAGGTAAGGAGAGTGATGTGTGATTTCTGTGACTGCTGCAGTTGTTATTTCCAAGTTACACGATGGTGGGTAAACTTTAAGTGGACAGATTGGTTAAATAAAGCATGGGTTATTCTAGTATTTCTCAACCTGTGAGTCATAACCCCATATCAGATATTTATATTACAGTTCATAACAGTAGCAACATTACAATTGTGGAGTAGGAAAAAATAATTTTCTGGTTGAGGGTCACCACAACATGAGGAACTGTATTAAAGGGTCACAGCACTAGGAAGATTCAGATCCCCTGTTCTAGAACCTTCTACCTACCATACAAAGATCTCCCTTCTTGCACACACATTTCCTCTTCTGAATAATGAAGAGGATGGTGGATGGTCTCTGGGCCCCATCTACTGATCCAAGAAAGCACATAGATGACACTGGGCCCCATCACATAGATGACACAGGACACACAGCTGCATTTTCCCTCACACTGGGGCTTCATGGTTTGATTTGTTCGTGGCTCATGTTCCAGCAGCAGAGCCTCTGAGAGCCAAAGTATCTGGAATCATGAAACTCTAGGGCTTATTAATAATCAGCATCATCAACAGGATCTAGAGTCACCTAGGAGACGAGCCTCTGGACGTGTCTGTCTGTGAGTGAGTGTCTAGATTCTGTCGTTAGGGTAGGAAGACACAGCTACACGTGAGTGGCTAATACTCCAGACTGAAGTCAAGAGAGAAAGGGACCTGAGAGACACCCACCACTCTTTGCTTCCTGACTACACATGCAACGTGGACAGCTACACAAGCCTCTGCTGCCAGGAATCCCCTGCTATGATGGAGTCTCAAACTGTGAGCCAAGAGAAACCCTTCCTTCTTAATTGTTTTTGTCAAGTATGCTGTCGTGGAAACTAGAGAAACAATTGATGATGCCTTAGTGTAGATCTGGGATCCTGTTGAGGTTCCTGCAAGGAAAGAGAAACAATAACTTTAAAAAACAAAAACAGATAGATAGATAGATGATTGATTGATAGATAGATAGATAGATCAATCGATAGATGATAGATAGATAGATAGATAGATAGATAGATAGATAGATGAGTCTACAGAGATGGCTCAGAAGTTAAAAGAGAGTACTGCTCTTGCAGAGGATCTGAGTTCAGTTCCCAACACCCTTTAGACAGCTCACAACTACCTGTAAATTCAGCAGTTATAGATCTGACACCCTCTCCTGGCCTATGTAAGCAACTGCATCTACTGCACGCATATGCACGCACACATACACACTCACAATTTTAAAAGAAAATAAAATCTTTTAAACTTTCTCCTAGAAATAATCAGTGAGATGCACAGAAAATGAAGTCTGCGACCTCACTGCTAACAAGTAACATGGAAGATTCTTCTACCTTGACATCTAGGAACTTAAATAAAGCACAGAGTAAATAGGCTGGTTCCAGGGCTGAGAATGTAGTTGAAAAGAGAAAACTCAGTTTTTCTTGCCAACGTGGGGAGCCACTCTGTCCCCAGCTCCGCCCCTCCTGTGCATCCAGCAGCAGATGCCCTTATCCCTCCTTCCTTCCGCTTTCTTGTTAAATTAAATCAATTGTTTCATTTTCATCCAGGCCCTCTTTCTCCCTCTCATCAGATCAAGTGCTGTTCTGTCTTCCTTGAGGATTTCCAAAATGAGCTCTCAGGGAGAAAAAGGTTTCCCAGCACTTTAGCTTCTGTTTCCTTCTATTTATTTGCTTTGTTTTATTATCTTTTCTTGCTGACTTCCCAGGATACATATTCAGTATGCAGAAGTTATTGGCTTTTCCCCTTTTTCCTAAGTGAGAATCTGTGGATTAAAATGAAAACAGCCATCTGCCTCTGTTAAACAAAAGTTTTTCTTTTTTTTTTAACAGGGTCAGAGATCTGGAGGGAGATATATAAAAACACATTCATATACATGCAGCTATACATTTATAGATATGTGGGGAATTATATACATTTATCTGTCTTTACATCTGTCCACATATACCAAAGTACATACATCATTATGCACACAATCACAAATAAATCTTATCATTTCTAGAGAAACTTTGCCTCAATTAACTTGGACCTTAGAGGTTGTTTTGCATTTTTACTTTACTGAAGTTCAATAACTGTGCAAGTATGTCAATACTTCTAGGCTGCAACTTTACTCATTGTGTTATCAATAATGATATCAGCAAAAAACACCCTCAATGTTCTTTACCTTCCTTACCCCCCTTAATGAGTGCACTTGTTTTTTGCCCTTTTGATTTCGGAAGCTAATATCACTTTGCTTCAAAGTACTTCTATTCCAAGTGAAGACTGAAAATAGCAATCCATTTAAGTCCTAGAGGAGGAAGGACACAGAGGTAATTCCAAATATTTGACATGGAAACCGAGTATAACAGTCCCAGTGCACTGGAGCAGGATGCTAACACTGCTCAGCTGCCCTTTTCGGCACCTAGCTAGGGCCAGATACTGTGCTGAACTGCCTTCCTGTAGAAAGATAGGAGTGAACTAAATGTTCTCTAGAGGTTTCTAGATCTGTGGTGCTTTGTGCGTTTGCCACGCCCCTCTTGGAAAAGCATGCCAGTGAAGATGACCTTACCTACACCCCGAAATTTCAAAATTATCTTTTGTATCTTAACACATGAGTCAGGGTTACAAAGGGTAGGAAAAGAAAGAAAGAAATTCTTCCAGGGACATTATTACTTTGGCCAATACATAGAGTCACATGAACAGACTCCCCAAGGCTATCTAGCCAGTGTGGGGCCATCTTAAGCTCCAAAAATGATTTCAAAATGAGGCCCCATCTGCCTTTGTAACCTCAGGGAAAGATAAATGAGAGGTTGAGTTGGTTGCTGAGCCTGATCCTCAGTGTTGTAAGAGTGCAGAGGAAAAGATGGTGGGTGCCAAAGTGCAGAGCTTGGCTGAGAACATCCTCATAGACGCTCATCATGGACAGAATGATTCTGGGTATTGTGGCATTGTTTGGTTAGCAATCTGAAACCCTTGTTCTGAATTCCAGATGCACCACTACTGTGCGCTGGTTTTTGGGCAAGTCTTGAACTTCTATGCTTTAGAGATTTCCTCCAATACAACAAGCAATTAACCTATTGACCACCATATTTAGTTTAAATGACATTCCCAAAGTCAGATTATCAAATTAAGAGTCTCCTCAAATAGAGACCAGTACAAAAAAAGCCTTCCACAGGCATGCGTCTGCCATATGGAGCATGGGTGCACTATAAGATGGTCTGGAACACAGACAACCATGGAAGGCATAAGAGATGAGGTGCTAAAATACAGATGATACAGAAGTAGAGAGAAATGTAGACATAGATGCCAATAGATTATTCATCTCTGCCTTGCTTTCTTATATGTTGTGACTTTTTCTTCTTATTCTGCAAATGATCTCTGGAGTGAAACTAGACTCAAGAAGAGTTTGCATAGCACCCCTCATGCTGCATGCCACACAACCCAAAATGATTTCTACAGTGTAAGGAGTTTGGGCAGTGCTCCATTTTTTTATTCCACTACTGAAGAGTTATAACATTTCCTGACATCTTGGAGTTCTGAAAAGTCCTTTAGCAGAAGGGCTTGTTACTTTAGTTGAGTCCAAGAATCCTGTGGCTCATTGGCTTACTGAGCTTTCTGGTAATGCCTATTAAGACCCCATAGGGCATCCAGGTGGTCCCCGTCTTCAGTCCTAGCACTTGGTAGGCAGAGGAAGGTGGATCTCAGTGAGTTCAAGTCCAGCCTGGTCTGCAGAGCAAGTTCCATGATAAAAAAGTCAAAAAACAAAAACTAATACCCACATAACATCACATACTGGCATTGGCATCATGATCATTGAATGAATTACAGCTTATAACAAGGAATTAATAGCTTGTTGCACTATGGACAATTAGTCAGTGATCCAGGATGGTGTTAGATTGATTATTAGAAATCATGTACCCATGCATTTATTTATTTGTGTTTTCATTCAAAGACTATGACTAAGAGGCTTTTTGTTCAGCAAAGTAGATTCAGCACACATTTGTGTCTTTTTAAAAAAGATGTATTTATTTTATGTTTGTGAGTACATTATAGCTGTCTTCAGACACACCAGAAGAGGGCATCTGATCCCATTACAGGTGGTTGAGAGCCACCATGTGGTTGCTGGGAATTGAACTCAGGGCCTCTGGAAGAGCAGTCAAGTACTCTCAACCACTGAGCCATCTCTCCAGCCCACTTGTGTCTTTCTTTCCTGAGATCTTCCTAACAGTAGACATAAAGAGTTCAATAGAGGAACAAATCCTGAATCACAAACATAACAATAGAGGAGGCACCAGTAGCTCCTTTTGCACAAATAGAAACTGTGGATAGAGGAGTAGCAGGACCTGGAGTACTCAAAGGGGAGCACCCCGCGCACCTGCTGGGATCAGGAGGAAGAGGGTGATCCCTGGAAGGAGGGCCAGGGTGAGAGGATGAATGAGCTGGTCCGTGTGTCCACTCCATGCAACCCATTCCTTGTCAATCACATTTTCCAGGGAAAGTGGTAGCAGGATGCCTAACACCTCATGGCGTGAGTAGAAAATGGAGTTCTTTCTAAAGAGTCCAAGTCGACTGAGACCATGGATGCCCAGAGTGGTAGATCCTTCATAGTGGCGCTGGGAAGAGAGACACCTGAAAAATGGCCCCGGGTACTCACCACTGGGGAACTCGGAACATGAGGAACAAGACCCATCTATGAGCATGCCTTCCTAGTCTTGGTCTGAGTAGAGGAGCTGATCATGGATTACCCACACAGCAATAACAGAGCAGTTTGTAAAAGCGGGGCTCACACAGGAAAGGGAGACAAGTCAGGTAACACAATTAACTTGAAAGATATCTCTTGAGAAGGACCCAAGACTAAGACTACAGCGTAATTAAAAAAAAAAAAAAAAATCAGAAAAGCAGCAAGGCATTTGCCTGAAATGAAGGAGACAAACATTTGTGGTTTTCTTTTTAGAAAGCCCAGCTAATACTACCAGTAAGTCCTTAGGAAGGTGAGCATATAGATGCACTGACTTGAAACCTCCGAATTTTAGGTTAAGAAAGTACAAAGAAGTTACAAGTAAAATAAGCATCAGTCTTATCTTCAGTCTCATGGACTCTGGAAAATTCTAAAGCCAGGCCTTCCGATCTCAGAAGCATGATCTCTAATATGGGATCCAGAGACAAAAAACCTGCCAGTCAGCCGAGTCTGAACTTGAAATAAAAAAAAAAAAAAAAAAAAAAAATTAAGTCAAATACGCAAAGTTCCTCAAGGAAGCCTCTCTCTAAAGAAGTTCTTTGAAGACAGGGAAGGGTATGTAATTATAATACACACATGTGAATATTTTAAAAATTAATTTAATTTTTTAAAACACAGTGTGACTAGCAGAATCTGAGTGAGAAGACATTTCAGAGTTATCACTGTACTAGAGGCTCAGGATGCAGAATTCATGGAAAGAGTCAGAATCGACATGGAGAAACCACATGGGTGTGGGTGATGTGGGGAAGGAGAGGCAGATAGAAAACAAATTAAAGGAAAAAACATTAAAATTCCTGGGGCCCTGAAACTTCACAAAGATGTCATGATTCCATTTGTGACACATTTTTGACAAGTGACTCCGTGTGTGTGTGTGTGTGTGTGTGTGTGTGTGTGTGTGTGTGTGTAAGAGACGGAGACAGAGAGGGAGGGAGAAAGAGAATTCAGTTGATACCATTGATGCTTAAAGAAGTTTCCTTGCCATGTTATCTTCTACACCTATAGAGAAGATCAGAAAAATAACTCTCATTCAGCGCAGTAAATGCATAATAAATAAATAATAAATAAGCAACAGTATAAAAATCCTGTTTATTGATTTTTGATGTTAGCATCAACCTGTAAACAGAACAGAAAAGCTTAATCATTCTTACACAACCTTGACAAGGTAAAGAAGAAATATAGCTGACTCGGGTGGCAGTAGGATAGATCAGGAAGACAAGAGCAAGGTGACTAATAACCCAGCTGGCAGTAACTGTCTGAAGCTTGCCAAACAAGCGAAAACACCTCTTGTAAAGTTCAAATGGTAAGCAATTGCAAACAAATAGAAGATGCTTTAAAAATCAAGACAAGGGCTGGGAGTGTGGCTCAATGGTAGGATGTTCTTTTGACAGGCTCATAGCCCTAGACTTGATCCCCAGCACAGCCCAAGACCTAAAGTTAAATAAAAATCAAGAAGATTTAAAAAAAAATAACTGCTTATTGCTATAATATAGAGCAATGCATCTCTCAACCTTATTAGAGAAGCTTCTATTTGCAGTGGATGGTGACTAACACAGGCCACTGGCCAAGGCTTATAGAATTAGACTGAGGAATGTTCAACCCTAAAGGAGACATGGGTATTACATCCACTCCTCCCAAGGCTCAGGGATCCTTGAGGAAGAGGAGGTAGGAAGACTGTAAGAGTCAGAGGCTGTGAGGTGACTATGTGGAAACAGTGTCCTCCGGACACAGCAGGGAAGCTGCCCATCTGAACTCATTGGTCATAACAGCATATACAAGCTCTATGCAAGCTCGAGCCAGGCCAAATTCCATCATGGAGACATAGGTGCAGGGTCCCACCCCTGGCTAAGAACATGTTAACAGCTGATAGTTTCTGGGAGAGGAAGATTTTGTTTTCTTTAAGAGTGTTAGGGCCTGGCAGGTGGACCAAGTCCTGGTGGAAGGCCACAACATTGAAGAACATATGTGCAGCCCAAATTGCGCTTGATAGAAAAGAGAAAACAAAACAAAACAAAACAAAAACCTATCAAACAAAAAAACAGTGGGAAAGAAGGCACAAGACATGAATAGAATGATTGGAAAAGGGACATCGAATGTGCGAGTGGCTGACAGGGGATGAATATAATCAAAACAGACCAAAATTCTCAAGCAACTAATAAAACTAAAAGATAAAAATAAAGCAATTAAAATAGGTGTTATCATCTCCCTTATAAGATCATTAATGTGAAAAGAAACCACAGGTGTACCCACAAATAACACTACGATCATATTTTGATCAATGTAGGCAGCTACTTAAATGAATTAGAAATCTTCGCAAATACACCTTCTAAGATGTGGGACCTGGTTGGAGAAGCAGAATTGAGAGACGATTCCCTACAGATTATTATTATAGATTGTCCTTTCTTGTTTTGTTCTTGTATATATTGCTTTGTTATCCTAAGAACATTGACTGAGTACCTATTAAGATACTGTGTTAAGTACCAGAGAGACTGAGGTAAGGCCAGCCTCATGGGAGAAGCAAGAGACACAGGATGCTATGCCAGGAGTCCTTCTTTATTGATTGATTGATACTTTATTTACATTTCAAATGTTTCCCCCTTTACAGATCTCCCCTTTGGAACCTTCCTATTCCCTTCCTCTCCCCTGCCTCTATTGGGGTATTCCCCCACCTAACCACCCACTCTCGTCTTCCCTCCTTGGCATTCTCCTATACTGGGGCATCTAACACCCTCAGGCCCAGGGTCCTCTCTTCCCTCTGATGGTTAACAAGACCCTCCTCTGCCACATTTGGGGCCAGCACCAGGAGTCCCTCCATGTGTATTCTTTGGTTGGTGATCCAGTCTCTGGAAGCGTTGGGAGGTCAGGCCAGTGGACACTGTTGCTCCCTCCCTGGGGCTGCAAACTCCCTCAGCTCCTTCAGTCCCTTCTCCAACTCCTCCATCTGAGAACTCACGCTCAGCCGAATTGTTGCAGTGAAGTGACTCTTGGGTATTCCAAACTAATAACCACTTATCAGTGAGTGCAAACCGTGTTCATTCTTTTGTGACTGAGTTATCTCACTCAGGATGATATTTTCAAGTTCCATCCATTTGCCTGAGAATTTCATGAAGTTATTGTTTTTAATAGCTGAGTAGTATTCCATTGTGTAAATGTACAGCACTTTCTGTATCCATTCCTCTGTGGAGGGACATCTGGGTTGTTTCCAGTTTCTGGCTATTATAAATATGGCTTCTATGAACACAGTGGAACATGTGTCTTTAGTACATGTTGGAGCATCTTCTGGGTATATGCCCAGGAGTGGAATAGCTGGGTCCTCAGGTAGTATTATGTTCATTTTTCTAAGGGTCCACCAAACTGATTTCCAGAGAGGTTGTATCAGCTTGCAATCCCACCAGCAATGGAGGAGTGTTCCTCTTTCTCCACATCCTCGCCAACATCTGCTGTCACCTGAGTTTTTGATCTTAGCCATTCTGACTGGTGTGAGGTGGAATCTCAGGGTTGTTTTGATTTGCATTTCCCTGATGACTAAGGATGTTGAACATTTCTTTAGGTGCTTCTCAGCCGTTCGAGTTTCCTCAGTTGAGAATTCTCTGTTTAGCTCTGTTCCCCATTTTTTGATAGGGTTATTTGGATCTCTAGAGTCTAACTTCTTGAGTTCTTTGTATACATTGGATATTAGCCTTCTGTCAGGTATAGGATTGGTAAAGATTTTTCCCAGTCTGTTGGTTGCCATTTTGTCCTATTTACAGTGTCCTTTGTAGAAGCTTTGTAATTTCATGAGGTCCCATTTGTCAATTCTTGATCTTAGAGCATAAGCCATTGGTGTTCTGTTCAGGAACTTTTCACTTGTGCCCATGTGTTCGAGCCCACTTTCTCTTCTATTAGATTCAGTGTATCTGGTTTTATGTGGAAGTCCTTGATCCACTTGGACTTGAGCTTTGTACAGGCAGATAGGAATGGATCAATTCACATTCTTCTACATGTAGACCACCAGTTGAACCAGCACCATTTGTTGAAAATGCTGTCTTTTTTCCACTGGATGGTTTTAACTCCTTTATCAAAGATCAAGTGACCATAAGTGTGTGTGTTCATTTCTGGATCTTCAATTCTATTCCATTGATCTACCTGCCTGTCACTGTACCAATACCATGCAGTTTTTATCACTAGTGCTCTGTAGTACAGCTTGAGGTCAGGGGTGCTGATTTCCCCAGAAGTCCTTTTATTGTTGAGAATAGTTTTTGCTATCCTGGGTTTTTTGTTATTCCATATGAATTTGAGAATTGCTCTTTCTAAGTCTATGAAGAATTGAGTTGGGATTTTAATGGGGATTGCATTGAATCTGTAGATTGCTTTCGGCAGGATGGCCATTTTTACTATATTAATCCTGCCAATCCATGAGCATGGGAGGTCTTTCCATCTTCTGAGGTCTTCTTCGATTTCTTTCTTCAGAGACTTGAAGTTCTTTCACTTGTTTGGTTAGAGTCACACCAAGATACTTTATATTGTTTGTGACAGTTGTGAAGGGTGTCATTTCCCTAATTTCTTTCTCAGCTTGTTTACCCTTCGAGTATAGGAAGACTACTGATTTGCTTGAGTTAATTTTGTATCCGGCCACTTTGCTGAAGGTGTTTAGCAGCTGTAGGAGATCTCTGGTGGAGTTTTTTGGGTCACTTAAGTATACCATCATATCATCTGCAAATTGTGACATTTTGATTACTTCCTTTCCAAGTTGTATCCCTTTGACCTCCTTTTGTTGTCTGATTGCTCTAGCTAGAACTTCAAGTACTATATTGAATAGATAGGGAGAGAGAGGGCAGCCTTGCCTAGTCCCTGATTTTAGTGGAATTGCTTCAAGTTTCTCTCCATTTAGTTTGATGTTGGCCACTGATTTGCTGTGTATTGCTTTGACTATGTTTAGGTGTGGTCCTTGAATTCCTGATCTTTCCAAGACTTTTATCATGAAGGGATATTGAATTTTGTCAAATGCTTTTTCAGCATCTAATGAAAATACCATGTGGTTTTTTCCTTTGAATTTGTTTATGTAGTGGATTACATTGATGGATTTCAGGGTATTGAACCATCCCTGCATCCTTGGGATGAAGCCGACTTGAACATGGTGAATGATCATTTTGATGTGTTCTTGGATTCGGTTTGCGAGAATTTTATTGAGTATTTTGCATCAATATTCATAAGGGAAATTGGTCTGTAGTTTTCTTTTATTGTTGGGTCTTTGTGAGGTTTTGACATCAGTGTAACTGTGGCCTCATAGAATGAATTGGGAAGTGTTCCTTCTGTTTCAATTTTGTGGAATAGATTGAAAAGTATTGACATTAGGTCTTCTTTGAAGGTCTGATAGAATTCTGCACTGAACCCATCTGCTCCTGGGCTTTTTTTGGTTGGGGGATTTTTAATGACTGCTTCTATTTCTTTAGGGGTTATGGGACTGTTTAGATGGTTTATCTGATCCTGACTTAACTTTGGTATTTGGTATCTGTCTAGAAAATTGTCCATTTCATCCAGATTTTCCAATTTTGTTGAGTATAGGCTTTTGTAGTAGGATCTGATGATTTTTTTAATTTCCTCAGATTCTGTTGTTATATCTCCCTTTTCACTTCTCATTTTGTTAATTTGGATACTATCTCTGTGCCGTTTTATTAGTCTGGCTAAGGGTTTATCTATCTTGTTGATTTTCTCAAAGAACCAGCTCCTGGTTTTGTTGATTCTTTGTATAGTTCTTTTTGTTTCTACTTGGTTGATTCCAGCCCTTAATTTGATTATTTCCTGCCTTCTACCCCTCTTAGGTATATTAGCTTCTTTTTGTTCTAGAGCTTTCAGGTGTGCTGTTAAGCTGCTAGTATATGCTCTCTCCAGTTTCTTTTTGGAGATATTCAGAGCTATGAGGTTTCCTCTTAACACTGCTTTAATTGTGTCCCATAGGTTTGGGTATGTTGTACTTTCATTTTCATTACATTCTAGGAAGTCTTTAATTTCTTTCTTTATTTCGTCCTTGACCAAGTTTTCATTGAGTAGAGCATTGTTCAGCTTCCATGTTTACGAGTTCTTTCTGTTGTTGTTGTTGCCATTGAAGACCAGACTTAATCAGTAGTGATCTGATAGGAGGCATGGGATTATTTCAATCTTCTTATATCTGTTGAGGTTTATTTTGTGACCAAGTATGTGATCAATTTTGGAGAAGGTACCATGAGGTGCTGAGAAGAAGGTATATTCTTTTGATTTAGGATGAAATGTTCTATAAATATCTGTTAAATCCATTTGGTTCATAACATCTGTTAGTTTCACTGTGTCTCTGTTTAGTTTGTGATTCCAAGATCTATCCATTGATGATAGTAGGGTGTTGAAGACTCCCACTATTATTGTGTAATATGCAATGTGTGCTTTGAGCTTTAGTAAAGTTTCTTTTATGAATGTGGGTGCCCTTGCATTCAGGGCATAGATGTTCATAATTGAGAGTTCTTCTTGGTAGATTTTTCCTTTGATGAGTATGAAGTGTCCTTCCTTATCTTTTTTGATGACTTTTGGTTGAAAGTTGATTTTATCCTATATTAGAATGGCTACTCCAGCCTGTTTCTTGGAGTTATTTACCCGGAAAATTGTTTTCCAGCCCTTTACTCTGAGGTAGTGTTTGTCTTTAACACGGAGGTGCGTTTCCTGAATGCAGCAAAATGCTGGGTCCTGTTTATGGATACAGTCTGTCAGTCTATGTCTTTTTATTGGGGAATTGAGTCCATTGATGTTAAAAGATATTGAGGAATAGTGATTGTTGCTTCCTGTTATGTTAGATTTTGTTTATATGTTTGTGTAGCTATCTTCTTTTGAGTTTGTTGAAAGATTACTTTCTTGCTTTATCTAGGGTATAGTTTCCCTCCTTGAGTTGGCATTTTTAATCTATTATTCTTTGTAGGGATGGCTTTGTGTAAACATACTGTGCAAATTTGGATTTGTCATAGAATATTTTGGTTTCACCATCTATGATTATTGAGAGTTTTGCTGGGTATAGCAGCCTGGGCTGGCATTTGTGTTCTCTTAGAGTCTGTATGAGATCTGCCCAGTATCTTCTAGCTTTCATAATCTCTGGTGAGAAGTCTGGTGTAATTCCGATAGGTCTGCCTTTATATGTTACTTGACTTTTTTCCCTTACTGCTTTTAACATTCTTTTCTTATTTTGTGTATTTGGTGTTTTGACTATAATATGATAGGAAGAATTTCTTTTCTGGTCCAATCTATTTGGAGTTCTGTAGGCTTCTTGTATATTTATGTTCATCTCTTTCTTTAGGTTAGGGAAGTTTTCTTCTATGTTTTTGTTGAAGATATTTACTGGCCCTTTAATTTGGGAATCTTCACTCTCTTCTATACCTATTATCCTAAGGTTCTGTCTTTTCATTGTATCCTGGATATCCTGGATGTTTTGGGTTAGGAGCTTTTTGCATTTTGCGTTTTCTTTGACTGTTGTGTCAATGTTTTCTGTGGTATCTTCCACACCTGAGATTCTCTCTTCTATCTCTTGTATTCTGTTGGTGATGCTTGCATCTATGACTCCTGATTTCTTTCCTAGGTTTTCTAACTCCAGGGTTGTCTCCCTTTGTGATTTCTTTATTGTTTCTATTTCTGTTTTTAGTTCCTGGATGGTTTTGCTCATTTCCTTCATCTGTTTGATTGTGTTTTCCTGTAATTCTTTAAAGGATTTTTGTATTTCTTCTTTAAAGGCTTCTAGTTGTTTACCTGTGCTCTCTTGTATTTCTTTGAGGGAGTTATTTATTTCCTTCTTAAAGTCTTCTATCATCATCATGAGAAGTGATTTTAAATCTGAGTCTTCCTTTTCTGGTGTGTTCGGGTATCCAGAGCTCGCTGTGGTGGTAGAGGTGGGTTCTGATGATGCCAAGTAGCCTTGGTTTCTTTTCCTTATGTTCTTGCCCTTGCCTTTTGCTATCTGGTTATCTCTGGTGTTAGCTGGTCTTACTCTCTCTGACTGTGGCTTGTCTTTCCTGCAAGCCTAGGTGTCAATAATCCTTGAAAACCAGTTCTCTCTGAGAGGAATTTGGGTTTGGAGAGCTGTGGCCAGGAGTTCTTCTTAAGGAGAGAGAAAGCAGGGCAAGATTCACAGTTTGCTCTCAGCCAAGTGTTCACGGTGTGTTTGACCAATTGATTGAAACTGTTGGTGTAGAACCCTCAGAGAGACGAATTAGGGGAAGAAGTGTTTAGGACTTGGGGGCTTAGAGATTTGACTAGGCTCCTTTAGGTTACTAATATTCTAGTCGGGCAGATAAAATTACTTAGTTTCAAGCTGAAGGGATCCTTAGAGACAGGACTCAACCTTTTATTGTATCAACAAAGAAAGCCTAGCCCTAATGGAAATAGGGCTGAAACTCAGTCCCTCCGATTGATTCCAGTTCAGTGCTAGATCAAAAACCCTCTGGGGATGGAGAGATGGCTTGGTGGCTCAGAGCTCTGGCTGCTCTTTGGTTCAGGACCCAGGTTCAGTTCTCAGTATCCACATGGTGACTCATTCTACCTGAAATTCCAGTCCCAAGGGATCTGATGCCCTCTCTGTCCTCTATGAGCAGTAGGCACACTCTGGTACAAAGAAATAACATAGAGACAAAACATCCATTCACATAAAATAAACAATATTCCAATTAACAAACAAACAAGAACAGTACTTTCAAACTTAGACACCATAGTCCAACAGAGCACAGGCATTTTTCACATGTCTCCTATGGATCAGGCACCATCCTGGTCACTTGCTCCTATCATTTGATTTCATCTTCCAGGCACCCATATTTAAGGTAGACTATGTCCATATTGAACATGGGCAAACTAAAGACTTAGAGACTTTAAATCATTTTTCAAAGGCCTATAACTAGAGAGAAGTAGAGCCTGAATCAGCAACAATCAGTCTGACCTCTAACATCATGACCTTTAAACATTTTAGTTCATGAACTTAGGTTTCTATCTCAAGCTTTATGTCCTGTTGGTTGAGAGAAGAGCAATACCTTCCTATACTAGGGACGAGGAAAAATAGTAGTAACCATCAATACAACCCACACTAAGGAAAACATGAGGCAGTCACTGTGTGGCCAGGCCCTTTCATCTACTTCTCTGGTCCCCTGAGCCTCCCCTCCCCCCAAGGTGAAACCCTGTGTGTGGCCAGGCTATCCTTCCTAATTAGAAGAGACCTCAGGAGTCTCCTCTTAGGTCCAAGCTATTCTGAGCAAAATAAATGGGAACCAGAGGGAGAGAGAGAGAGACAGATATATATATATATATATATGGAGAGAGAGAGAGAGAGAGAGAGAGAGAGATTGAGATCCTCACTGACTTTAAAAGATTTATACAGACAACATCCCAAGGAGCTTATGAAATGTATTTTTCCTTTTTGGGTGGAGGAAACTGCCAATGAAAAGATAGCACTCAGTTATTTCATTGAGATTGAAAATACTTTAAGCTGGATCTCTAATTGATAGTCCAGTAGCAAAAAAATAAAATAAAATTAATATAAACATCATCTCTCATATTAGAACTGGAAGAAGAACCCATCCTCCAGGGAGCTTTGAGGAGCCCCCATATCGAGGTTCTGTGTTACTAATTATGGGGGAGACTTCCTATGCACTCCCACACCCAGACAGAGAAGCAGCAATGAGGAGAGCCCCCAGATCCAACACTCCAGCAATTTCTGCTGGATTCTTCAGGTTTCTGTATGTCCAGATACATGTAATCTTCCAGGAAAAGGGGAGACACAGACTTCATTTCACCCACACTCTTTCCTTCGCAGCTCAACTGTCTACCAACTCAGTGCAGCACAGAGCCATTCCTCCTTTATTTGGAAATTCACACATGAGACATTGGACAGTCTTCACTCTTACCGCCAACAGCATCCCCAAGAGTCCTGAGCAAGATGATGCAATTGAGACTCTCTCTAGGAGCCCCACCCAGTCTGGACAAAGACACTGGAACCTAACACAGGAAGCCTCAGACCTCCCAGATGCCAGCACCCAACCTGTACCTTTCTTTACCATAGCAACACATTAAGTGTCTTGAATTTAGCCATACCCTTGTACTAATGTGGACTAGTGGAGGAGGATACTGGTTGATACTGGTTGATACTGGTCTCCTCTCCTGCACAATCAGATGAGACTTCTGGAAGTACTCCTTTGGCTGTGTGACTCTATTGCTCAAATTGTATGTCTCTCTATTAGCCACAAAAGAGCAGTAGAAATCCTTCACCCAGGGATAAATGCTCTGTGTCCCAGCGGCCATTTTCCCTGGCCTTTTCCTTCTGTCTTCTCTTCATGTTTCCCACACTCAAGCCAATTTTTTTTTTTTATATTTATGTTTTTACTTATATATACTGGTTCTACCAGTGATTTTTCTCCCCCTTTAAGACACAGGCCCAAGGTGGTGGCTCAGTAGTTGAGAGCACTGGCTGCTCTTGCAAAGGACCAGAGTTCAGTTCTGAGCATCTATTGGGGCAGCTCACAACTATTTCTAAGTCCAGCTCCAAGGGCCCTGGCACCTTCTGGATGTGATGGGCACTGCACTCACCTTCACAAATGTGTGCTCTCTCTCCCTCTCTCTCCCGTCCACTCTCCCTCCCACTCTTTTTCCTCTCCCCTCTCTCATACACAATTTAAAAATAAAGTACATTTTTTTAAAAAAAATATTTAAAAATGATTGATTCATTTTATGTCTGTGATGTTTTACCTGCATGTATATATCTATATCAAGTGCATGCCTGGTACCATCAGAGGTCAAAAGAGGGTGTTAGATCCCCAGGAACTAGAGTTACCAACAATTGTGAGCAGCCATATGGATGCTGGAAATAGAACCTGTGTCCTCTGGAAAAACAGCAAATGTTCTTAACTGATGAACCATCTCTAGTCCCTAAGGTCAAGATTGTTTTCTTTAGGAATCTTTATACATGGACCTCCAGCCCCCTCCCTGGTTTCCCAAAGTGTTTTACTCATTGTAGTGTATGTGCTACAAGTTGGTAACTCGGAGACCAGATTTCAGCCCTGTTCCTGCTAGTATGCCCAAGGGAGAGCAAGTTCTTAGACTGTTACTCAAAATAATCAGCCAGTTAAAGGAATCCGGAGCTAGGACAAAGTAGGTAAAGATCCTGCCCCATGCCCACCAGCTCCTCCACCCCGTAAAGGCTCTTCTGGGTACCTGACCTACACAACACAGACAAAGCTTTCCTAACCACATCTTAGGAGGAAGATCCCCTTCAATGGTAGAGAAGGTGTCAGAGAGATTGCTGCTTAGGATTCTGGGAACCTGGTAGCTGATCCTGACTTTCAACACCTTTGAAGTCATCACATCAGTGTCCCATCTAGATTGACAGTCTACTTCTCTTGAGAAGCAAAGGGTTGTACCATGTGGCATGGCAGGTTCTGAGCCTGGGGTTGCAAACTCTTTTCTTTGCTCCGTGCCCATGATAAGAACATTCTCTTCCACTGTATGCTGAGGTTTAGATATTGAGTACATTGTGAGAGTTGTAGAGCATTTTTCCAAATGCCCATAGGCCATGCTGAGATGGTTCAACAGATACAGCATGAAGATTCTAGCACTGACACCAGGTCCTTGATCTGGCTCAGAAGCAACCTCACGTCATCCTTATTGTAACCTTAAATTACTTTTACCTACTTTTAACATGTTGCAAGTTTCCCATAGAGCTGTAACACTATCAGCCTCAGAAATGGCTAGCTCTGGGAAAGGATTCTGCTCTTTCTTCTTCACTGTTCTTCACCACAGACCGCTAGCTCATTTGCCGAGTTGGTAAATTGAATCATGCAGAAGAAAACCTTGGAAGTACCAGGAATGGTTCAAGAAGGTTGAGCCCTCATTATCTTGTTCCCACAAGGGAAATCAGGGTTGTGAGACCATCTCTGCTGCAGAAGGGGCAGCATCTGCTAGTGGAATAGCTCAATGTACAAGTGCTACAAGCAAAATTAATGCATTGCAGAGAGTTCCTGGAACAATAAAACCCTATCGTGATTTTTATGTGGACAGTAATCCCCAGGAACGGCTGCTTCTTGCAGGTCATCTGGCCTGTGCCACTAGGATCCAACTCGTCTCAGAAGGAAACTCTGCCTCAAGTGTAGAACCAGTGAGGGATTTCTAGGGCTTTTTTTTTTTTTTTTTTGTAAAAACAAGTTGCACGTTCATATGACTCCATCCAAAATGGAGCTGAGATTACTGAGTTCAGCAAACCTTCCCACCCTGTTCTGTAAACGGAAAACTAAGAAAGATACTGTTTTGTCTAAAATCACTTAGCTAGTAAGCAAGGGAAAAGTCCTCTGAAATAGATGCATTTATTCCCATTTCATAGATTATAGCAAGCAAACAAACAAAACTACCCCATGGCTGAAGGACATAGAGCCAGTTAAGTATGGGACACTAAGGTTATGTCTTAGTGTTTTATTGCTGTGAAGAGACACCATGAGCATGGCAGCTCTTATAAAGGAAAACATTTCATTGGAGCTTGCTTACAGTTTCAAAGGTTTACTCTATTCTCACCAGGGCAGGGAGCATGGCAACACTCCCAAAGACAGTGGTGATGGGGAAGTAGTTGAGAGTTCTATATTCAAATCCATAGGCAGCAGGAAGGGAGAGAGAGTCTCTGGACCTGGCTTGGGCTATGAAAACCTCAAAGCTCACCTCCAGTGACCTTCCTCCAACAAGACCACTCCTCTTAACCCTTTCAAATAATTCCACTCCCTGGTGACCAAGCATTCAAATTTAGGAGCCTCTGGGGGCCATTCTCATTCAAACTCCTACAGGTTTGAACTTTGTCCCCAGAGATTACCGAACCCATGTCCCTGGTCACCCTCTACCTCCTCCAAGATGGACTGACTACCTTCAATAAACATTAGGAGGGGAAGAATGTTGCTGGCTGTGTGCATGTAAAGCAGGAGACACCAGGCATCTCTGAGTTCAACGCTATTGCTCTTTATGCCCTTCCACAGAACCGCTGCTTGCCCTGCTGCTTGGATATTTCTTCAAATTCAGTTTCCTTTTCTTTTTCCAGGCTCCTTCCTCCTCCTGAACACCTCTGCAGATTCCAAGCACACCATTTTGAGCCCGTGGATGAGAAGCAGTAGTGAGCACTGCACACTGGCTGTCTCGGTACACAGACATCTACAGCCTTCTGGGAGATATGTTGCCCAGCTACTACCCCACAATGAAGCTGGAAGAGAGATTCTTCTGGTGCCTACCCCAGGGAAACATGGGTAAGTCTTTCCTAAGGTCCAAATTGATTTTTACAAGGTGATTTGGTTTGGAATGCACATTTCCAGACTCTGACATCTACTTAAGACTCACAATTGTCCTTTAATGGGTAGGTCCAGATTGAACCATTACTGCTAATTTCCCCTAGGTAGTACCTCAGGCCTTGATCTGTGGGTTCCCCAGACTGCCCTGGCTAGTGGTCCTTCCAAAGGCCAGAGGACCAGCTGTCAGACCGGGCACTTAATGTGTGGATGTTAAAGATATTCATGCCCCGAGGTCCATATGGAGCCAAGGAGCAAACAGCTAAAGAGAATGTTAAGCAGCTGCCATGAAATCAATTTAATATACCAGAAAATAGGTTTTATCAGCAGAACATGGACAAAGAAGGGAAAAGACAAAATGGTGCAACTACCCAAGCAGATCCTATGAGACCATTAGTCAGGGACACATCCCAGTGTGAACCCATCAGAGATTAGACGAGAGCCTTGTTCTAGAACTTTCCAGGTGTGCCCAACCCTGTAGTCATTCTTTCTGGAAATAAAACTTTCTTGCTCGGGGAATCTTTCAAGCTTCTATAAGGAATGCCATGGGAAAGCAACTTGAACTGGGCAGCTCTCTGTCTGTTTTTGTCTCCATTCCTCTTATAACTTTATAAATTAAATATCAATATATATCAATGTCTATCAAGGGCTCAGCTCTGACTGGCCACATATTTGACAACTTTCCAGTTGCCAAGGACGATGGTCCTTCTTTGTAATGGCTGGAAAAGAAAGATTCTGATTTTGGAACTATGTTCAGATTGTTTTCCTCCCAAGAAAACAGCTTTTGAGGAGAGTCCCTTGTGACTGATGCCTGTCAGCCATCCTCTGTCCCAGTGGTGTGCACACGTGGAATCGTTGACTATTGCTTTTCCAAGGAGGCTATAAGGTTCCTTCAATGCTTCCTTATAAGTCAGTTTCTTATCCCACGCTAAAGATCCATCTGCATTCAGTTGCATCTAGAAGGACCACACACTACTGCAACCCCAAGAGGAATGAAATCTTTCAATTTTATTTATTCTTTCACTGGACATGACAAGAATGTTGCAAACCTAAACTCGTAGGAGTTCAGTTATCACATGCACATGATCATGCCAGTTAAACCCCCAGCATGGGTGGGAGAGGGCTCCTGAGCCCCGAACCTCTGGGTGAGGAGTCTCTGACACTTGATGGCTATTAAGGAAAGAAGAATCACTTTTCTTGGGGGTGTGTCCACTTGGGGGGCATGTTGCAGGAGGTGGCCTCATCACACCTGTGTGCATACAGGCAGTACCATTTGGACTGGGAGAGAGAGAAAGAGAGGGAGGAAGAGATCAGAGAGATGAGAGAGAGAGAGAGAGAGAGAGAGAGAGAGAGAGAGAGAGAGAGAGAGAGA
>JADRCH010000177.1:2002559-2016687 GCA_019843965.1 Rhynchomys soricoides
TAATAATAATAATAATAATAATAATAATAATAATAATAATAATAATAATAATATAAAATGGGAAGACCATCCACTTCTGCCAGCTTTGACCTTCGTGGCTTGACAGCTGAAGGCTTGTAGTAGGGTCCTTTGAGCTTGCTGCTTTTGTTTATTCCACTCTGCCCTGGTTATTTGATAGATTGAACACCAGAAGGATGAGAGAGTGGTGAATACCTGTAACCCCTGGCTTGTCAGAATAGCATCTTGGCAAATCCCATAATGATAAATAGACATTGTATACAAACAGAAGTCAAAATGGATTGACAGAATTACATCTAACCCCAGAAGTATTTATTGAAGCTCAGCATTTCCCAGCAGGGATAAAGATATTAGAATAAATTGAAGCATTTAGGTGATAGCCCATTGGGAACAAGAGATTCTCTCATTCATTCATAAATTCTGACAACAAAGGTTTATGAGTTTTCCTCAGCCATTGGCATCACCAGGATACTGGTGGCTCTTGCAGTTTCTAGGGTCTCACAATTCAGTTTGGAGTTGGACAGCAGCGGATATCACAGTGCTGTGGAGAGACAGCTATGCTGACTGTTTCACATAGGTCCTGGGGAGTGCTGGCGGTCACCAGGCAAGATAGCCCACAGAGCTTGCTCTACAGGGGAAGTGGGCTGGTCAGGTGCTAAAGAGAAGAAGATGCTAGCACACAGAGTAGTGCTGTGCAAGGGGCCAGGCAACCTGAGGAGGTCAGGGACAGTGACATCCTTTGTGTTTGCCATTTAGAAACCTTCCATCCACTCCCTGTTCAGTCTCTCTGAGCTCTTACTCCTTCATGGCCTTGTGAGGTAACGAACCCGTTAGCTGCCCACAAAGGCTACTTTAAGGAGAAAAGTATATTGGCTGGACCCATATCACCCAGCCTTTGCTTGGAGCAAATGTCCTGGGTCAAACTGAAAGGAAAGGACCACCCTTTGGTCCTGGTGCTGTTCTCACAACCTCTCTGCTGCTGTCTTCATTTCCAGTGAGGATTCAAGTTCCTATGGATGATGCACAGATACAAGAATGTCTCCCCGTAATGCAAATGGATCTCAGAACAGAGACCAGAGACCACCTTGGTTGTCTTCCTGAAGGTTGACTCAGATTCCCATTGTCTCTCTCTCCCCCCTTCGGCAGGAATAAGGAAAATGAGTTAGTTTTGCTAGCTTGATCACCCTTATCCTATTTCCACCAGAGGATCATAGGCATTCTTCAGTACCCAATGCAATATCTTCTCCCTGAAAAGGTCTTTTAGAGTCTCCCAAATGCCACTGAATACCAGTGGCACCATGAGGCCGTGAGATCCTCACACTTACTAACCTGCCTCCAGAGTTCTCTCCAGATGGCTTCTAAGTTCTCAAACATAAAAGATCTGGCAAGAACAAAGTTACAGCCTAGAGAGAGCCAACACCTGTAGCCTGAGGGAACAGCCCTCTTCCATCCTGCACTCTCTGTAATTTGCATAAAGAAAACTGTTGGAGGAGGAGGTCATGGAAGAGGAGGCTGTGGAACTGCTCAAAAGGTACTCATTCTCCATTCTGCAGCATCTTACAGTTCTAAGCATCTTACAGTAAGGATGCTGAGAGATCTTCCCAGCCTCACACAGGTATGAAGACTGAATTGAACCCACACCATCCATGCAATAGTTTATGCTCCAACTCTATGAGTCCCCACTCAACACCACCCTTTAATTAACAATAAACTATTTGCATATCCCCTATGGTATAAATGCAATCTTTCCTCTTCAAAGCAAAGGTCAAAATTCAAGAGTGGTCTCACACAAGAAACTGATTTGGGAGCGCCAGCAGATTGAGGAACAGAAATTGTCAAGTATGATGCCTGTACTGCTGGAGGCAAGATCCATCTTAGAAGCCAGGTCCCTGCTCCTTTGTCTCCCAAAGCTCCCACTGAGGTAGAAGCCAAGTCTGTCTTTGGTGAGGACACAGAACGGCATGATGGACTCACAGGCTTTTTTTTTTATTTGAAACAAACTGGCGAGACAACTGATAGTGACAGCTCCTGGGTTTGGAAAAAGGCGCTGCAGCCCACATGGTAGCCCTGCTGGACTTACCATTCGTTCCTAGCCTCAAAGCAAACCTCAGTTTCTTATTGCCTGGCCGGCTCCTGGGTGCTCCTTTCCCCTTCTGTTTTGTTTACAGCGCTGTGCCTACATGCCTCACTAAACTCCAGGCTTCGGCAGCAATGCGTTCTCTTATGGTTCATAGCCTTAGTTAAAAGCTATAGCCACCATGGGATTTCAAATTGAAAAGGCTTCACAAAGTCTGTAAACAGATTTGGTGCAGTGTTTACTCCTGAGAGAAATTTACATCACTGAGCTCAGTGAGTGAGCATCCCTACAGCTTTCAAATTACTGATCTTCTCCCTTTGCCAGTATGTAAGGTTCTGTTGTTGTTGTTGTTGTTGTTGTTGTTGTTGTTGTTGTTGTCATTGTTGCTGCTGTTGCTGTTGTTGGTTGGTCCGTTAGTTTGGTTTGACTTGGTAGGAGACAGAAGGACACTTAGGGAAGGTCACAACTTCCTGAGGTTAGGCTGGGCTCCAAACATGAGAGTCACTACAATCCACTGACTTCCTGAGAGTCCGAAGCTGTGGAAGAGCTGGTTCCTTCTGCACCATGGCTCAGCTGCGCAGTGTATAATGGGTCCAGGGAAAGTGGTTTGCACTCTGCCCGCTCCGTATCCCCATTGTGTGTGCAGATACACATATGTATGTGTGCGTGCATCCGAAGGCTAGAGGTCAACCTCAAATATTTTTCCTCAGGAGACATCCACCTTGTTTTGTTCAGTTTTAAGATAGAGTCTTCTCACATTATGGCTTGTGGCCTACCAATTAGGCTAGACTTGCCAGCCAGCGAACCCTAAGACTCAAGCTGTCTCTACCTCCACTGTGCTGGGATTATAAGCACATACCACCGTGCTCAGCTATTTACATGGGTATGGGTATCCAAGTCAGGCCCTCATACTGGTGAGATAAATTCTTTGCCTAAAAGGTACCCAAGGAAGAAGTCACAGCAGACTGAATTCTCTCCTGCTGTTAATTCTAAAGAGCAATAATTGAAGCCCTTGAGAGTAGCCTGAGAGACTCCTCCTGCAGGAAGTCTCTACATGGACTACATGGAGGTGGTGCAGGTGAACGATGCAGCCTGTTCATCTACCCTTAACTGCTCAGTGGATACCTGCCCAGCACTGGCTCCTAGCTGAGCTTCTCTTCAGCACAGCACCCAAAGCCTCGATCTGCCTGCCCAGATCTCCAGCCTGGCTCAGCCTATGTCTTTGGACTCTGTTCATTCAGATCAAGCCACTCCGTGTTGCCCACATTAATCACATAAAGCTTCCACCCTCCTTGATCCTCCAGAGCAATGCTTCTCTTGCCTCAAGTAGACACATCTTAGCCCCTCTCCCATACAGCTTCTTTAGAGACCGCAGACCCATGCATGGCATGTGTTTTCCCTTATGTGAACATTTCCTGGCTATTCCACATCTCTTTTAGCATTCCCACAGCACTGGGCCACATTTATTCTTATCAATTAGGCTCCTTCAGTAAAGGATGGTCATTATTTCTCTTTATCCTTCCTGTGAAGTGCTCAACCCAGTATGTGTTCAGAAAATGCTTATTAAATCAACAAATTCCTGAGTTGATTGGACCAGAAACTCTTTGAGAATAGAAACATGGTTTTAAGGGTAATAAAATTTACCAAAATCTTGTCTCTAGTCTCCAAGTGGGGGGAGGAGCTCAATTCCTTCTATCTCAGAGCAAGATACTGCATTTGCAGACACAGACACAGTGACTGCTCTTGGGCATCACCTCTGCCCTAGCCCTGGCCATCTCACACTGCAGGTCAATACTGGCCTATGTGAGCTGTGGAAATGGACTCTTAGCATCCCTGGGATGCTCTCTGATTGCCTATACTGTGCTCACTTTCATCCTGTGCTTCTCTGGGTTACTTCCTGTATCTTTTCTACTCTCCCATTCAAGCATGGTACATCTCCTTGCTGGTCCCCTCAACCCCAGCAATCCCCTTTCCTGTTTCTGACTTCACCAGCCTTTACATAATCACCTAACCACACCAACTCCTGTTGAGTGGTTTTTGTTTTTTTTTTTTTTCAGACAAGCTAAGCTGAATTCCAATTACCTTCTCTCCAGCTGTTCCTTAAATATTCCCTTCATTATTTTGTTTTTCTCTCCCAGGACTAAAATTCCTCCAACTGCATAAAATTATAATCGGTATTCTATTAAATGTTTACCTACAGACCTCAGAGTGACTGCCCCGTATTGAGTTTCCGGTCTTTCTTGCGCTGACTTACTCACCCTCCCCAAGGACTCTCCCCATACCTACCTTGTCATTCTCTTCAGAAACCTAGATTGTTTCCACTCAAAGGAAAGGGAAGGAAAGGGAAGGGAAGGAAAGGAAATTTGTTATTTCTCTGTCATCTTTCTTGGTCAACTGTCACCTTGTCCAGCTTAGGGATGGTCTCTGGAATTTGGACAGCTGGCAGCAACAAGTGCAACTATCTATGGCACATGATTCAAGAAATTCAGTGATAAGCCAGAATACTGATGGAAATAAGACCCCTGTTCTCTCTCTCTCTCTCTCTGTATGTGTGTATATATATCCATAACCCCTGAGTCCTGACCTTGTGGCAGCTTCTCCAATCTCACATTCTCTTGTAACTATATATGAGTTCAAAGCACATTAGGATTTGAAGAGCCTTTCGGTTGTGGCATCTTGAGGCACGGAGGAACATAATTGATTTCCACCTCTTTCTGCAACCCTGAGCCCATGGAAGAGCCTTTTCGAGAATCAGGCTCTGACTTGTCTGGCCTCAGCCAGTAGTGTGCTCATCCAAGTTCAGCTTTGACTTGCCCCAGCCAATGGGTTGACAACCATGTTGTAAAACAGTTCACCTCTTTGCAGATCTAATATAGCTCTTTGGAAAAGCTTGATCATGGTCCCTTGGCTTTGAAACTTTAGAAAGTCATCCAGTACCTTCATAGGTCTAAGTCTCTACTGTCTTTCCATATAGCAGTGGTAATACCTTGGAAGATCACTGTGAACAATGATAACCAGTGCATACTTGCTGCTGACCATATTCATGGTACTAAGGTATATAATTTCATGTAATAGTTTAATTTTTCTATAAACAAGTATCATAACAATGTATATATAACTCCCAGGTTAATGCCAGTATCTATTAATTCCCTGTGTTCTTCTACCATTTTATTGATCTTTTGTTTGCCCCCTGGAGTCATGTAGCGCAAGCCCACTTCTCCTACCAACGAACTTTGTATCCCTTTGAGGATAGCTTTCATATCTTGCCTCCCCGACCTCTGCAATGGACTATGTTTTTTCTATAACTCATTTCCAGTAATCTGTCCTCCATTCAGATAGAATCGTTCCAATGAGCCTCTTGCTTAGGTAGCCCAAGCTTAGCTCACTGTTTTATTGGCTGTGCCTTGGCCCCAGAGCCCCAGCCAACACTAAAGTTGACACCATGAGGAGCCATGGAGGCTGCTAAGCATTTCTACAAGGACCATTTCTAAGACAATCTGCATCTTTTCTTTCCAGGGGGAGAATCTTCAAGTTTCTCTCGCAGGGAAAGGACTTTCTTGTTTGCTACCCCCATTCCTCAGAAACATCTGATTCAAAAAGAAATTTAATTCCAGCCTCAAAGTACATGTCATCTCACTTCGTTTGTCATCCCTGTAGCCCGCCAGCTCTGCCCCTTTGTTCCCCTAATTGCCACAGACATTTTTATACTGAGTCAATTGCATCAGGCTCAATGCAAAATGAATCAATTTGAGAAGGATATAAGCTGCACTCTTGTCTCAAGTGTGCGTTAACATTCAGATGAGCTATTTAAAATGGGTCCAGGTTAGTGCCAGAGAGACAACCTCATCACTATTCTGACTCATTCCCTGCTGCTGGACTCTAGAGATGGGAGCCTGGGAGCCCTCTCTCAGTCTCTCTCTCTCTCTCTCTCTCTCTCTCTCTCTCTCTCTCTCTCTCTGGAGGAATTAAACTAGGTGATATCTTTGAAAAGCTCAGATTTAAGGGTCTGATGGACAAAACTGAGTTTGACTTGGTGAGCTCACAATGAAATAAAGGTGGGTAGAGGAGACAAAGGTGAGAAGAGAGTCTATATGCCCCTTCACTTTCTTTCTCATCATACCTCACATACGAACATATATATAAAACCTGGTTTAAGTACAGATCATACATTGAGAAGTCTTTGGATGTAAAACAAAAAAACACAAGCAGCAAATGGCACCTGTCAACACTTTGGTTTCAAAATTAAGCAGTGTTATAGAACTGGTGTGAACTCGAAGCTACTCTGCAAAGCAGAGGGCCGTGTGGTGATTCAGTAGGTTCGTTCTTCTGTCATCAGGAGAGTCAGATAATATCTCCATTAGTAGCAAGAGGTTTAAAGATGGGAGTGAGGGGCAACACTAGAACAATTGCATGATTTATGCTTTTTCAATCACCTGGGCTCATGGCCTAAACTGGTAATGGACTCTATCCATCAAAAAATTATTCTATCTGGCATGCAGGCTTCTGAAGAAATCTGGATGTCCTCACAGAGAATTGGTTAAATGATTTAATGTGTGGGGAAGCTCTTTGCACAGTGCCTCAGTAAAAGCTGGAGGAATCTATTTTGTCCATTTTAATTACATGCTTCAGATATTGTGATACATTATACACACACAAGAGAAATAAAGATCAGCTGTATGATCGAGATCCTGCAGCCTTGAAGTGTATTAGCAGTGTACAAGTGTATTCTCAGGAAGGTTTGCCAGAACATCCCTGTGCCTCCATGTCTCTTCTTAATGCTCGCTGAAGTACCCCAGGTCTACATCAGCTCACCAGCCTTGCACATTTCTGTTTTTCCTACTGGTACTTCAGCTTCATCAAGACATACATATCTTACGTTTTCATGTCAGTGTCCCCATGTCCAAGACAGCACCTGCCACAGACTAGGTAGTCAAGAAATTTTGAAGATGTAAAACTTTCAAATGGTATCAATAGGCTGGAGAGATGGCTCAGTTGTTAAAGTACCTGGTATGCAAATGTGAGGGCCTGAGTTCAAAGCCCACATAAAAATCCAGGTGTGGATATAGATGTTTATGATCCCAGGGGAGAAAGAAACGGGAAGATCTGTGGAGATTTCTGTTTAGGGCATCAGTGACCCCATAGTTCCAGAGACAGACTCAAATTACATGAGAAAAGAAAGAGATGATAGATAGATAGATAGATAGATAGATAGATAGATAGATAGATAGATAGGTGGGTGGGTGGATAGATAGGCAGGCCAATAGGCAGATAGACACAGTGCCATGCTGGTTTTTGAGCTGACATTGATGATGAGAGTGACATCATACTTTACTTTTCCAGGCAAGCCTAAAGCAATGGAGTCCCTGACCAGCGGCAGGAAACAAGGTTGAATCCCTGCTGTACGATGCTTACTCTACACCACATTGTTCTCAGTGCCTTTACCTATGTTTATCCATTTCATCTCCACAATAGTCTTATGCTGTCACATTACACCACTCCCACCTATTAGATGAAGAATTGAACTTCCTCAGTCACATGGCTAGCAGTGACCAAAGGTAGAATTTGAGTCCACAGGGTCTCACAGATTCAGAATCCATGATCCTTACATTCTTTATGACCTCTGCAGATGAGAAACCATGGTCTGGGCATGGAGCTCCATTGTAGAGTGCTTGTCTAGACAAAGAAAAATTCTGAGTTTAGTCCCCAGGGGAAGTATGCCCTAGATCTAGGAAAGCAGTTTGCATTTGCCCAATCAAAAGTAGGTGGCATGTCTTGGAGCAGAGGCAAATTCCAAAGAGAAGATCTCCATGTCCCACATTAAATATCATCTCTACCACCTAGTCAGTGGGCTTTCTTCATTTAGCCATTAGTTCCAGGAGGGACTACAACACATCATCCATCTGGGGGAAATAAAAAAAAAGAGCAGAGCTATGAGGCTTTTAGTGTGGTCAGGAGAGATGTTTTCCACCCAGCCCTGCATCCCTGGGATATGGATGGATGAAGATTGGGCATCAGAATCTGATCTACACATGAACTGTCCTCAGCTGAGCACTTAGTAAAGAGGCTGCTTTATTTTATTCATAGTCAGAATTAAATAACAAGCCACTAAGAGGAGGACTGCATACATAATGCATTATCAGATAAACTGAGATGATATAGAAATGACCAAGTCATATGCATGCCTCTGTATGTAGAGTCAGATTCTCTCTCTCTCTCTCTCTCTCTCTCTCTCTCTCTCTCTCTCTTTCCCTCTCTCTCTCTCTCTCTCTGTCTGGCTGAGCCCTCACTAAAGTCACTCAAATCTGAGGACACTGATCTCATCCAAACCCTGGAAGCCAAGCCAGAGGTGGTCTTCCACAGCTGCATGTGAGGGGCCTCCAGACCCTCCAGAGCAAAAGGGAAAACAGTTCTTTCTTTTCCAGCTGGCTCATGAAAATGTTTCCCCCTAATCAAACTTTTCCCATTTGCTTGTGCCCTTTGATGCTTGTCCATCATTGCTTTTGAACCGGGAGCAGTTACAGTCAGGGAATTCAGAGTTACATCTGCATCTTTTGTGCTGAAACTGTTTTACCACATGCTTCGAAAGCTGGTTACAGACAGGTTGGTTTTGATGAGTATAATGTAAGTCCCACCAGGCTTGCTATAATTAATAGTCTGCTTACATGATGGGAGAGAGAAAATTGTGTATTGATTCTCAATTCAAAAAGAAAATCAACAATTGTTTCCCACAACCCCATGGTGTCATTTTGACTCATCCGTCTTCCCAGATCTTGCCCCAAGGTCCACCCCCACCTCTTTCCCAGGGTTACTCCTCTTTGTCTTCATTCACTCATTCATGTATTGATATACTAGATGCTCATTTCAATGAATATTCCCCCATACGTGCAGAGCAATGTATCAAAGGATGGAAGCAGATCTCAGAACAAGTGAAGGTGGTCCTTACCAAGCCTGCTTTTTAGAGAGGGAAATGAATGTTACAGTGTAATGTTGCTCACCATCCCATAAGGACTGTAACGATGCACAGCTGGAGAGGATTGTCAACGAGGGCCTGACATAGGCCAAAGGATCAGGGTAGCCTTTGATAGGAAGTTAACATTTGAACTGAAGGCCAGTGGGAGGGACAAGTTCAAGAATCTTCCAAGGAGATGGAGAGGGCACATGAAGTCACAGAAAGGAAAGATGTGGGGACTTTTCAAGGAAATCAAGGAAAGTGCACATCTGGGCCCAGATGAGCAGCATGTACTGTTTGGGAGGAAAGCTGGGGACAAAGACAAGCAGAGGTCAGATCACAAACAAAGTCACGATCTTTAGAGCCAAGCAGCGCCAATGTCATTTGGGTAAGATTGTAAGTTGAGGGAGGATAGGTGGCTGGGTTATGGAGACTCAGATATTTAAAGAACCTTAGGAGAAGGGGGCGGGGGTCTGAATAGAGAGCGAGCTATAGAAGGAAGTGCGATGACCAGGGTTAGTGATGGGTAAGACACAAGCGAGTGAGGGGGCTTTTCTTTCTTTCTCTCCTCCTACCTTCCTTCTTTCCTTCCTTTCTTTTTGTTCCTTTTTCTTGATGAGCTTAGTAGATGGAGCCATTCACTGAAGCAAGCCAGGTAAAGGAGACTCAGGTACGGAAAGTACAAAGTTCATTTTGGAAGTGCTGAGGTTTCCAGAGCTTAGAAGCATCCAAGCAGACATGAATCTGGACTTTGGAGGAAAGATCTGAGTTGGAAGAAACTGAGGAGTCGTTAGCGTGTGGGATAGCTTTGCAGCCATAGGCACACACTGGATGCCTATCAAACACACTGACAATGCATCATAGAGCTAACATCAACTCCAAAGCTCAACATGCCAAGAAGAAAGTATTTCTGTAAATATTATCTGTCTGTCTGTCTGCCTGTCTGCCTGTCTATCTGTCTCAGTCTGTCTCAGTCAGCCTGTCCATCTCTATTTGTCCATCCTTCCATCCTTCCATCCATTCATCTCCATCTCTGTCTGTCTCTCTCTCTCTCTCTCTCTCTCTCTCTCTCTCTCTCTCTCTCTCGTGTGTGTGTGTGTGTGTGTGTGTGTGTGTGTGTGTGTGTGTGTTCAAAGGCTAGAAAAAGATATTGGAGACCTTGGAATTGGTGCAACTTTGAGATGCTGGGAACCAACCTGCCATCCTCTACAAGAACAGTAAGCTCTCTTGACCATTGAGCTATCTCTTCAGCCCTGCAAATTTCTAAAAAAAAAAAAATCCTTGAATATTTGTGTGAGCAAAAATTTTCTCAGCACTACAAAGATCTTAAACAACAATGCAAACTATTGTTGACCAATAAATATTTAGCAAAACCTTAAAAAATGTCATCACAAGATTCCATTTAACATCATTGGCCAGGACTATAGCTCAGCTAAGAGTGTGTGTCTAGCACATACTAAGCTCTGGGTTCAGTGCCCAGTAATGCATCAAACTAAGGTGTATGCCCAGCACTCAAAGAGCTATAGGCATGAGGCTCAGAAGTTCAAGGCCATCCTGAGCCAGACAATGAGCTTGAAAAAAATAAAAATTTTAAATTAAAAAAAAAAAGCATGAAAACCCAAACCTCAAAAGAGAAGAAAGCTTTGCTATATATGATAAATTTCTTGTATCCACTTAGTTAAGAAATAGGAAGAGATTTCTTATAGATTCTTTATGACAGAAGATAGGCAAGTGGCCATGAAGCCCAGAAAGATGCTGGAGACATCATTTAAATTAGGAAGATGGATCACACAAGGATTATGTTAGATATGAAGAACTAAAACTCTCATTACCACCACTTCAAACAGAAGATAGGGTCACCATTTTGGAAAACACTTCAAATATCTCTTTTAAACCTACCAGTGGAAGCAGCCAGCTAGTTCGTTGCTCTGTGTTTATATGAGAAAATAAAAGTAAATGTTCACACAAAGCTGTACCTTAAAATGTATAGCAGCTTTATTCCCAAGAGTCCAGAACTAGAAATGACCCAGTGGTCCCTCTGTAGGCAGGTGGATAAAGGAGCTTTAGTTTGTGAGATTCTAGAGCACTGTCCAAAAATAAAAAGACATGATTTAATGAGCGCTCCTCCAAGGTTGATGACCTGAGTTTAATCCCTGGGACTCATATGGTAGAGAGAACCATTTACCTTACGTTTGATTACCTTCACACATGAGATATAGCATGCATCTCCCCACAGACATAGCTGCACACATGCACATAAAATAAATAAAAATGCATTGTTTACTGATATACAACATAGATGAATCTACAAGTCATTAGGCAAGAAAAAGAAGCCATTTAATATGTGCTTCAATTTATGTATAATGCCAGAAAATGCAACCTGGCATACTAAACTCTTAGAAAGCTGAACAGTGATCTTCAGGAAATAGGGAAGGAAGGTTGGCTGCAAAGAAACAAGAGAGCCTTTGCATCACACAATAGGAGGGCTGCACAGAATGGAAGGGTTCTATATTTTGAATGCATTTTGTGGTTTCCTACTGTAAAAGACCATTGTAAATTATCAAATTATGCACTCTTTTCTTTTAAACAAAAGAAATTGCTAGTGTGTATTAATTGTACAAAATAATTGGGTTTCGTTATGATGTTATACTTTGTGTGTATAATGAGCTTTGATTACAATCATCCTCCCATGGCCTTGTCTTCTGTCCTCTTCTGTCTCCTGCTGGTCCCTTCTTCCCATCCTGTTCTGCACTTTAAATGGACGGCACTAGTTGCAGATAAATTATGCCGTTCACCAAGGTGATTTTAAAAGTACTCCAGATGCAGTGGCAAGACCTAAGAGCCAAGAGTGAAATCAAAAGATGCAGAGGAAGTAGGGTGTATGGGGGTGTTTTAAAGATTTAAGGGTGCGGATCTGGTCAGGACTAAGGTAACAGCTAGAGTAGATGAGAGCTCAGACCCCCCACCTCCCATTCCCCCATTGCCCATCCTTCAGTCTGACCTACGTAGCTCAGGCACAGCTAGACGAGATAGAGCTGGGATTTTTAGGTCCCTGCTTCACGAGTAATGTCCCTCAGAAAGACTTCCCAGAGCACGGCAGCTTACTCCACGTTCAACTCTTTAGAACTAGAGAAGCTGGAGAGATGATTCAATATTAAGAGCACTTGTCCTTCCAGAGAACCTGAGTTTGGTTTCCAGAACCTACTCATAGGAGGCTCACACCTGACTGCAACTCTGGTTCCAGGAGATCCCATGTCCTCTTCTGTGTGCATAGTGAGGCCCTGTCCCAAACAAACAAAAACAAAACGTATCTAGATGACAAAATAACCTCACCATTTGGAAGGTTCTAGCCTACACTGTTGGTTTCTCTGTCAACTACCAGAGCTATCTTTATTTAAAACTTGATTAAGGATTTCTGGTTTCCTTAAGACCATGTGTTCTTCACTGCTGTCTGCTGAGCTTTCTGTATGAGCTAAACATATTACAAACACCGTACATATTAAATACTTGAAAAACCCCATGAAATATTATTAACACTTACATCTAGGGAATAAAACTAAGGCTTGGGGAAATAAGGCAGTTCTCCAAAGTCATAGAATAGAGTTTTGAACTCAGATCCTCTAATCACTAAAGCCTATTTGGAAGCATTGCAGAAAGAACCTCTTCCTGTTGGCAGCTATACATTGTGCTTAATCTTTGTGCGTTATTGCAAACTGGTATAGTGTGAAGCACACTGCAGATGCTAAACAAATATTGATTTAATCATTGATTCATTCCCCTTAACTAAAATTTTGTGCTTTAAAATACCAATCACCTGCCACCAGGGACTCTTAAAGGGCTTTAAAAATATCAGTTACTAAGGACATTTCATCCTTGCTAGATCAGAAGGGCTTAACAGGAGGCTTAAGCTTTTGTCAGTGCCCAAATGGGAAAAGGGAGATGCCTTGGCTTCCTAGTCTCCACTCACCTAGCTGTCCTTCTTTATCTTTGGGGCCATTTCCCCTTCTCCATAAGAGGAGCTGTGAGACTTTGGGGTCATTCTGGACAATTTCACCTGTCACCTTGCTCCAGATCCAGTGTGTGCCCTTCCATCACAGCCATGACCCAAGAAGGGTCCCCTGGGGTGGGGAATAGAGCCTGGAACCATTGTTTGGTCTTTCTCCTTATTATGATAAGGGTGCTCTCAGGCCTGATCTATAGAGCGATGGCAATTGCTGCCCAGAAATATCACCATCACCACCACCACCGCACCATCTGACCAACAAGCTTCCCTCTCTAATGTTGTCTTTAAAAAACCTCTGTGTGACCCTACCTCGTTCTTCTGGCACTTTAAGTTCCCAAAGTCTGCACTATAAGTGTGTTCCTAAAAGCCCTCTTGAGTTGTTGTGAAATAGCTAACATCCTACCACACATAAATGAGAACAAAAGAAGAGAAACACGTACTAAGAGATCCAACCTCCAGTTTACATGTTCTTGATTTTTGCATGATTCAGGGTGAATTGCTGCCTTTCGACAAACAGGAAGAGAGAGGGATTAAGATTCATTCATGAATCAAGGCCATCAAGGGTTTCCAAGAAACCAAGACTGAAATACTTATGTGGAAGAGAAAAAAGCTCTTTCCTCGTGGATTTCAGACTTGGTGTTCATTAAAAAGCAGGAGGGAAGGAGAGACGGGATGCAATTGTACAGGTGAGCACAGAGAGCTTTCACGGATCTAATTTAGTCTTACAACAGTCTCCTCCATGGTTGAGGGAACCTTGTTCTCCTTAAGCCTTCCTACCTTGACTGGATTTTTTTTCTTTTAAATGAGCTTCTTTTAAGGTAAAAGAGCAGGACTATGTGAGAGATGTTCCCACAGGAGATGAGGGAGCCAGTGACGCTCAAAGGTCAAAGCTAAACTGTTAAATACTGAGTGCTCACAATCTACTACAGGTTACTTACGAAGATCCACAACGGTCAGTGCTCTTCAAGTCTAGTAGCTTCCATTTGGAGAGGTCTGAGCACTGTGGTCATGCTCGCGCGCACGCGCGTTTGTGTGTGTGTGTGTAGGGTGTGTGTGTAGGGTGTGTGTGTAGGGTGTGTGT
>JADRCH010000177.1:2016697-2044916 GCA_019843965.1 Rhynchomys soricoides
GGGTGTGTGTGTAGGGTGTGTGTGTAGGGTGTGTGTGTAGGGTGTGTATGTGTGTATCCATGTGTCTCAGAAACAAGTGACCTGGAGTGTCCTCCTTCCCGGCTTGTCCACAGGTGGCAGGGTCACTACTTAGGCCTCCTTTCTCTTCTTTTCTCCTTTCACTCGAGTGAAAAAGTTCTCTCGAGGCGGACTCACACAGGAAGCTTGAACAGTGCTCTGACAAAGTACCTCAGATGACACTCATGAGTGGACACACTCAGATAACACTGGGCAGTGTCTGCTGTACTTACGAATCACCTGGGAATACAGTCAGAATGCACAGACCATACCAATTGAGGGGATCAAGGATGGGCCTGGCACTTTAGATTTTTAACAAGCTCCCAGCTTAAGCTGCTGCTATTTTGGCCAGACCATCTCAGGGCATTACCTGGGGAAATACCATCTCAGTACACACTCAGATGTTTTCTGAGGCTAGACACCGGAACAACTGAGAGTTGAACGTGATTTCCTTAATTCTTACCATCAGCTGGGTGATGGTGGGATATTCTCATTAAAAAGCCAGCAAGCTGCAGCACAGAAGCTATTTCTCAGAGCACTCACCTCACCATGTTCTACTTCAGACTTCCTGATTCTGCAGGCCCAGACATGCTCAGGACTCACTCTAAACATACCCACAAAAGATGGGCAAGCTTGGGAATGTGATTTCTAATGCTCGACAGGACACAAAACAATTGTTGGAAATCCTCTCCATGGTTGCTTAGGAGAGCCACTGGACGATCAAAATAGGTCACAATCAGCAGTAACCATCTTGGTCCCTGAGTGGCCTGAGTGGCCCTCATTGGCCATGGACTTGTGAGCTAGGTCATTCCTGCTGCAGTCCGGAGGAGTTCTTGCTTCTCTAGATGCTGGGAGTCAACTCACTACCAAGTCTATCAAACACTGAGCCTTCTAAAGCCCTGGCTACTGTCTACAGAAAGGACCACAAAAATCCTACCTTGCTCCCCAGTGGGTATGGAAACCATTCTTATTTCTCTTCTCTTTTATCATTTTCTGTATCCCTTCACATTTTGTTGTTGTTTTGACACAAGGTCTTCTGAATCCTGTATCCCAAGCTGGACTCAAGCTCACTATGTGGCTGGTCCTGATGCCTCTGCCTCTACCTCCTGAGTGCTGAGATTACAGATATGTAGCACCTTGCTCAGTTTACACCGAGCTGGGGATTGAACCTGGGGCTTGTGTATGCAAGGCAATCGGTCTATAGACTCAGGTGCCTTCCCAGATTTTTATTGATATTTTTGAAATGATTCAATATACATAATAACATTACCATCTCAACCATTTTTAAATCTACAGTTCAGGGATGTTGAGCATATCCATCTTGCTATGCAACCGTCAGCACTATGTCCAGAACTTATCCAACAGCCCAAATTGAAACCCCATAGCTATTATGTAATTCCTGAATCCTCTTCCCCTGGCTCTTGGCAACCACTCTAATTTCTGTCTATATAGATTAGACTATTCTAGGTACCTCACATCAATGGAATCATGTACTATGTGCCCTTTTGTGATTGGCTTATTTAGTTAAGCATAAACTCAATAATGTTGTAGGGTGTGCCATAATTCCTTCCATTTAATGACTGAGTAATGTTCTTCTTAATGATACACTGTGTTTGCTTTGTCCACTCAGATTTTGACCATTTGGGTTGCTTCTACCCTTTCACTGGTTTGAATGTGTGACTGTGAACATAGATACATTATCCCTTTAAGATCCTGTTTTCCATTTTCTTGGCTATGTACCCAGAAGAGAACTTTCTGGGTCAAATGGCGATTCTATTTTGAACATTTTAAGGCACCATCATACTGTTTTCAAAGCTGCTACATCATTTACACTTCTTCCAGTTCTAGGACATAGGGATCCCAATGTCTCCACATCCTTGCTTACACTCTGCCTTTTACTATAAGCAGCTTCCTCGTCTCTAGCTTTGGCTATTGCCCCTGGGTCTCTCCAGGAACACTATTCCAGCCTTCTTTGCTCCTTCCAAATCTCAACTTCTAAATCAAAGAGCCTCCATTTCTAAAAAGTTGGATGTGTCAGCCACTGACAAGCTCACTGTATCTGGCCCTGGGAACCACCAGTACTTTCCCTAACAGTAAAAGCAATTGGCATTTGTTGTGACTTGTTTGATGAAATCAGATAGAATCATGCACAAAAGGAATCAATAAACAAAGGCTGATCCTGAAACTCTGTGTGTGTATGTGTGTGTGTGTGTGTGTGTGTGTGTGTGTGTGTGTGTGTGTGTGTAGGAAAGATGGCGTCCTGTGGTCCCTAGAACACTACCTCTGCCTACTGGTAGGCATCCTCATGGCCACAGTCACCTTGGAAAGCCCTGACCTTGAAGATTATCTGGATAGGAAGCATCCCTCCTTAGGGAGAGCATGCTCTGGGAGAGTGAGCCACAGCCTGCAGCAGAGCAGAATTTATTAGTTTGGGGGACTGCTGTAGCAATCCTTGTGGGTTTTATTCCAACTCTGCAGTCACTTACATAACATGAAGCTGAGTTTTCTCCTACACCCCTTCCTGCCGTGGAGAATACCCTGCAGAGCCCCTGTGGGGCAGCTTCTGGCTGCTGAGCCAAGCTAAGTGAAACCGTCCCATTTTGGGGTCTGAATCCTTCTCAGCCTCTTCACATTGTCTTTTCTTTCAGGATGCCTTATGTTACAGAAAGAAATGCTCAGGGCTGGCCTCTCAGAATGATGGTTTTCTCTGCCATTCCTCAAATGTACAGATGAATAAGGCTCCACTGTGGTTCATAAACTGCTTGGTACCCACTGATTGGCATGGAACAGCTCTGAAGCCTACAACCACACACATAGGCCCTAAAAGAGCCTAAGGCCCACCAGCCCTTTCCCTCTGAACCTTTTGCACCCTAGATGGGATTGACAGAGTGTAGAGTCACTGCAGTCACTGGGCCCCTGAGAGCAACTGGAAGCCTGAAACAGAAAGGTGTCCATATGACACCTAGTACAACTTCCCATCCGGTGCACAGGGCCTCATTCACCATTTGTTGGTCTATGTGAACTTCTCAGTCAACAAGGTTATCATTGTCTACAAAGGCAGTTCAGTCAGCCTAGTGAGCTCCATTATTGCTTCAGAAGTCCCCGAACTGGTGGGTGAACAAAGCTCTAGTCCGCCTTCCCTCTCATGGAAACTTGAGAAGGCACACTCAATAGTTGTTTGGTGCCTGGGTAATCCATGGGGTTAGAGAACTGCCATTGGGGCACCCTCACTCAGTAAAGAAGTCCTCAGCTTTCTGGCCTCAGAATTACAGTGCAGAGCAGCTAATGCCAGTTAGGGATCACTGAGCAAAGAATTTCCCCAGATTTTTTAGCATTTACCCTGGGTGCTGTGTAAAGAATGAACTGGAAGAGAGCTAAAGCAGAAATAGGGAGGTTAGGTTAGGAGGCTACTGCTGTACAGGGTGAAACATGACACTGGCTTGTCCCACGTGGTGGGGACAGACTGGATATTATGACATGACATGAAATGTCTCCCATAGGCTTATATGTTAGCGCCTCAGTCTGCAACTGATGGTGTTGTGTTATTTGGGAGCCCCTAGAAACTATAAAAGGTAGAGCCTAGCTCTGGGAAATAGGTCACCAAAGGTAGGTCTTTCCAGGTATCTTTTCCATGGCTTCCCTCCCCACTTCCTGCCTGACATGAGAGGAGGAAGCTCCCCTACCACATACTTCCGCTATTATCATGTTCTCCTCAGACACATGGGGTCAAGCAACTTGTGAGCCCAAAGCAGTAACTAATACTGCAATTCTCTCTGATTTTTTTTTTTGGGGGGGGGGTGGTGATAAGAAAGCCAATGAATACAGTAGGTAATCAGTGAATATATACTTCAGAAAGGAAATGCACAAGGTTTTCTCAGTGTGTATGAGGGAAGGAACAAGAAAAGAGACAAGAGAGGTAGAGCCTTTCATAACAGTCAAATGATGTGGGAAGCAGCCAGGAGTGGAGACCCACGGAGAAATGGGGCAGGTCTTCAGGCTCCTCAGCAAGGATGGGTTTGATCCTCTGGGAAGTGGGGAGCCACAGTATGGTAATCAAGAGAATAATGTGCTAGGCTGGTGTTGCAGAGGACCATTTTGACAGCCAGGCAGGGAACATGGGGCCAGAGAGTAAGAGCCAGGGTGACCTCAATGCTTCTCAGAGGTGATGGCCTAGAATGAGGCAGAGAGCCCAGACTGCCTGTGTCCTGCTGACAACCCAGGAGTCCTGCCCTGTTAAAATATGAAAGACAGCAAGGCTCTTAGGAGGGAGGTGTGAATCAGGCCATTGATATGTGTCAGTACACCACTTTACTGTCAGACTTTTGAGTGATTTTCTATTAATCTCAGAATAAAATCTCAGCCCAAGCTCTGTTTCGCTTACCCTGCTCCTCTCTCATACCATATCCCCCCCTCCACCTCTCAGGTTCCTGTCTTCAAGCAATGGGCCCTATGTACTTACTGTTTCCCAGCATGGAGCCTTATGCTGACATCTGTAGAACGCCACTTGGATATCAGCTAAGAAAGATCACTACCTCGGGAATGCTTGCTGTGCCTGGTTTTTCTGCCTCAGCATTTCATTTAGCTTCTCTTAATGCTACTAGCGGTCTGTAATTAATGAATATCTGGTTCCATGTTTAGTGTCTGAATCCCCATGATACAAAGAAGCTTCATACAAGCAAGAGTCGTAGCTATCTCATCACACCCACAGGATTGTCAGTATCCAATGCAGCTCATTGCCTGAGACTGAAATGCTCTAAGGTCAACTTATTTTATGGCTGAGCCTTGAAACTTTTTTTCCTGTCCTTTCCCTTTCTTTCTTTCTTCCTTTCTTTCTTTCTTTTTTTCTTTCTTTCTTTCTTTCTTTCTTTCTTTCTTTCTTTCCTTTCTTCTTTCTTTCTTCCTTCCTTCCTTTCTCTTTAGAGACAGCATCTCTCTGTAGTCCTGGCTATCCTGGAACTCTGTAGACCAGACTGGACTCGAAGTCACAGAGATCTTCCTGCCTCTGCCTCCAGAGTGCTGGAATTAAAGGCATGCAACACCATCACCCATCATGGAAACTACTGTTTCTTGCTAGGAAAAAATCCTCTTCCCATGGAAATGCCATCTCTTTTCAGATCTCCCTTGCGTAATATAAGTACTTAGAAAATGAAGAGCTTAGTGATGCAGTACTTCCATAAGTAACATTAGTCCCCAGGGCACCATGGCCATGGGCCAGTAGTCAGGTCCTCATTCCACTCCTGGACTGTTACCATATCCATATCTTCTGTGAGCTATGAGAGAAGAGGCCATGCTTTCTTCTTCTCCACTCTCCTTCACTCACAACGCAATGCACAGCCTGGAACACAGTAGGCCAACAAACTCCTACAATCCCACTGTCCATGGGGCTGAGGCAGGTAGATGACTTGGCAGAAATTTAGGCTCAGGCTTTCAGTGATAGACTAGAGCTCTGCCTTACTCCACCCCCACCCAATAAAAAGGGAAGAAAAAGGAGTTAGCAGGCAGAAAAGAATCCCTTGGGTATTTATTCCATGAACCTGTGAGGCAGGCTCCTGATTCATGTCAATTGTGTCTTAGTCTCCAAAATGGGAATAATAATTACTGTATGTCTGTCTCCTAAGATTAGTTCAATGATGAAATGGTAACTGAAAAATGTAGTCTGAAAAATGTGAATGTACTCGCTGAGAACTATGCCTTGGGTCATTATTAAGTAACTGGGCAAGCAGGTTATACATCTGAAGACATAATTCTCTGGGGGTTCTACTTCGATTCCTCCTGACTGCTAATCAGTTGTCCACCATGACCACAGACGTGCCTCTCAGTGCCCTGGTTCTTGGAGGGCAGCATCTATGTGGCTCTGGATAAATCCATTACTTTTAGATTCACTTCGTACCACCGTATTCTGGGTTTGCTGGAGTTCTCTGGTTACTTTCCAGCTGTGATCATGGCTGAGTGGTTCTCTCAGCAATTCTAGTCCCACTTCAAGAAAGCTGTCAGCAATCTACACAGCACCCAGCAATCCATCTGTGTAAGAGATAATGTAATTCTAAGACAATATTTAACATTGTAGTATGAGGCATAAACTCAATATGTTTTCAAGCAGAGTTGGAGGGAAAATGTGCTCCATCTCATTAATCACAATAAGAATGAGGGATGGGACAAATACCCAGGCTGGTGTCTTTGCCTTCGAGTTAATCTGTCTTAATACCAGGCCTTTGATAAAAAGAATGCCCATGTCATTGTTCTGCTTGTTCAATGGCAATTTATATTGGGGGAGCTGACGATTTATGGAGTAATGGGAACCTCTAAGTAATAAAAACTTAAGTAAGCCACACTTTGTTTGGAGGTAGCTCCTACACAAACACTCTCTGGGGACAAAACTCTGAGTGGGATTCCAGTGATATCTTTATAAAGCTGATCTGTTTGTGAATACTTACTGAGGTCATTCATTTGCTCATTCATGATTTTTTACTGGATACTGGTTGTGTTGTAAGAGTTTAGCTTGGGTTTTGGAAGCTACCAAAAAATTCGTGGATGGTCTATACCGCCAAGGACTTTCTTGGAAAGTTGGGACAGGGCTGTTGAGTACTTAGGCTGAAAGTCTACTCAGTGTTTTATTATCATATTGAGTATTACATTTTATTATATCATATTGAGTATTACATTCATATTGTACCTATGTTAATCATAAGTTCTAGCCAAAAAAAAGCCATTAAAATCATCCAGTGGTGTTTATTGACAGGTGAATGGATAAATAGGAATTTGATACAAATATACAGATATTATTTAACTTTATAAAGGGAAAAATAACTTGGGAAGGAGGAAGAAAGCATGGGGAAAAATATGTAATGGGAGTTGTTACATTGATTAACCTTGAAGGCACTAAAAAATAGGCCACACACACACATACACACACACACACATATACACACCACACACACACATACATACATATACACACATACACACCACACAGAGAGAGAGAGAGAGAGAGAGAGAGAGAGAGAGAGAGAGACTGTGTGGTTTTGCTTTTGAGAAGTACTTATACTCAGAGTCCAGGAAATACAGTAGAACAGTGGCTGCCCAGGCTTGGAAGGGGAAGAGATGGAGATTCACTGTTTAAGTGGATGCTGGTGACATTACACAGCCATGTGAATATACTTACTGCCACTGAACTGCAGACCGAATTCTGTGTGATGTGTGGATTTTACAATAAAAAAGTAATTGTAGGAAAAGAAGTGAGCTTGAAGCAAGAGATGCACGTTAGCATTTGAGAGATGGCGCACTGAAGGAACCTGTACTTTCCTTGAAAGGGAAGAAGAAAGCATGGGGGAAAGCTATGATCACCCTCTTGGGTGTCCTCCAAGCAAAGGAGAAGGGGGGAAGCATGGTCGCGTCTCAAGTGAATAAAAGGGCTTGAAGGACTCCCGGTGGATAGAAAGGTCTTTCTGGGTGGGGAGAATCAGGGTCAAACCCTGATGCTAAGAAGGACATCCTAGAGAATGTCTGGAGAGCCTGGAGTTAGATACATGGAGTGCACTGGACAGGAATCAGAGGTGAGAAGAACCCTGTCTCCTCTGCAGTTAGAGCCCCTGTGTAAGGAGAGCAGTAGGCCCTGGGACAGGGAGTGCTTGACTTCCGATGCCCAGGGGGAAGAGAACAGATGGAGTGTCTACCAGATTGGGGGTGAGGCAGGTCAGTCACTGGTGAAAGGTTCACGCTTCCATGTGCAAGGGTAAACACAGACAACACCAGCCTATATAAAGTCTGGGTGGATGCCCAGAAACTCAGGATTCAAGACAGCTTGAAGGCTATGAAGCCTTTAGACTCAAGTCATGATGAGGGTGAAGCGCTGGATTCAGAAGAAAGAGAGCCAGGGCAGGCAGAAAAGAAGGAACACTGGGCAGGGAGGAACTTCTGAGTCAGATGTGTGAAAACTGGTTCTGGGCAGAGGCAAGGTCCAATTTACAGGACGGGAGGAAGGAGCACCATCCAAGTCTAAGTCAAGGGACTGCTGGGACCCCTGCATTTGAGGGTACCTGAGTTGTTCCTGACAATGGCAAGAGCTCATGACGTGGAGACAGATGTTAGATGACTCAGAACAGCTACTGTGGAGACTGAAAGAGGAATGTTTACTTGTCTGGGTAAAAAGGAGAAAGAGCTTGCAGGGAGCTAGAGTGTGGGTAAGGTACAGTTGGCAAGACAGGACAAGTCACCAGGGCATGGAGAGAGGGAGGGAGGGGGAGAGGGAGAGATGAGGGAGGGAGGGAGGGAGGGAGGGAGGGAAAATGGACTCCTCCAGAAGAGGGTGAACTATGGAGCAAAGTAAAGACAGCCATGGAGGACCACAGGATGAAAGTGGAAGGCTGGAGCTGGGATTTGGGATCAGAACAATAACAGTGCGGAACCGCTTGGTGGCATGGTTGTTTGAGAATCTGAGCCTGGTCCAGAGTGGTATTTAGGGGGACAAAAATCACCAGAACTCTGCAAGTTGGCCTTGGCCTGAACTCAGAAGCCCCTCAAGGATGCTAGGAAGTCACCTGGGTGTTGAATGCTCAAGTACCACAGGACCAGGGTCACTAGCTCATGTCTCAGAGGGAGAGCTCCTGCTTCTGATGTGCGGACCTGCTGGCCAGAGCACCATGGTCCTTTTTGTCAGCCAGCTTCATAGACTTAGTAAGCAGTAAGCCTTTTCTTTACTCGGAGGAGGAGAATCTTACCCTGTGACTTGGGCTCATTTGCTACAAAATGGGAGTGGCTATCTGCGCTCCGGTGAATCTGTGTCCAGGGCCTTGTCCTGGACAGGGCATTCCTGCCTGTGTTCAATTAGAATAAGATCCAATGCTGTGTTCTCTCTGTTGGTGGGAGGAAAAGCACTCATTAGGAAAAACCAAAAGCCCATAGCTGAATAATAATGTCACTATGTAGTTATCACAATCAGGGTGACTGGGAGCACAAACAGCTCCTTCTTGCAAATTAGAAAAGAAATCCTCTCACTCTCAGCAGTCAAGAGCAAAGACAAATGATCAAGAGTCCCTGACTTGGCCGGTTTAGCTGGCTTGATTTGGAGCCTTTCTTCTTCCCCTTGCAGAGGGTCCTTGTGTGGCACCCAAGCTGCGCAAGGATGCCTCCGACTCTGATTTCAGCCTTCCTGACTACAGAGAGATGATTGAAAGGCAGCAGCACACTGTTCCCATTTTACAGATGTGGAAACCAGTGCACTAAAGCGTCAGTAAGTTCCTGGCACTCTCCCCTACCACCACACACCCAATACGATCCAATTCCTGGGAAAGGCCACATTTCAAACTATTCCGTTTTTATTTCTGTCCATTTACATCACAAAATGTGCTTCCTTGTCCCAAAAGCTTAACACTTAATGAAGAATGTCTTTCTTCCCCTCCGCCGAGCTCTATCACACTGCCTCCTTCCCTTGCTTCTCAAACCATATTTGGACATTAATCATATCACCCACAGCCAAAATGACATTTCGTGTGGAAAGAATATGGCTACAATATTAGGAAGGCATGAAATAAATGCCAAGCCCCATCATTCTTGTTCATCTTCTCAGCTCTCATATGCACTTACAGAAATACATTCGGCCAAATGAGGAGGTGGGTGGGTGGGTGGGGAACGATTCCTAAAGAAGGTAACAGTAGTAGCATCAGAAATTGCATTTTGACTCAATATTATTGCTTATTATAAGTGATAAGTATTATAAAGATTTAAGAAGCTCTCGATTAGTTTTGTGCTTTTGGACTTAGGAAGAAGGAAAATAAATAAATTCACTTTCTGGACCAAGAGAGCAGTAATCATTTTATGACTATATTCATTTTCTTAGCCTCTGATGAAAAAGGTGACGAGGGACTAGTTATAACAAATGATCATGTCTTGTTTTTCAAGGCCCCTACATGACCAAACAATATGGTTTGTGGATTTCCCACACAAACAGAATATTGAACTTCAAATGAAGAGAAAGATTTAGTTTTCAAGGGATTTTCTCTCTTGATAGGAGTTCAGGGCCTTAACACAAAACAGAAGTAAAATGAATTTTACAGATGTACAAATTGCTGTCAAGGACTGATTCGTGGGAAGCATTAGAGCTTGGGTCTGTACAGAGCTTATAGAGGAGAGAAGTAAGACCAGTGAGTGAGGTCAGTGGAGCTACAAGCTTAGTTGCTAACATAGTGAGCACAATGCCTGACACAGGCCAAGGCTCTACTCATGATTTACAAGGAATCAAGACAGAATGTAAGTTGATGGTGAGGAGGGAACTGTGTATAGCCAGTGAGGGGAACAGTATATAGTGACATGGAGTATGTTCCGGAGCTCTCATGAACGTTTCACGGCCTCACAGACTGACCGTCACATCCTGCACCATGTCTTGTAAACCTGTAAATTGATCTTGTAATGAAACCCTGAAGTCCCATGGCATCCCTCCTGGGCAGTGGAGTACATAGAGGCTGTCATGCCACGTGTACTTGTTGGTGATGGTTTCCTGACACAGGATGTGTTACCACCAGACTTGGCAGGGAAGGAAGCCATGTTGGCTATTGAAGTCTTCCATGAGCAGAGTGTGTTGCAAGACCCCTGCCAAGTACTTACCATCTCTACCTTACGGATGCCTGGAGATTGAACCAGAGAACGACAGTTGAATTAAAGAATTTTCGTAAGCCACTTACTTGCCTTTGATAACCCTCTGACTTGTTTTTATACAATGTGAAGAAGAAGCTTACAGTATTAGAGAACATATTCCTTCTTCAGGACACAAGACTTTCATGGGTTGCACAACTGTCCTTGACATAGTTTAATAGAACAAATCACCCTACTACCATCTCCTGGGAAACAGTCACAGCACCATGAAACCTGCAGCCACTTGGATGGAAATCCCTTAAATGTGACACCACTGCCAGGGCTCCTAATACACAGTAAGCTTGGAGCTGGTTTTGAACCTGTACTGTATTGTGTAAGGGTTCGTCTCACACAGTGTATTCTTTTAATTGCCTTTAATCTTTTTTTTTTACAGTCCAGTCATTATCTCCCCTCCCAGTCTGCCCTAGGACAATTCCTCATCCCACTCTTCCCCCTTCTTTCCCCCATCCCCAACCCCCACCTCCCACCCCATCCCTTCTCCAAAAGGATGGCCCCACCCCACCCTGCCAGGCCTCCCCACTCCCTAGGGCCTCAAGTCTCTCAAGAGTTAGGTATGTCTTCTCTCACTAAGGCCAGACCAGGCAGTCCACACAACATTATACTCTTAATGAAAAAAAAAAATCAAGTCTCAGAGAAAAGTAAGTAAGTTTCTACAAGGTCTTAAAATTTTGCTAAAAGCATTTAGATTTGATATAGTAAGTAATGGTCAGAAAGGCTGTTAATGAGCATACGCTGTCCTGAAATCAGAGATGGGCTCTCTATTGAGTCACTATAATTTTTTATATTTTATAAAGTACATTCCACTCTGTAAACACTTCACTTAAGTTATTTTATTTAACTCCTACATGTAGGACCATGGTAGATTCCTGAGCAAAAAATCCTGGCATGAGGAAGCAGAGTTGGGCAGAGAGAAGAGACCCCAGTGTGGGAATCATACAAAGCTTCCATCCTTTAAAAAAGAATGTGAGGTGATATGCTTTTACTCAACTAGGCTTAGATCTTCTTAACCGAACCTGAAGTGTGCATTTCATTATTTAATTTATCAGCCTCTCCAGCAGCATTCTAAATCATAGCTCCATTCATTGGATGTGCTCGCATAATTAATTATACCGTGCAACCTCCTGACAGCATTTTCCCGGGACTAAAGGAGGAGAAAAACAGACTAAACACAAGAAAACAGGAAAATCTGGGTCAATTTCCCATACTGTCATCATAGGCTCCATTGATTAGAGCCTTGATTTCTCTCTAGCTGAGTAACACAGGGTGAGTGGCTTCTTAAATTTCTCTACTGTCAAGATGAGGTTGGATCAGGTGACCCTCATCACTCAAGAACCCAGGAGAAGAGAAATGGCACTTTCAAATGGGATCAGTTAAGGTAAGGTTTGAAAAGAAGAGTGTGCCTGGGTAAGAAAACTGCTAGCAGAGAGTGGTTGCCCGGGGCCGGTAGCCTCAGATAGACCATCACTAGTGCAGGCCTGGAGAGACAAGCGTGTTTATTAGAACCAAGAGAGAGATGTATTTAGAAGTGGCTACCTGAGGAAGAGCACTGACAGGGACACACTGCGCAATGCCACAGTAAAGAGACTGGGGAAATAATACCCCCACACCACACTCTCCTGCCATTCCCAGCTAGAAACCAGAAAATAAGGAAGCCATGATGCATTCTATATAGGCAGCCAGTCTCCTGCATCAAGGGGAAGAGCAGTGAGGGAGCAGCAGACTGGAGGTAAGCAGGAAGTAGTTAGCACACCCCCAATTTTGTACTGATGCTATGGACTTAATGAGCTTAAGGTTCTTTAAACTCCTCAGAGTGCCAAGTGTCAGATATACTTACTAGAGGACTTCTGGCTTAGTTTTGGGGTACATACTGGTATCCTGGAGGAATACGACATATCGAACAGTCTGCCATAGCTGGAGAGCAAGTTATACTTGTAGAGTGAATAAATGCATGGACAACAATTGTTGCAACTGGGGTCTAATAGCAGGGAGCCCTGAGAACACAGATATGTGCATGCGTACACATAGTCTCTAAAAAGCTTGGTGTGCTTACAGCAGTAGGAGTCAACCCTAAGACTTCAGCCATAGACAAAAGTCCTTGAGCCTCCCACAGTGTCCCATTATGACACCATCTGAAAAGCCGAGCAGACCTGGAATCTAAAGGTTCCAGGAAGGAGAAGCTGGTCTAATCAATGACTGATCTTCCACAGGCTGGCTTACCTGCAGCTGCACTGGGGCCTGACAGTCCAGGTGCCCTGCCTGTGATAACAAAGCAGAACCTGTTGGGGCCATGTCTAAGCTGGCCTTCCCTCTAGACCACTGCTTTCCGTCTGGCACTGTCTTGCCCCTACTATCTCGCCATGCTGGTGAAACTCTCAGAACCAAGTGTACTACACCAATAAGTACTGTTCTACTCAGCACAAGTACTACACCAATGAGTACTATTCTACCCAGCACAAGTACTACAACAATAAGTACCATACTACTCAGCATAAGTACTACACTAATAAGTGTAGTACTTATTAAAGACTCTCTGATTCTCAAATTTTTCATTACAGATTTTACCTGGAGTTTCTGTCAAAGAACCTTTTTAATCCCTGCCCCCATACCCTGCAGCAGAGACCCTGGCATGGCTTGATGCCAGCTCTGGAGACCTCAAGGTTATGCTTTGATACTGTTGTCACTACCGAGGATGACAAAGGTGAATGCGCTCTTAGACAGCATCTTCTGGAGACAAGCTCTGACCCAGGAAACCTCAAATCGTTCCATCTAATTCCTCCCAATTCAAGTTGGAAAGTCTGTCTGGTTCACGGAAAGACATTGAAGCAGTTCTCCTGAACACTGGGTAGCTTGCCTAAGTGTCCAGGACAAGTTAACAGGGGGCTAAATGTGTCTTTCTGTCATCTCCTTTATGCTCTATCAGAAACTAGGACTTTCAAGGGCAGAAAGACCACACACATCCCCTTTGTCGTGGATGGTGCTGTTTTATCCTGTTGATGATGGCCTTGCAATCAGAAAACGTGATCCTTAGTGGACTGTGTCTGACCATGGTACCTTCCAAAGAGCCTTTAGCCTGTTTGCAAAGTGCCCCTCTGGATCTAGGTGCTGAGAGTACAGAAGGGAATGAACACCAGTTCTTCCCACTCTTTTGAGAAGTAGGAATTGTTCCTGCTATACAGATTAGAAAACAGGCTGGTCCGGGAGTAGGAATGAAGTCAGTCCTACTTTTAAAGCTTCTGTTCTTTAACAATGTATCTCACTTAAAGTCAGAGAACACAGGGAAACTTTGGAGATCACCAGCCTCAACCTCTCCCTGATGCAGAGACCTAGAATCATTCCAACAAAGACTTGGACTTGGGATGCCATCCCAAGACAGCTCACAGGGTTATGAGACCCCTGTGGTCTGATGTTTAATGTTTATGCCTTTGTCTGGGGCTGCATTGGGAAGCAGAGTCAGAGGATGAAGGGAGACCTAGACTTGGAACACAAGAGTTGTCAAGGCAACTAGAGATGCCAGAACCTCTGAGTTAAGCTACTAAGTGGGAGCTATATGAAAATTTGATGGGTCAGACTGCCTGGCCACGTCTCATTGTCAGATAAGTAGGTATGACAGGACAGGGGCAGGAAACACAAAGACATTAATCCCCACTCCTGGCTGGCTGTTAATGATCAGTAACTTCAAATCCACTCAATAACGTTATCAGCTAATCCACATCTATCTTATTACTCAAACAGGGAGCAGGAGACAATTCATCGAAAGCTGAAATGAGATGCATGCTCTCAACTGTATTTCCCAACCTGCCAAGTGCCAGGCGTGTTAGAATAGAGAACGGAATGGGTTTGCATTTACTGGCACTGGCTTTCCAGGGATCCCTGCATGCTTTGCAAAAAAAAAAAAAAAAAAAAAAAAAAGTTTATCAACCATCTGGCTAGAAATCTGCATCTAAATTTGGTCAAGGATCTATGCCAATGTTCCCACTGTGAAGTTGATGTTTTAAATCAGGAACTTACCTACATGGACTCTGCAGCCAACACGTACATAGTCAGGCAGCTGCAGGTTATTTTCCTGGCTTATGCAGGCACATCTTTATGGGACACCTGGTCTTAAGTGTCATCTTTAAGAACCTTTGCTGATAGCATTTTCCTACCTATGTTCTTGGGTTCATTCTTAGGCAGAATACTGCTCTAAGTGAAGTCATTAAACTTGGGTTAAGTGCCTACTAAGCACTGGAAATCCAGTGTAGGATTTTTTCTTTCTAAATATCTCTCTCTCTCTCTCTCTCTCTCTCTCTCTCTCTCTCAACTCTGGCCCAAACCTGACAGCTCTTCTCTCTTCAAAGGCAAGGACTATATGTGTTTATTTCTCAGAGTGTTTATTTTTCACTGGATGGCCCCATGTTTTCCATGGAAAACATTCTCAAATACATATTTTTTTGCGATGATAACAATGTTGATAACAGGTTGCTGCCAAAAGAAACAGCCTGGAGCTAAACAATTTTAGAGTTAGAAGAAATTATGGAAACACATTAAATATAGGATGGCTGATTAATATAATTAATATGATTAAGTATTTAAGCAAGCTCTGCAAGCCTGTAATTTGGATTGACGACAGTACCATATTCTTTTGCTTAGACCAAAGGTGATATTTTTACATGATTAGCTTTTGATTAATCCTACTGGTTGTATATTTCATTTACAGCCTATACATTTCTTCTTAAGGGTTTAATTGATGGTATACTTTACAAGCATTAGCATTGCTGTTATGTAAATGAATGTCCGAATTCAATTCACCTGTAAGATAATTAAATTAAGTGTGGTTAGTGAAGGGCGTTTGACACCTATGAAAAGCCCCTGAGACAAGTATACTTGGTTCAGAAGTGGACGGGTTTCCTCTGCTGCTCCTTCTAGGTTCTCTGAGTACATCCAGTTAGTCACTGCCTCCTTTCCTCTCCTGCTGGGCGCTAAGTCAGCTAAAGAAGGACTCATGTTGCGCGAGGTAACAACCTGTTTCATAAACAAACCCAACTGCTTCCGAGGGAAGCCAGAGGGACCTGCACTCCATGCTGAGACATTCCGCCCCCCAATTTGTCGAATTGTGTTCTGATTCAGGTGGAATAATGTTGTTTGTGATATGTATATTCAACATAAATTTAAAATCAAAGCTCCGCTGTCAGGTCTGGAAGATCAAAGTGATGAGGTTTCCTTTTCTTGCCTACAGGATGGATAAAGACAATGTCTACTTTTCTCAGCAGTATAAGACTGGGAGATGGCATAGTGAGTAAAAGCACTTGCTATACAAGGATAAGGACCTGAGTTCAAATCCCAAGAGCCCAGAAGTCAGACAGTGTAGGAGAAATATCTGTAATCCCAGTGCTTCTTCAGCAGTATGGCAGGCAGAGACAGAGAATTATCTGAAGCTAAGGGCCAGGGAGATATGAAGCAGAAAAACAACAAAAAGATCGTCTCAAACACAGTGAAAAGTGAAGACAGATACCTGAGGTGGCCCTCTCACTTTAGCACACACACCATGGTGTCTACCCACCCACACTCACACCAATACACAGACAACACACACACACACACACACACAAAATGCACAAACAAATGCACACTAACAATAACAACAGCACAGAAAGATGACAGGCTTGTCTTTGTGGTAGTTTTCATGTGAGAGTCCCACCAAAGGCTCATGTTTACACTGGGTCCGCAGCTAGTTGCAGTTTTAAATGACTATGGAGCCTTTCGGAAGATGCTGCTTCCCCTGAGGGAAGTAGGTCACAGGGCTGGGCCTTAAGGTTTAATAGCCAGGCCCCCTTCATGTTCATTCTCTAATGCCTCACTGACCGTGCTATGTGACTAGCTGCGTCATACTACATGGCCACATCTTCCCTGCTGCAGAAGACCAACACTTCTTAAACTGGGGCACAAAACAAACCTCCTCTTCAGTTACTTCTTGCTGAATATGTGATCACAACAACCAGTAACTTATTCAGCTTCCATCCAGTTCAGTCCATTCATTCACTTATTTAACAAGTACATGAACACATACCGTAGTCCCCACTGTGTTCTAGACACACCAGTGGATCACACACACACCATACACACACACACACACACACACACACACACACACACCACCCCAAACCCTGATTCTACATGTGATCTGAACCTTCATCCTAGCAGTAAAAGACCTATGTCTTCTCAATTCACTGAGCCTTAACTTTCTCACCCACACAATGGACATATGAAGAATAACATTATCAAAAGAACAAAGTAAAGTAATGGTTGTCAAATGCTTATAACAAATATCTTAATCCCACATCCATAGATCCTCAGAGGATCCTGAGTAGAATTGAGGAGTCCATTAACTTAATTGATAAAAGTACACCATTGTTTTCTCTCTAATTCAAAGTTAGCATTTCTCCAATGGTGAATGTGGACAACAAATCTGCTATTCAGTAGCAGTGGGCTATGGGTTTTTCATTAATGGAAATTACATGACAGGTGTTGCCGGCATCTTGAAATACTGTGTAACTTCATTGCTACTTCAAAATCACAAACGTTGTTAGATCTTCCATGGGATAGTGATGTTTAATGCATTGATAAAGAATCATACATAATCACATCATAACATTTTTATAGCCATATTTCAGCATCTTCTCAGATAAGTGTATTTCAGTGTGATTGATTTCCTTCACGATTCTCTATATTTGAAAACTGTTCATCTAAGAAGGAGTCTGCAGTCTCATTAGACTGTCCAACTGGTTCGCGACATCCACAAAAAGAAAGAAAGCGTGACTCAGTTTCTCCCTCAGTGTTTTCCACACCTGAGCATGTTTGGGGATCCCTTGGGGGGGGCTATGGGAACAAATTACTGGCTCCTCAGCTACTTCCCCACCTCCCAAATTTCTGACTCAGCAGATCTGGATTAAGGCCTGATACTTTGTACCTCCGCCAGTCTTCAGGGGAACCTAATGCTACTGACTCAGAGCTCTCAGAATCACTCACCAGAGAACTTAATAGGTTTTTAATTGTCCTCCTCTATGTTAGCTGGACACATGAGCACTTGCATGTCATGAGGATACTACTAGGGAACCTGGAACGACATATTAGCATCAGATTTGAGTGTGCCAGCTCTGCATGTCGAGTTTTAGCTCCTCTTCTACCCTGACCAAGACCATGTGACCCTACTGCTTGTAAGCTGAGCCCCAACTCTCTACCCATAGCTCCAGTAATTGGCAGTGGCAATTCCGTGATTTAGCATCTAGGCACACGTGCTGCCTTTTAATTCCAAACCCTTTTCCTGTGTACCCATAGAAGATATTGCTTTTGCAAAGTAGATGAGTTTGTAACCAGTCTAGTTTCTACTAGACAACAGTCCACCCCCTGAAGATGTAGGATGATGACCATGTCCCGATACTTACAGAATTTCCACTTTGGTATGTTTATGAGAATGGCTTGCTGATATCTTCTTTTTGATCTATTTCCTCTTTCTGAGGACTGCTTTCCCTTCAGAGTAAATGCATATCGTCCCATCTATTGAATGTCCCTGAGAGACCATATCTTTCTCATTTCCCATGTTTTGGTACCAAAGACAGCCCTATATATTAGAGTAAGTACCTGGGGTCCAAGTTTCAGCTCATCTAGGTTAGCCTACCTGTAAGAGTTCACTGTGGCATGGCCTATTACATTCAAGATAGTATATTTGTCATGCTTGGCTATTTGGAATATGAGCAAGCATTAGATTAATACATCATCTTTGGAAAAGCTTATACACTTGGAGACTATTGAACTCAGTTAATCATTCATTGCATATCTATTAAGCATAAGGCATCATGCCAAGCTTTAAGAATAGAACAAAGGGCAACTAAAATACAGACCTTGTTTTTAAAATGCTCACACTATTATGAGATATCAAGGCATAAATAAATAATTTCCATCCCCATTCATTTCCTTTGCGTATCCAGTCTCATAGTTCTGCTTCTGCTAATAGACCATCTTGAATTCTACTTTCAGTGGAGCCTTTGCAACACCTAATAATGATGGTGAGTTTGGGGTTCTCATTTATCAACAACCTTAACCCTTTTGCTGTTTTCTGTTTTGGGCCCCACTTTCTATCCTAGAGATTACCAGTGCTGAGTTGGCTAAAGTGGCACCCTTTACTACTCTGCTCTGTTAAGTCAAACTAATGACCTTACATAGACAACAACCCTTCACACAGAGGGAGACCAGGCTGAGATTAAAGTGTGCCACCAATTCTATCTTCTGTAGAATCTACCTGCTCTTTCTACTTGCAACATCCGAAGCTCCCTTTGAAGCTACATGATGGTTATAAAGTTCTCCTGTGACTGAACACTTTAATGTTCTCCTTACAGACCACTGTTAGCAAAGCAAAGGTAGAGGAAATTATGGAGGGTTAGCTTGTTAGACATCATTGTTTTTCCATTCTTGGCTTTCCAACCAACCTCAGAGAAATGTATGAAATATGATCGTGAAGGCTATCTGGAATCTTCCCAATAGTATCTTGCCCAAGCCAACCCCACTGCTTCAAAGTCATCCATCATACCAGGGAAAGTGCTTGACATACCCTGAACTAATGTTGTTCTGCTCCGGCGCTGCTGTGATTAATTAGACTTTTAGGAGAGCTGGTGAGTCAGTCGTGTTCCAGTCTCAGTTTGGGGCTTAGGGATTGACCCCAGCATCCTGCTGAATTCAGTAGTTGATGAAACACTACTTATGTAAGAGGGACCAGGCACCCAGTGGAACAAGGGGCAGACTATTAAAGAGCAAGTAACAGGAAATTTTCAGTTGCCTGAAAAGCAGCCTAAGAGGTTGCCGTTAATGTACCTGTTCATATAGTATATATTGATAGCACCTGCTTTGTTCCAAAGACCTGTCCTGGAGTTACCTTCAACTGTATATGGGTTGGTTATAGCTGCTACTGTAGAGGTGACACCCATAGCACAGGCAGAATGTGAAGGGTCATTAATGTGTGTGTGTGTGTGTGGTGTGTATTGTGGTGTGTATTGTGTGAGTGTGCATATGCATGTATGTGTATATATGTGTGAACGTGTGGGAATGTATGTGTGTGTGTGCGTGTGTGCATGTGTGCATGAGTGTGTACAGGTGATGCATAACTTTTATAAAGACCAACAAGAAAAAAGCAAATGAACTGAACAAAGAAGATGAAACAATTCCAACCACACAGAGCCCTCACCTTTGCCTATGGGATGAGCTCCATGAACAAACACAAGGTGGCAGGGGATGGGCTGTGAGTTCTGGGTCTGGCCCTGTATTTGTGGCCTTGATTGTGTCCCTGAACAATGTCATGTAGTTCATAAGACAGTGTTGAGCAAGCTGACTGGTATGTGGTGGATGTTGAGGAAGTGTTTCTTCACCAGCTGCTGAAGCATCCCCAAATCATGTGAGGAATGGCAAAACAGATAGCATCAATTCTGTTTTTTAGGTGGAGAACTGGAGCCTCCAACCAATTAAGCGAATGGCCCAATGCGATGGAGCTGTTGAACTGCAGGCCTAGGACTGGCCACTGTCTGCCGCCTAGATTTATGCCCTGTTGCCACACATTTTACAGCTTCATGGATAGACCAGTTCAAGGACAGTCTTTTTCTCCATGGAAGTGTGAGGTGTCAAATAGTTCAGTCTTAACAATTACAATGACGTATTCTTACAGATCGGGGCCTTGGGGTCATGGTGGGAGATAGCTCAGCCAGTGAAGGGCTTGCCACACCAGCCTCACTTTGATTCTCAGAACCCAAATAAAAGCCTGGCCTGGTAGCACAGGCTTTCAGTCCTGGCCACGGGTAGGAGAGACAGCCAGACCCATGGAGCAAACTCAGCCTAATCACCAAACTGCAAGCTGCAGTTGAGAGATCCTGTCTCAAAAGACAAGGTGAATGGCTTCTAAGGAATGACTCCTGAGGTTGACCTCTGACCTCCACAGACAACACATGAACATGCATGCCTGTATGTCTGCACACACACGCACACACACAATAAGAAAGCCATAAATAAAAATTAAGCTTTTGACGCGAGCTATTGGAAAAGTAGTGTCATACCACCATCTAACCAAATCCTGTGCTGAGCCACAAAGCCACGGATCAGTAACTGGAGGGCCTGGAGCTCTTTCTCATGCCATGCTTTCTCCTTATGCTCAGCTGCTGCTTTTCAGTCAGGAACCCCTAGGAAGTACCCAGCCAAAGTTCCAGTGTGGAAATCTGTTTATTTCAGTTCCTTTTGAGCAACAGCCCTAGACCAGCAATTCTTAGAAATCCAATTTTTGTCTTTTGCTTTTTGATGACTCTAAAGTTCAGGAAGTTAGATTATTGGTTTTTAATTAATTCAGCTTTACAGAAGTGCCAACTTCAGTCCTGATTACTGTGGGGAGCTTTTCCCTCTATGCTTCTGGAAAGTGAATATAGACCAGTAGGGTTGAGATTGGTTTTGTCATTGTTATTTTTTTAGGACTCCACTTTGGAAAAACTTACATTTTTAAAAGTTGCTGTCATTTAATTCCATAGGCAGTTGATTAAAGCTTTACTTTTTCCATTAAATGAAAATTAAATTAAGCTCATTATTATATTAGGCAGTCATTGATTGGACCCACTTTGGATTTAATTAAATGCTACTATTCATTATTTCTTCCTCTGTAGTGCTTTTTAATTTCCTTTGGTATATAATTTGAGGGTAACAACAATATCAGCAAATTATCCCTCATAAATACTATGAAAGGGGGAAGATGCACAAACACCATGGCGGCACTTGAAGACACTTGCTCATCATCCTTAATTTAGTGGTTGGCGTGTTTATTGGTGAATAGTTTTTCCATGTTGCTGCTCTGTGAAAAAGCAGGACACGCCCATATCTCACCTGAGCAGCTCAGATGTGTGCTAACTTCAAGTCGACCCTGATCCTAAAAATGTGTTGACTTTATTGTAACACTGATATTATGATCCAGGGGGTAGGTGTTTGGAGTGAAGTCTAAGAACAGCATCAGGAAGGACTGAAAATGCTCAGGCATTAATTTCCTTTTCTCTGTGCTCATTTCTTGGCAGTGTCCTGGGTCCTGAAATTGCACAGGGTGGGGATAGAACCACAGCATCTGTCCTTCTGACACTGCTGTTCTGGAAGAGTGCATGTGACATAATGTATACCAACCTTCATCTTCCCAGGAAATAACATCCTCAGTTATTGCCATAGCACCAGGGCTCATTCTCTGGAAATCTACACTTTAAGTGTATGGTGTACCCTATATTATCCTGCTCCACATGTATAAAATGTATATTTTTACCATTGGGATCAATGGTAAAACAAATGTGGAATGACACTGTTGAGCTCAGTAATGCAGGCACATCCTGTCTCCACCTCTCCAGCCAAGACTGGTATGGAAGGTTCAAGGAGGATCACGCTGAGCTGTGCATGCATTAGAATCCATGTTACATGTGGGAAAGTGTTCTAAAGGTGACCAGTCAAGCTGAAAGGCTGAAGCTAGCTTAGTGTTTATAGCCAGCTCATGGGATGCAGATACCATCAATGGGGCCTAAAACTTGTCAATGAGGCTACTGTTTTATAACAAGCTATAGTCCTAGAGACAATGGTTTGTGATCAGGAACTAAACCAAAATGCCCAAGGGTTAGATATGGTTGTTGTCTTAAGAGAACAAGCAGAACATATGTCTCTGTGTGTGTGTGTGTATAAACATATGTGTGATATATGTGTATATGTATTTATGTACATATGTATGTATATATGTGTTTATGTGTTTGTATATATGTGTATATGGGTATATGTATATATGGGTATCTGGGTATATGTGTATATGTGTATATGGGTATATGGATATATGGGTATATGGATATATGTGTATATGTATTTATGCACATATGTATGTATATATGTGTTTATGTGTTTGTGTATATGTGTATATGGGTATAAGGGTATATATGTGTATATGTATATATGGGTATATGGATATCTGTGTATCTGGGTATATGTGTATATATGTATATGTGTATGTGTGTATATGTGTATATGTGTATATGTGTATATACACATATGTATATGTGTATATGTGTATATGCAACTAAGCAGTACCCCAACTAGGAAAGGGAAAGAGACATAAACAACTGCATGTCACTCAAAGGGAGCCTAGCTTTCATGTATAAAATCCTAAAATGTAAAAAGAAGCCAAGAAAGAAAGCTGAAGAATCAAATTGTCAATGTATCAAGCTTCTTCAGATTAAAAAGAGATTTTTATATCCATCTGATAGACCTTCTTAAAAGTACATAGGGTTGGCCACGGTTCCTCCTGCCTGTAATCCCAGCACTTGTTACTTAACAGGCAAAGACAGGAGGCTCAGAAGTTCAGGGTCATCTTGATTTTTAGGCAAGCCTCAAATGCATTCTCTGTCTCTTAATACAGTGCATTGGTGCTAGTGATATGTCTAATGTTGGAATGCCTATTTAGCATGCATAGTACCAAATTCCATTCCCAGAAACATTAAGGGGAAAAAAGGCACCCTCCCCACCAAAAAGAGTTACATAATTTAGTATGAAAAGTTTCTAATGAAGGAAGAGATACAACAAAGTAAGAAGGGAAAGGGAGCAAGAAAATCTAGCAAGAAGCCTAGCAACAGAAAGGTTTCATAGACTCACTGATTTAGACTGGTTGTGTGCAACGTAAAAGCTGACAGAAAACACAGTTACTGATAAAGCAACCCTATCAGAAATGTAAAGATTAAACAGAAAATTGGTTATCAAGGCTACAGAAGATGTAAACAAAATCAGCATGCAGCATTTTACTATGAACCCAGTGAGTTCATAATCACATGCAAGAGTTACAAAACATGCTCACATTCTATATTCCAGGGAAGTTGTATTTCACAGGACCAATGCCTAGAAATAGTGTTCTCTGACCGCAGTGCAATTAAATCAAAAGTACTGATGGTGTTTTTTTAAATGGCTAAAAACAATAAAGGCATATGCTTGGGAACATAAAATGCCCTTCTAAATTACTAATGCATCAAAGAGACAGTTGCAATGGAAATAGAATTGAAAGTCACAATAAAAGCACTAATCACAACTTGTGATGTGTAGCTAAATATAGAGGTCAAATTTATTTATTTTTTTATTTTAACTTAACTTTTTTTTTTAGTCATCAGATTAAACATAAGCTATAAAAAATAAATAAACTTAAAGAAAATGTTGGAGAAAAGTGGCTGAGCACATATACCTGTACATAGCTATAATCTGAGCACTTGGGAGGCTGAGGAAGAAAGATCATGAGTTCCAGGCCAGCTTAACCTACAAAATAAGATCCCTTCAAAAGAAGATGAAATGAAGAGAGGAGAGGGGAGGAGAGAGTAGAGAAGAGAAGAGATGGAACATGTCTAGAGTCTTCTTTGAGGACTTGATAGATTGTTCAGATCTGTGGAATAACCTCCCAAGACAGCTTCTGTGTGTACATGAAGGGACTCTGGAAGGGAAGGAGGCGATGGGAGAGTGTCAGTAGTGGCCCACCTCCATTTTCAGCCCTGCTGAAGATCTGTCCCGTCTCTCTCACCAGACTACATCTGTATAGTTCTTGGGTTTTTTTTCATACTTTATTTACATTTCAAATGTTTCCGCCTTTCCAGATCTCCCCTTTGGACCCTCTCCATTCCCTCCCCCTTCTCCCTGCCACTATGGGGGTATTCCCCGAATCACCCACCCACCCACTCTCATCTTCCCTCCTTGGCATTCTCCTATACTGGGGGATCTGACACCCTCAGGCCCAAGGGCGCTGCTCCCCCTGATGTCTAACAAGACCCTCCTCTGCCGCATATGTGGCCAGCACCATGGGTCCCTCCATGTGTATTCTTTGGTTGGTGATCCAGTCTCAGGGAGCATCGAGGTGTCAGGCCAGTTGCCACTGTTGCTCCCTCCCTGGGGCTGCCAACTCCCTCAGCTCCTTCAGTCCCTTCTCCAACTCCTCCCTGTGGGACCTCACACTCAGCCCTACAGTTGCTGTGAAGTGACTCTTGGGTATTTCGAACTTTATCTGTATAGTTGTTAAGATGAGTGAATGAGCAACTTGTGCTCTGGGCTAGGAAATCCAGATGGCAGGTGTCTTAGGCACTCTTCACTTGCTGTGAAGAGGCACCATGACTAAGGCAATTCTTACAAAGGAAAGCTTTTAATTGGGTCTGCCTTATAGTTTCAGAGGTCTAGCTCATTATCATCATGGAGGGAAGCATGGCAGCTTGCAGGCTGACAGCACTGGAAAAGTGGTTGAGAGTTCTACCTCTCGATCCACAACCTAAAGGAAGAGAGAAACACTGGGCCTGGCTTGGGCTTTTAAAACCCCAAAGCTCACCCCTAGTAACACATTTCCTCCAACAAAGTCATACCCACTCCAACAAGGCCATGCCTCCTGATCCTTCTCAAGTAACGCCACTCCCGGATGACCAAGCAGTCAAATATATGAGGCTATGGGGCTAATCTTAATTAAACCACCACAGTACAGGATCGGAAAAGCTGGTAGTAAGAACCTGTGCCTGGACAGATGTGGGTTGAGGGGTAGGAATAGTTAGGAATTATGAAGTTGTGTGACCTGGAAAAGTATCTGCTTATCCTGAGCTTTAGCTGCAGAAGAATGCTTTTGAGAGAATGCTTTGGTCCAGTGATTTCAAACTCTATTTCCACACAAGCATCGCTTGGGGAGTAGGTGCATTAGACCAAATGAACCAGAATCCCTCAGGGCCACAGACATCCGTTATCTTTTAAAGATAACTCTAGCATATGTCCAGGTTTGAGAAATTCTCTTGTTGTTCAAGGTGTAGTCTGTGTATAAGTAACAATACCTAGGAGTTTTGCATAAATGGAGATGAACCTCTGGCCCAGAGGTTACTAAATAGCAATCTGTATTTTTAAACAAATGTGAGAAATTCCACGATTGGTGAACCCTAAGTATTTTAATTGTTATTCTAAAACATTTTTTACCACACAGAAACATATAGAATAATTTAGTTAGCACCTATGTACTTAGCCTGGCTCTATCAACCATCAGTATGGTTGTGTTCCAATTTCACTTTCCCATGCAGAGTCCTAGAACCTGAGATGAAAAGAGTTCAAGAGACAACAGATCTTATAGACAATGCTTTGTAAAACCATGAGCCTGAAAGGCAAAAATGCTTTCATTAGCTTAAGCATGCTGCCCAGTGGTATGTCCCACTCTAACCTACCCCTAGTGATACCCTTACAAGCTGAGAGTCTTTATGAGCCCAGTGCTACCAGGGTTCTCACTCCCAACACTGCTCTCCAGGGAAGGAGGAAGTTCCTGGACAGAAAGGACCTTGCAGAGTTAAATTAGACGACTCTGCTTTGTCCAGTTTAGGTCTGAGGTCTTGGGCAGAAAGGAGGGAAAAGAACCAGTTGGCTTGATTCTGTTTTCTGATGGCCTACACTTGACCATGCTCTTTCTTTTAAGGCAAGCAAGACATGGCACAATTAATTACTTTCTTTCTGTGTGCATAGAATTGGGGCTTAATAGCCTTTGAGAATCACACAGAAAGCCATTCTGTTGCTGAGTTTTAAATAGTACCTTGACCCTCTTTGCTGAATATAAAGTAACTATGATATCAATAGTCCTTCTGTTCACTTATCACTTTCCTGGGCAAGAAAGCTGTGAACCATGTAAAGAGAAAATGACAGCTGAAGAGAGGAGTCCAGAAAATCATATTTAAGGTCTGCAAAAAAGAAAACTTTGGACTTGAAAACTATTAAAACTGAAAAGACCTTACAGACAGTGGGACCGACACCATTTTTAGGTGACAAAAAAATGAAACCTAAAGAAGAGACATTGTCAAAGTCAGATATTCTAGGAAGCTCAAGAAAGAGACTGGGAGTCTGGCAGGGACATATTAATCAGCTAAGGTGAGCCTTTATTTGTGCAACTTGTGCTGATAAAGTATTCAGGTAAAATCAAATTATACATGAAGTGGGTTATGGGAGCTTACAGCTTACAGCAATGCTATGATTTAACAATAAAAAATTAATAATTTTCTTCCCTTCTCCAATGCTTTTCTGGTTTAGATCTGAATTAGTCTGTTAGAAGTTGCTTTTAGTTACATTCACTGGCTATTTAGTAAATCCTGTCTGTTGCATTTATTTTCATTCAAACCGTTGAACTGTGTGTAGATTGAGAATCCAAACGCAGGTCCAGATCTGCCCCAGAGTAGCTTCATGGCTTGGGAGAGTGGCTAGAACCCTATGACAATATGTTACACTTCTTCTTCACCATGAATTCCCTTTCTTTACATTGAGCATAGGAGAATGGCTCCTCAGGCATAGAAGAATGGGCTCCTGTTAGAGAAATATGCCATGAGATATACTGGGTAATGCAAAGAAACACACTCCATCTCTGTCCCTTCTTTAGGATCTTTCTGCTCCAAGTGTAGTCCTTGGGCTAACATTAGTGACATCATGAGACAGATCAGTAGAGGTGTATAATCTTAGGTTTCATCCTTCTTGATCAGAACCTGCAAGATGTCTTAGTCAGTGCTCTATTGCTGTGAATAGACACCATAACTATGGCAACTCTTTTAAAAGAAAGCATTTGATTAGGGCTTGCTTACAGTTACAGAGGTTTAGTCCATTATGGCCATGGCAGGGAACATGGCAGCACACAAACAGACATAGTGCTAGAGAAGTTGAGAATTCTGCATCTGGATCCCCAGGCAGCAGGAAGAGAGAAGACACCCGGCTTAGTTTTTGCCATTGAAATGTCAAAGCCCACCCACAGTGACACACTTCCTCCAACAAGGCCACACCTCCTAATCCTTTCAAATAATGCCACTCCCTGGTGACCAAGCATTCAAATCTGTGAGCCTCTGGGGGCCATTCTCATTCAAACCACCACACACGGTATTCAGAGATCTCACATTAAAGTTTGATGACTGACTTGTAACAAACACCCTATTCAGTATCCCTAAAGCTAAATAGGTTTTCCCTGGAGCTCTCCCAGTTCCCTCATTTGTATCTGTCCAGGTACTGAGAGTAATGCCTACCAGGCTCGGGTTGAGATAACCAGCTCCATGTCTTCCCTTCCTATGTCTGGCCAACTTCTTCTCTTGGTTGCTGTGTAAAATAAGCGTTGAGGTTGGGTGAACACCCATCGACATGCCTCTAGGTCCAGGGGACACAATAAACAGAATCAATCTCCTAGGACCATCCAGCTTGGAATAAACAAATCTGAAAAGATGCCTTTGAGCACCTCTCCAAAAGGAGTGGGTTTTAATAGTAATTCCTTAAGGATATCTTTATTTTTAAATATTATGTTTATAAGGTAATATACAAGTACCCACATGTTAAAATCAGTAAACATTAATATTTTACACTTAATATTTTGAACATTTTATTCTCTTAATAGACCCATCTTTCATCTTTCATCACCCTTCTCTAAGGTTTTTGGTTGCTGTTCCACATCCGATGATGTCATACCTTTCCTGTCTGTGCTGTTCCA